>CM053622.1:375797614-375917614 GCA_028646595.1 Phalanger gymnotis
AAAAAAAAATCAGGACCATCTTAAGATAGATCCTTACCACCCTAATGCTTTCAATGACTGTGTGATCTTGGGTCAGCAACTTCATTTTTCTGGATCTCATTTTACACAGGATTTGTCATGCTTAAAGGGAGAGCATCTGACTTAAGATTATCTCTAAGGTTGGTTTTTAACAAATATCTGTGATTCCTCAATTATCTTCACATCCCTTTACTTCTTTAAGGACATGTATCCTCAGCCTGCTTCTTCTATTCTAGTCTCAGCTCCATGTTACCGAGCACTGTTCCTTCTCATCCTCATATACTAAAGACTTGTGCTCTCAAATTCAAGGCCCTGCTTTTACCCACCCCAAAGTGTGTCACTTCTATTTAGCAGAAGAAAAGGATATACTGCCCCTAGAGATTTTCAGGAGAAAACTAATGCCAGCTTCCCTAATGGCTTAAATTATTACAGTGTCCCTATTGTAGAAGCTAATGAATCTTAGATAATGGGAACTTGTTATGACCTAGGATAGTACTGAAAATCAAGACATATGTATTTTTCCCTTTCTAGAGGGAAATCTGGAGGCATTAAAAGGTAGAGCCAAAAAAATTCCCTTTTTAATATCAAGACTCATATTTTACATTAAATAATAAAGATGGGTCTATATAAATCATATCACGACACTTTTTAAGAGGCCAAAACATTATTCTCCTCATGACCCCCAATGTTGTTTATAGAGAGCTAAGGCAGAATGGAATCCAATTCCATGCAAGCCAACCAAGAAGCTTAAATTTGTAAATTGAAAGACCTCCCTAATATGAGGTGTTCCAGATTTAATTAAATAATAGAAATTTTGAAAAATATTTTACTACATAAACATAGTAGAGCAGTTAACATGTAAATACGCTCCCAAAGTAAAAAAAAAATTAAAGGTACTTTATGTTGTCCAAGTGTGAAGGAGAAATTACTGGTAAAATACGAAGCAGAATATTAGTTCACTAGTTCAAGCAACAGCAATACTTGCAGATACAATATTTTAGATTATACACATTTGACTTACATATATTTCAAGATTTCTCAATTACCTTAGAAAGCATGTCAAATTTTTTTATCCCTATTTATACAATTTGGAGCTTGACTAATCTGGTTAACTTATATATATATTTAGAAGACCTATGAAGTACTTTCAAGAGGCAAAAAGGTACAAATGAGAACATCGACTATTATACTGCTTTGCTGGAATGCTGCTGTATATGCCAGTAATATTAGCAGTTTGCTCCTAATTTAATTAAAAAAAAAATCAGATTGTAGTTAACCCAAAGTGTCAAAGTATTCTTAACCTATTTTGATTAAAGAATTTTGTCAATCTGAGAAATAAACAAAAAAAGACCTCCCTTCAGCAAAGAGTTAAGGTTAAGTCAATGAAGGGAGATGGTATTGTTAATGTAACTTCTGTTTATATTTTCTCTGAAGTTCAGGGTGCTGACATTTCACCTGAACTAAGTAAATAATATATATGTTTAATTAAAGTAAGATTGTTGACCCCTTTAAAGTTGCTTTCCTTTAGAAAAGCAGATTGAAGAACTTGTGCTAGCAGCCCTCCTGTGTGCTGGTATTATTGGTCTTACACTGCCACAGCAGATGCAAGTAACACTTTTGTTACAGAGGCCCGATCTAACATTCTGGTAACTTTGGAAGGTACAATGTTCTGCTAGCATGGTAGCAAAAGATGGAGTCATCAGCGAAAAATAAAGGTAATTGGGACCTTTAAAAATACTCCTTCCTACTATCAAATGCCAGAGGATTGAGTGGGTACCATTGCTGGACCCCTCATTTACTTAGATTATGCTTTTGATTTCTTTTTCTTGTGGATTTTGAATTTGAATTTTGAAATTCAATTCTTACTTCTTGATGTCTTGACCTGTATATGAATTGGATTCAAGTGAGGCAGATCACACAAAACTGTCAACCTCACTCTCTCTTCCAGAGTCACCAAAGTCCAGTGCCAAGACAAAAGTCAAGATGACTGAAAATGGCCAGGGATGCAGTGGATGACCTTGGAACCTTTGATGTCTGACCAAGCTCTAAGTGCTCCACAATGCCTGCTTCAGCCACCTTCATGGCCAGCAGAATAAGTTGTTCTCACCTGCCTTTCTTTGGAGGAGAAGAGGGAGGAGTCTTGATGCTGCTGGTAGAAACACATGGACAACCATAGTCATCTAATTTTTTTTCCATAATGGATCACAGTATCATGGACTTAGAGGCAGCAGGATCCTTAGGGAGGGATAATAATGCTGTAGTTCCTGGCTTCAAGTTCCAACTAATATACCACCTTCTACAGGAAGCATTCCTCAACCCCTCTTAATTCTAGTGCCTTCCCTCTGTGAATTATTTCCTATTTATCCTGCATATAGTGTTGTTTACATGTGATCTCCCCCATTAGACTGTAAGCTCCTTGAGGGAACAGATCATTTTTTGCTTCCTTTTTGTATCTCCAATGCTGAGCACAGTGCCTGGCACATGGTAAGCAACTGATAAATGCTTACTGAATGATTGATTTACAGATCTCACCAGAGCACATTTATGCTGTTCCATCTTGGATGGAACTGGCCTGAGATCCAAATCCTTTTAGATATAGCTTAGGTTTTTTTAAAATTTTATTTTAAAGAATTTCCTTTCTTTATCCTTTCCATACCTCCTCTTCTCTAATCCTTCATCTCTTTTACTCCAGTGAGACTGTTTTATTTAACATAACTAGAAAATGCTACTTTGTCAGATTAAAATCTTTCCTATCATACATTTTAATTATCTCTTTCCATGCACTCATGGTCTACTTGAGATGCACAGACGTATGCATCTAGGGCATGTTAGATATACCACTATGAACATGTTTGGGGATTGAGAACTTAATCAGTAAACACAGACTTCAAGAATTAAAGCATAAGAAAGACCTGTATATATTTACTATATACACACACACAGGTTTTTTTAGGCAACTCAGATACATTCCATGACAATATCTACTTATCTTGAAGCATAGCAACCTTGACATAGTGGCCAAAGAAACAGTAGAGGCACCATGAACATAAAAACCAGAGCACTTTAATATCATTTCTCAACAAACATGGTTAAAATACCATGTCTTTGAATGGATGCTTTTTTTCCTAAGGAGAGCCTGCATTCTATCTTTGGTTTCCTGAAATCACAGCTGGATCTTATTACAGGCCAAGTAAGAAGCTCCATGGAAAGCGTGCCTAAACCTTTAAAGCTACAAAAAGAAAATTGATCTTCATTAATTAGATGTATAGATTATATAGATTGATCACTGTGTTATTATATAACACTGTGAAAAATGCCATTTTATGGTTTGTTGCTAGCTTTGCTCTAGGTAATTTAGCTAAGCCTTATTTCCTAACGTATTTGACTAACCACAGAGGCAAGGTTAGAAGCCAGGTCAAAAATCAGATCAAACTGTGAATCTGTGATTGGTGGAGGACACTGTACATTCAGAGGATGGTCTAGAACATGCAGCATGGAGAACACAGCCTTATCTCTTTGTAACATGTAATACATGACAAATGTCACCTACAACAGAGCTTAGAGTAATACTGCATAACACTGATAAGTGAAAATATTAACAACTGCATGGTTCATTATTGAATAATCAATCCTAATGGCTTAATAACAGTAAACCCGAGACCTGTCATTTTAAGCCCTGACTTTTGCCTTTATGGAGACCTCAGAGCTGGTTCCACCGAGAAGAGATCCGATGTCAGATTTGAGTAAACAGAAAAAAAGCAACAAAAGATGCACATCATGATGAGCCTGAGAATAGTGATCAGAGGCTTTCATGAAAAGCAGGTTTAAAGAGAAACGTTAAAATAGGACAATCTAGGAGAGGATCTGAGGGTCTGGGCTAACACCAGAGAAGGCTAAGCTTCACCGACCTTGACCAAAGCCTTCTGAGGTACCAAAGTCAGTGCTGATTGCAAGGCTGTGACAATGTTATTATTTCAGCTAATTATTATTTTTAATCTGCTTGACTCCCTTATAGACTTAACTGTGTGGTTTGTAGAGGGACAGTTAGGAAAAGCACTCCAAGCCTAATTCAAAGAAACTACTTCAACTTATGACCATGCCGACCTTGTCAAGTAGCCAGTGACTAGCACTTTCATTGTGAGTAAGTGACTAATATCTATGCTGCTTCTAAAGAAAGACACTTTTCATAATCGCCCAACAATCTGCTAAGTAAAAACATATGGATGGGCTTAGGCAAAGCCTGCCAGGGGTCTTTGCTGAATGGAAAACAGGTGCTCTAGTTTCGTGCCATGTAATACCCCATTTACCCCCAAGTCCAAAGGTTACAGGACAAATAGCTGCCTTGTGGTAATCAAGGAAAGCTAAGACACTAGCCATGGTGAAACATCTGGGACATATTTTACATACTTGCAACATATGCTTCAGGTTCAATTAAAGTGAGGCTTTGGCACATTTATTAATCTTTTTTACTTTTATCCTATAAGAGAACCCACTGACCTGACCTTCCTATTATACCATATGAGAAAACAGGAATAATGAGAACTGGAGGTCAGTACCTGCTGGTATGGCAAAGACACATTTGTTTTCACACACACACACACACACACACACACTTCCATTATGCCTGACTCCACATGCAAACTTTAGACTGAAGAACCAATCAATGTTTTAAAGTAGGAAATTGCCCTGCCACCACTGGAACACACTGACATCTAAACCGTGCAGTGTTTAGTGGTGTGTAATCTGGCCAAGAGACGGAAGCTGGTAAATGGGAACTTGAAGGATCCTTTCCATATTTCCATTTTTTAAATAATAAAAACCCCCATAGTTTAAAAAGTCCATGCAGAAGATTTTATCTCCTATTATGCAAGCACTTGGAAATCTATTGTAAATGATCAGCTTTGCCATTTTCTTTTTGTGCAGGATATGATTTTTATGCCACAAATTGCATTATAAGAGCTTAAAAAAACCTTTCATATTACTGAAAAAAGGGCTGGGATTTATGAAAATCAAATGACATTCATTTCATATGGAAAATACAGTCTTCTTCCACCTCCTATAAAAATCTAGTTGAATTTACACAGTAATTTAAGCAGTCCTTTACAAACAACTTTAGTAAGTAGATCAGAAAGTGTATCAGAATCAAGGGGCTGACTTTGAGGCTAGATTAGGGTTAGGATGGATGTAACTCTAGGGATTTGCTGTATTTTTCCTAACCTGGTGGGTTTTTGCTTTAGAGCTACATTTCAGTGGGCTGGTTCAAAAGAAACTCCTTGGCTCCCCTCTCTCTTCCTCTCCCTTTCTCTTTTTCTCTCCCTCTCCCTGTTTGCCCCTTTTCTCTTATTCTCCTATTCCCTGATCTTCCTCTTCTATCTTTATTCTACCCTCCGCCCCCCCCCCCCGCCCTGCTGCATTCCCCTGCCCCAAACAAAAAGGAAGGGAGATTTTTAGGAGCCTGGGAATCAAGGAGGTGCCAAGGAAATAGAATGATTTCAAGCAGAAGCATTAAAGCAGCAAACGACACTATGGACCCACAGTTATTAAAATTTCTGGGAATACACATGCTGCTTGGATGGATCCCTTACAGTAGCTTTAATAATAAAGCTGCTACAAGCAAGGGAAAATGGCCATAAATGGATGGCAGCTTAGTGTTTATCAGAAGAGAAATGATGATTCAGAGCTAGCATGTTGAGTTAAAATACAAGCTCTCTACAGCTACACGGCTGACCTTCGCAATAAATCATATCTTTTATTGCCAGAAGTGTATGCTCACATTATTTAACATTAAAAACTAGCACATATGTGTTTTTGCAGAAGGAGGTTTTGTTAGTTCAGTGTTTGATGATACTAAAATGATGTAGCTAATGACTAAATAATGTACAGAAGGATTTCACAGAACAGCTCTCTCAATTTTAAAATGTTTGAACCAGCAAAAGAAAGAACCACTGTTGGAATGCGTGTGTGTGTGTGTGTGTGTGTTCCGTATTCTTTAAAACATTGGATGTTAGCTAGCTGGGGAAAAAAATCGTTCAGGGGATTAGCTAATCACTGAGAATTTTTTTGACATTTCTAATGCTTGCTGCCAGCACACAAATTCTTACACTGGTATATAACTGTACATCTCTACTAGAAACAAAGGTCAAAGGCATAAATTAAGATATACTGTTTTTCTCCTCTCTTCAAAAAATTTCATTGCTTTACTACAACAGAAGTCAGATGAATACTGGTGAAGGTCAAAATTTGGTTTTCTATGCAGAGCAATTTTTTTTTAAATCAGTCATTTTCTCTCTTTCTTGTTTTCTACTTTTTTTTGGCCTGGAAATACCCTGAGGCAAGCCAAAGGTTGATCCACGGCCCTTTTCTCTATAGCAGAACCATCCCACCAACACCTGCCATGGAAGCAGCAGTACAAGGTCATTGTAATTTCCTCCCCCTGGTTTTTCCTTCTCCCAGGGGGAACGACCAATCCAAATTGTCCCATCACTTGGTTCAATGAGATGTAGAAACTAGCTGTTATTTACTGTGGCCAAAATTCTATACGGGGACCAGCCACCCAGGAAAAAAAATATGTAGAGGTGAGGAAGAGCAGGCGTTGGGGCCTATAGGGCCACAGTACCTATTCCAAAGCAAGTGGACACCGGCAAGAGTTGTGATTATTTAAATGCCTTACAGAGTGCCACTCATATATGGGCCATTCTTTTAACCAAGCAATTCATTGAAAATTACAGATGACAGGATCCCATCTTCAACTGATGTTTGGCCGCTATTTCTATTTCTTTTTTTTTCCCCTAAAGTATAGTCCTATTTGTAATACTCAAGACAGGACAAATTTTTGTCCTTCAAAAACAGTTGTCACTGCTGTTATCTTCAGAAGAGCTATCAAGTTCCAGACAAGCTGAATTATTTTTGTTCCTGGCAGAAAAATATTTGACCCAGCTCTGGACAAAAAAGAAGAGGATTTATAGTCCTCTATCCTTCCGGCAACATCCAGTGGCATTGTTAGGATGATAAACAGCACTGTCCAATTTTCTGGACTAAAATACTTCAACTCCTTTTTTAACTGTCTGTAAAAACAGTGTCACGTCTAAATTCTCCCATCCCCAGGTACCTGAGCGCTGGGGAAGATAATTACCTTGTCATCTTTGTCATCCTCTTCTTCCTCGTCCTCTAGCATGTCCTCCACTACCTGCAGACAGAAACAGACGTCGTTGTCATGATTTTCAAGAAGAGAATTTTGTTCTGTCAGTTGGGAGCTTTTTAGAGATGAAAACTTTATTAATGTTTGAAACATGCTGAGAAATAAAATATTCGATCTAGAGATTGAGATTTGGACGAGGCTCTGTCTTTAATTGATCCACGCCATCTAGAAGTACTAGAAAAACGATTAAATACACATACACACACATTTGTTTGCGTGTGTGTGTATGTATCGACATGAAGCAGCCTATGACAAGGCTGATATACAGGGTGTCCCAAAAGTTGTAATGCAGATTATTTATATATACATACACACTATATACACAAATGTATGATGTGTATATATGTATATATATATATATAAATATATATATATACATATACATACACACCCACATGCAAACTTTTGGGAAAATGTACATACAAATATATGTTTATATACCTATATGTGTGTATATGATCTACATCTATACCACCTATATTTATATTCTGTTTGGGTAAACGTTAGACTCAGAATCTTTTTTTCCAGCTCTCTTGTTAATTATATTGTTCAAGTTCTTTAGATTTAGGGCAAACTTACTAAACAGTCAAATGACTATGCCAGGCCTACATTTCTTATTCATCAAAAATGTTGGTTTAAGGGAAAGAGTACTGGGCCAGGAGATAGGAAACCTGGGCACTGATGGTGTTCTTTGTGGGTTGTATGACCTGCCACGTCTCTTTACTTCTATGAAACTAAGACTCCTCATCCGTAAAATGATGCTGGGTCAGATAATCTCCTGGTTCCAAAACCAGATGGCAATAGGAAAACCCGAGCTCAAATCCAGCTTCAGACACTTATTAATTGTACGATCCTGAGCAAGTCACTTAACCTCTCTCTGCCTAAATTTCCTTACCAATGGGGCCAACAGTACTTACCTCCCAGGGTTGTTGTGAGAATCAAATGAGATAATAATCGTAAAGCACTTAGCATAGTGCCTGGCACAGAGTAGGCATTATACGAATGTTGGCTATCATTATTGTCACTGTAATCTCCTATGCCACTATCCCCTACACTAGGAGAAAAATTAAGCTAGTCTCCTTCGGGGCATTGTTCGATAACATCAGACTCATACAGGTTGTTGTCTGGAGTCAACATTCAGCCTGCAACAGTTGATTCTTGATTGTCTATGCATGTGGGTCATGGATTATCCACTTTGTGGATATCTGAGACAAGTTTTTAATTCCAGGCTGGTTTCTTCTTGCCACTTAGCACACTTGAAGACTTCTTTCTCTTGTTGATTGGTGAGTGGTATGAGGATGTAAATTTAAAGTTATGAAGGCAAATTTTCTGAATAAAGATAATTTGATTTATTTTGAAATCAACTTTAATGATTTTTTTCAGATTTTCTATTTGGAAGTTAGTCATATCATCCCCCCCCCCCCCTTACACATCATTTTCCATAATCAAGAGTTGACAATACTTCATTCAGGTACTAGGTGATGCAGTGGATAGAGTGAGGGGTCTGGAGTCAGGAAGGCCTGAGTTCAAATCTTGCCTCAGACAATTACTAGTCGTGGGACTCTGAGCAAGTCACTTAACCTCTGTCTGCCTCAGTTTCCTAATTTATAAAATAAGATGAATAATATCATCTATCTCCTAGATTTATGGTGAGGATTAAGTGAGATATTTATAACATGTTTTGTAAATCTTAATTTTGTAAATCTTAAGATGCTACATAAATGCCAGCTATTATTATTATTAATTATTATCATCACCTCGTGGTTCTATTCATATACCCATACACATACTTACATAGACTGATGACCTCAGAGGTAAATGTATCAAAAAGAAATGGCTCCTTACATATAAAAATCCAACCACTTAATACACAATCTTAATTTTGTGATTATTTGTCTATCTTTTTATTTGTGATTTCATCTATGTAGGTGAGGAAAATCTCTCTACTAGTGCAAATTGGCAACTATTCTGGAATTTAGGTTCTTAATGAGTTGCCTAGATCCCTGAGAGATTAAATCATTTGTCCAGATCACATAGACAGTGTGTCAGAGGTACAACCTGAACCCTGGGTTGTCCTGACTTGGAGATCAGCTTTATATCCACTAAGAGCACTGCTTCTTCTTCTGTGACAAATTATTAAACAGGATGTGGTTATGGAGTCTCTTTAAATCTTCCTCCAAAAGATTCCTGCCACCTTTAAAACATATAAGTATATTTGACATTGTTTGCTTCATACAAGCACGGTTGCCATGGAGATATGCAATTTCTAGTAATGGTCAAGAGAGCAAGATAGCTAACTAAATAGTTGTTAGTACAGTTATTTGAATTAGGAGTTGCATAAAATGCTGGATAATGCATTTTTATAACATACACAAATCCCATACACTAAAAACAGTGAGCCTTTGACTCGCCTATAAATATAACAAAGCATAAAGATGTTTTAAAATATACTTCACTGCCTTGGAATGTATTGCAGGAAACATACAAGCTTCAAAATTGCTTCTAACACAAATTCATTAAAATATATTTTTTAAAAAGGTGGGCGTTTCTTGGATCATCTTTAAAGTCTCTTCCGACTCTAAGAGTCCATTGTTCTAAGTTACAGGTTCTAGGCTTGAACTTCAACTGACCTACATACGATATGACTCTAACTATTTTGAGGCATAGTTGTACTACCAGACTTTGTTCTTGACCAGAGATGTGCTGGAGTTAGCTCTGGTTGGTTCAGAAGAGCCTCAGTTACATGTTCAGTGTGAGCACTTACACACTGGAAATTGGATATTACAAATCAGAGCTTGATTTATCCTTTTGTTGAGTGTTTAGATTTTAAAAAATGATGGAGAAAATATTATTAGTGCACATTAAACTTAAAAGTATGTCATGCATATAAAAATGTTCAATATTTACCATCACACTGCTATAATCTTAGTGAGTTTGCAGTATTATTAGTGGCTCCTAGCCTCCGTAACACTTAGCTATCCAATAAAAACAACTAAGGCAGATCTAGTCCAAACACTCATACAGAGACAAAGCTTATAATGCTTCTCAAATTTTTCTTTCCTAAAAGGAAGGCAGGCATCATCTCCTCCTAACTCCTTCAGGTCTTCCTTTTTACCATTTCTAAATCATTCCTGGATCTTTCCCAGTTTATCTGTGCTCCAGGCTCAGTTCCACCTGAGACTTGGGAGTAAGGACAACTTGAGTTTAAATCTTCTTACTAGCCATGACTGGGTAAGACAATGTAGTTAACTTGTCTGACCTTCAATTTCATCATCTGTATAAAAAGTACTAATAACACCTATTTCACAGAGTTACTGTGAGAATCAAATGAGATAATATATGTAAAACTCTCTGAATAGCCAGGTGGTGCAGTGGATAGAGCACAGGGTCTGGAGTCAGGAAGACTCATCTTCCTGGGTTCAAATCTGGCCTCTGACATGTACTAGCTGTATGACCCTGGCCAAGTCACTTAACACAATTTCCTCATCTGTAAGATGAGTTGGAGGAGGTAATGACAAACCACTCCAGTATCTTTGCCAAGAAAACCCCAAGTGGGGTCACGAAGAGTCGGACAGGACTGAAAGAAATGAACAACAAAAAGGTAAAACTCTTTTACAAACTTTAAAGCACAGTATCAATGTAAGCTATTAAATTGCAACGATATCACACAAATCCTCAGTCAGATGTTTTACACAAAGATTTAACCTATTTTTTGCAAGACTTATTTCCAAGCTACACAAACATAGACCACATTTGTAACATTCATAAGATCTAAGAGCTAGAGGGAACAAGGAGTAGAGAGTTCATCTAGCCCAACCCTTTTAGTTTTATAGATAAGGAAGCTCAAGCTTCTGTTAGGAGATAGAGATTTACAAGAAAGAAATACTAATATTCTAGAGTCATTACAGATATACCAAAAGCTATATCCAATGCCTACTGGGAAAGAAGAATGTTCCCTGGAATGTTAGGGAAGGGGGTGTTGCTTTACTAGCAACCCCCATGTTCAGTTTTCTTCTGAGGATAGCATAAATCGCAAAGTGGTACTATGAATTTGAAGGAAATTGATCCAGTTGGAAAATTCTACCATTCAGAGAGTGAGGAGAACTGCATTGATTATAGTCCATTTATATGTTTTCTGGATTTGCTTATGGTCTCTTGACATTTCTTTGTGTTTTTTGCTTTTTCCATATAGTGAAATGAAGGCTGTCCTATACCTGATACCATTATTACCTTTAGTGCTTAGATAGGAGCTGTGGAAACTTATCCAGAAAATACATTCAAAGATTTCCTCAAATAAATTCAGCATAGAGATACTAATATTTTAGATAAATCCTCTACATAAGTACAATCCAAATAAGCCCAGAGATGAGTGACTCTGAGTCACAGGTTATAAAGGAGGCATCTTTCAACACTCCCTCTAACTACATTATCTATGATTCTGTCTCTTCATTCAATAGGCATTTGTGGGTCACCTACTATGTGAAAGGTGATATGCTAGGTGCTGAGATATAACCTGGGGTTGCTAACCCATATATATGGCTCCCTGTGGACTCCTTATTGACTTAGTTTTAAAATGCAATATTATCTATGTTTTTTAGTATTTTTATTTCCTTTGTCAAATATTTCCCAATTCCGTTTTAATTTGGTTCAAGCCCACTAGGGAGGGGTGTGGGCCACATGCTGCCTGGAAGCCACATGTTTGATAACTTTGCTGCGAGATACACACACACACACACACACACACACACACACACACACACATACACACGCGCGCGCGCACACACACACATGCAGCTTCTTCTAGTAGAAATTTAATAAGAAAGCAACATGTCAAAGCTAAGATAACCTTTCACAGTAGCTTTTGATCTTCTGGAATTTGCAAATAGATATAAACATATATGTGAAAAATAACACTAACCATTTGTAATGGGTGGGTGTGCTAGATGCCTCCCAAACCAGGCTAGACTAAGGGTAAAAAGTCTGAAAAGAAAGTACAGTGCTCCATGCCAAGATCAGCAGCACATATGAATTAAACTCTTATGATTCTCCAAGGTGTAGTTCCTTCTCTTCCGCCACTCCCTTGGAAAATAAAATACACTGTGCAGACCTTGGCGTATATAATACCTTCATTTCCCCTTAAAACCAGTAAATATCTCATCTAAAACACTGATTGTGAGAAAAATCAAAACGAGAGATCAGATACACCAAGCAGAGCAAAATGGACACTATACCATTTACTAATGTGATAAATGAAGGGGCCACATTTATAAACTATTAATAAAAGTATAACATTAAATGAATGTACATCCACTTATTTAGCCTGTCGTTAAAAAAAAACCCATTGGTAAAGTTCATATCAATCACTTAATAGGACCAAAATGACTCAACCAGGGAGATTTAAACCTATTACAAAGTAGAGATAAAGTAAGGCAAATCTTCAAGAGGCTTTCAAATGTTTGTCAGGAAATCTAAAACACAATCACTCAACCACTATCTTAAGAGTTTGTCATCTCTGCTTGTGCCAATTTAATTTTCAAAATGCCAAAACATTATTAGTCCGTAAAAGCAACAAGCAGCCTACCTCACACTTTCTGCAAACCAGCTGTGAGCCTGATGTGCAAGAATTGCACAAAGAAGGCCTAGAGAATGGGCCTCTTCATTTGCAAAACTCAAACTGTTCCCACACTGCACAAACGTGTAATTGGATACGCACAATTGCTCCACAAATGGGCAGCCAGAACCACCCAACACAACAATTTATTTTTAAATTTGGCAGAAAAGTGTTGTCTTAGGGAGACTGGCTTTGTGTAGAGTTTCAGCTCTCCAAAGAGTTTTTAATGCCAAGTTATAAACCCCTAAAAATAGGGATTTTTAATGCAGATGACACCCTGCTGATACTTTTACAACAGCCTCACAATGGATATCACCATCCCATTTGATCTGTATGCCCCAGGGGCACAAAGGTGCTTTACAAATCCCAAATGGAGGTATAAATATTCTCCTGGGAAGTCACTCTAGCGCAGGTAAAGTTTGGAGTGCCTCGAAAAGAAGACTCAGAGTTTTATAATTAACCACAGTCCTAATATCCACCCCACCCCTTTCTAAGCAAAGCATTCAAATTTCTAAAAGGCACAAGGGCCGTTGGCCCAAAATTCAGTAATCTAGAGACTTAAGGATAGAAACATGGTTATTAGTGCTGAATCTCTAGGCTTTTCTGGTATCCTGAAACAAGTGACTCAGAGGTTAAGAGTTTTCCTTTACTTCCTTTGTACTCCAAAATCTGAACTAAGCCAAAAACTAGGTGACTATAGAATTGACAAGCTGAGCTCTTCCAAACAGACCACAGAATAACCATCACATTTAATGATTGTATAAAACTGTGACCTTGTCCTGAGAATTCAAATAGCATATGCCGTTTACAAGTAGAGAACTTGAATTAAATACTTTTCTAAGAAAAACAAGGATTGTCATTCTCAGATTCCAGGCTTTCCCTCTTTAAACAAACTTGAAGTAATTACTACATACCTAGTTTGGTTTTTAGGAAGAGATAAAAAACTGACCAAATCTTTGCCAACAATGATACTACAAAAATGTGGCATTTCTTTGAAGGAGGAATGCTATTTCCCAATAATAATGGAATGAAAAAAGGAATGATACATTGTGGTAAATAAGGGGGGTATACACACACACACACACACACACACACACACACACACACATACACATACAAGTTTTCAGGGGGAAAAAAATCTTAGAACCTCTTTCGAATTTTCTCTCCAAATTATGCTTCCTGATATCTTGCTTGAAATCAAGTAGCATTAATCAAACAAAGGAAGGGCACCAGGGAAATCAGAAAGATCTAATGCAAGCAGTTAAAAGTGACATGACCTTCTGTAATGTCACTTGTCACAGACTTATATGCCACACAGTGGAAGAAGGTCTTGAAAGAAACTGATTCTTCGTACTATTCCTTGAATGTAATACTAATACAGATGACATTTTAAAAAACACACGTAGAAGTCCTCAACTGTGGTATGGCAGCTATATTATGGCCAAACGGTAGACAGAGAACATTTAAAATTAAAGCAAAATATTTCTTCTTTTGTTCTCAACATCTGTATAAAAATAGTTTCTTGTCAAGAAAATGTGCATAGCAGAACTTCTGACAACAGATGAAAAGGTTCCTTAAAATTAAATCAGTTTGCATCCAGAAATACAGTCTGTGACCTGTACTGGAGCATCCCTTGTTAGCAGTCATTTTCATGGTATGCCAGGTTAGCCAGTGCCTCCTATTTTTCAAAGGAATAAAACTTAATTTTAATGGAAAGCCCGAGAAATGAAGTTGACAACTCAAATAAAAAATTTGACAATTTCTTCAGTAGTGCTCCATGAGAAAAAAAAAGTTATTTGTGAAGGGGAAAGCTGTGAGACGATGAGATTGAGGAAAACGCTGAAGGAGGTGGATAAAAGTAACCTCCATGACCAATGCAAGAGACTGCAATACCAGCTCCTTAAGATCACTTTAGAAGTGTATTTAAAAATTTTTTTTAAATCTAAGAGACAAAATGGAGTCATAAGATCAATGAATAATCTTTAAAACTCCTTCTGTTATGATTTTCCTTAGGGAGAAAGTCCTCTTCTGCATTTGCATTCTTTAAGTGAAAAGTGTCAAAGGGAATTGCTTCTTAAGATCCTTCCATTTGGGATGTCTTAGGAAAAGAGGTATTCTAGTTCAACTACGACATTACAAACATGGAATGTGTAGTGCTGGAGTGGGGCCGGTAGGAGTGGAAACTATAAGTCTCTCTCTCTCTCTCTCTCTCTCTCTCTCTCTCTCTCTCTCTCTCTCTCTCTCTCTCTCTCATCTGTCTTGCCGTCTGTCCGTCGGTCTCATTTTTTTTCCAGCAGAAATAATTCGTGTATTAAATGGGTATTCTGCTGTGTTCTTAGTGAATACGTACACAATTCAAATTGTTTTACTCTAGGAGAGAATGTAAAGAAACAACATCTGAAGGAAAGAAGAAACCACTTTTTCCAGATGTGTTTAACCGATGTTCTTTTTTTAAATCAAAGAAAAATTTTCTCACAAGAGATTTTATATGTGGTGAATATACATCATCAAATGTACATAGATGTAAAAACTGGAAATGTGATAAATTAAATGAATATGCTCATTGTTCAGATATAAAGGAATTTGGTGAGAGTGGTATTCTTCAGCATAGCCTGGAGTTCATTTAGTTCACTCTCTCTGCTCATAGCTTAACCACAACATGCATTTGTGTGTGTCAATGGATTTACTATACTTGTGTGTAAATGTAATATAAAATTATTGAATGTGTATAGATTGAGAGGATGCATTAAACCACTCAGACTATTTCAGGTCACTTGAAAGTACCTGGGGTCAAGCCGAAGACTTTCCCAGTCAATAAGCCTGTTATAACTGTGTTTATTTGGTCATTTCCCCATCAAGACACCTGCTTCTTGCCAGACTTTTGAGGAGGAACTCTGACGAAATGAATAGTTCAATTAAACTGTGCACGAAATTCATACCGCATTTACAATAAAAATAAGAATCATAAACAAGTCTGTAATGTAAGTTCTCATCTGGTATCTCTCAAAAACAACTGCATGGATGATGGCTGCTTAGTTTGATTCACACTATTAAGGATTTGACCTTGGAGCATTTCAGCTACAGTAGTCATCAAGATAACTGAACCACTAGATGTTATAATAATTAGTGTGATAGGTTTGCCAGTAAGACGGAATATATTGCAGTACAAAAGAAGGCAGATGAGAAAAAAAAGAAAAGCATTAGTACTTTACTGCTAAAAGACTTCCTGATTTTTACAGAGACACTCAAATACAATTATTTCTCCTTGCAGAATGCATTTCCTTGGCTCATTCTGGGAAGAGCTCATGTTGTAATTTAGTCTGATTCTTAATAGGAAATGTGGCTTTAATGTGGCTATCAGATGCCTTTTGATGCATGCCACTGATTACATGCAGCCCTGTACTCTGAATCATCAACAACAGAATTCTTATATGCAGAATAATATGCTTTGCTGAAAGGTGCCAGGACAGTAAATTTACTTTATTGGCCAACAGCACAGAACCTTTTTGCTTTAAGTGTCAGCTTAATACAGAAAAACCAAACACCTCAGCAGTTAAAGATAGGCTAAATAATAACTAATAAAATTATATAATAAGTATAAGCATCTTAAGTGTATTTCTTTTCATACTCCATCGTCATTGCTCCTAAATAATCTTCCTTATATTTACACAAAGCTCTGTGAACAGGATACTTGCGTTTATTTGAACTATGTCTCCATCTAAAGGCATGATACTGTATTGTTTTGTTTTGGTTTTTTTTTTGCTTCCAGGCAAAGTTCTGATGTTGCCTGTAAGATATTGTATTTTTTATTTAGTTTAGTAGAAAAAAAGCAAGAAAAATTATACTCAAGCCCCACCTACAACAAGCTTTCATAATAGTGATGTTTTTCTACATTATTTTGTCAGCCAGAAAAGTTAAAACTTAGGGTTTTCTAATAGAATTAAAAAATGATTATATTGATCACTGACCTCTTTTATTCAACCAAGTTTAATAATTTTGGCTGACAAAAATATTTTTACTAAATTAATAGCATTTTTCATTTAAATAAAATTGAAAACAACTACCTCAAGGCAAGATATTTTAAGCAAGCATGAGAATTTCATTTGCCAATTGTAACTTTATGGCAGAAAGGGTATCATTTTATATGGCTTAAAACTAACCTTCTTAAGACTACTTAATTTCTAAATTATGCCAGTGACTACATTATTTGTATTAAAATCTTTTCAGACAGGCATGATAAACACTTGGACATAAGCCTTCTCTAAAACATTGTGTATATCTTCTGAGGTATATGTACTTCTTCATAGATTTTGTTATGATCAAAGCAGAAATATTTCTAACTATTGGCAACTTTATAAGCAAGAAGTTCTTTTTAGGAAAAAAAATGTATCAATTTGCTCACCTGTTAGATGGAAAGCATTTTTGAAACCACCATACTCTTTTTTGCATAGCTTGAATTGAAAATAAGACCATTTATCTTTGTTGAGAAATTAATGCTGTACTTATAGGACCACACCAATTTGCTGGGCTGCATTAAGGACTATGAAAGTTCTTTTTAAAAAAGCCCAATCCTTAAGAGATTTGTGAAGGGGAAAAAAATTGCAGTGAGAAAATTTTCTGACAATGATTTTTTTCTTTTGCCTAGAATATTTTGAGGCATCATGAGAACATTTTGTAAAAATTTTAACTTTAAAAATGGAGTATGTTTTGAATGTCAAAAAATTATGCAACCAGAAGACTTCTGTTCTTCCCTTAAACTCTTATTCCTAGGAATAATAAATGAAAAAGATTATGATTTTCTTTGTAAAAAAATGCCTAATCCCCAAAGGAGATACTACTGGGTTCAGACCCACAATGTCCCATCGTGACTAGAGTGAATTTCTGTGTTGAATACCAGTATAAAAGCTAGAATGTAAACGATTATAATGAAACTTCAGGCAAAACCTGCTTAACAGTTGTCATGAGTTTCTCCCTAACAGAAAGCAGCCCTCTCCAGTCTAGGAAAAGACCAGCTAGCCAACTTCCCATTACTTCTTTATGTAGTATACTGTGCTAAATTAGAGTATAATACATTTATAATATTTATAGTGCCAACATTTAGTTAAATAACCTTTATGTAAGATTTATGTTGATATTTTTTATTTCTCACTTAATGGCAAATTATGAAGAACATGTTTCATAAAGATAATTCTCCATTTAAATTCATCAGCCCATTAAATATTAAAATTATGTTTCTGATGCAATCTAGAACAAATTTGTCCAGCTTCAGTGATTATTTGCACTCATAAAAATTAGGTTTGATTAATAAAATTTAAATGCTTGATTAAGTTGACATTTTCATGTTTCATCCTGATTTATTAAAATTAGTCCCTCTCTCCTGGTCTGGCATAGTGATGGGAGTTTACCTTTCCATTTCTCATATGCCAGATCTTGAATAAAATAGGGTAAGAATAAGCTGATAGGTTCTGGAAAATGGTGGTTTTCAGTAGAATATTTTATCCTTAAGTTCTTGTTGCATCTGTTTTTCGTGTTCTCACAAAGCCCAAAATGAAGGTTTGATTATAACATGTCTAGAAAGGTTTCCCTTTCCAGTCACTTATGGCTGTGAGCATGAGCTGCAAGACAGAATGTATTTATCATATTTCTGCAAAACTCAAAAGCCAAGAAGCTTTAAACTGTGGAAGACTACTTTTTGCAAGAGAATCTTTATATACTTTACTGACTGAATCTATCTCTTCCCGATCATTTCCACTGCAACCATTTTACTTCAAGCTCTCATCTCTTTTCCCTTACACTATGCAAAAACCATCTAACTAGTATGGTAACTTCCATTGCATCTCTACTCCAGTGTATCCCTTTTACTACTGCCAGATCTTTTCCTAGAGTACTGTTCTCATCATGTAAATCTATCAAAGTGAAAATAAAAAAACACTTCAGTGACTTCCTATTGCCTACTGAATAAAATATAAACTCTCGATAATGGCATTTGATAACACTCTGAGATCTGGTTCCGGATAACTTTTCCAACACCATCTCATGCTGTATTTTATGTCATCTACATTCCAGCCATAGTAGACATTCTCCTTCCTCTTTTCTCTTCTTGCCTTTTCTCATCTCCATCCATTCTTTGATGCCCTCCTCCAAGTTTTGGAAGGAATTTCCATTTGTGTCTACTGAGGTATCTCTTTTTTCTTTAAGATTCAACTAAGAGGTCACCTCCTCTAGGACGAAGTCCCTAATATCTCTTCCAGGTAAAAGAATTGATCTTTCCTCCCTCAGCCATCTCGAAGCTCTTCTCTAGGACTTTTTCTTTGAATTTCCACCATTTCCCCTCCTATGACAGTCATGCCTCTGACTCCTGACCTCCCTACGTTAAGGTCCTTGACCCTAGATCTTTGTTATTTTTTTGGTGGGGAAGGGGAAATGATCCTCGAGGCTCGGCACTGTGCCTTGAACATAGTACACACTTAATGCTTTCTGAACTGACTTAAAAAACAAGCAAACCTATTTTTTTTTTAGGTCTAGGCCCCCATGGGATTCAGAGAGAGGCTTATGGTCACATATAAACCTATGAAAACATTATTCATCTTTATATTCTTTTGAAATGTCATATTAATGGTATTTTCTTTTTTTTTTACATTATTATCATGCCCTAATGACTTCTCTCTTCCCCCACCACAGACAAGTCAAATCAACAAGCATTTATTAAGTAACCACTATATGTACCAGGCACTGTGGTAAGTGCCTGGTACAAAGAAAAGCAAAAAAGTACTCCTTGTCAATAGGGAGCTCAGAGTCTAATGGACTCTCCCTTAAAAGATATAAAATAAGCAAAATGAAGGTGATGTCTGAAGGAGCAAGCCTCAACCAGGACACTAGAGCCAAACTACTATGGGCATCTTGCCAATTGCTCTAACAATTTATGTGCTCCACTCTAACTTTCATCCCTTTCTTTGGGATGAAATCCAATCAACATTACCATTACTACTGGGGGGGACGTGACAATCTACTGCTCTGCCCAGAATCCCTAGGATTCCTACATTTCCTTAAACCAAAGCTCTCTTACTTGGTCATTACTCCCTACTCTCATGTACTCATTCACATCAACCCTATTTACCAATCTGCAGTCCATATTCACCTCTTCTGTGCCCATCTTTCATGCCCGCCTAGTTTGTCTAGGCTGATTACACGTTACTCTTCATTCACTTGCTCTTCCACCCTAAATGGTCTACTTGCATTTCACATATAAGAAAGAACATATATGCATATACTTTCCCCCATACCTGCAACTTCTCCCTCTTTACCTCCATCTCTTAGAATCCCTAGGGAAGGTTCAATTCAAGTGCTGCCTCCTTTTCAAAAGACCCAATTATTAGTGTCCTCATCACTGTATTTTTGGGAGGCATATGGCCTATGTTTACTTATATAATAATAGCTAGTGTTTGTAGAGGGTTTTGGAGTTTGCAAAGTGCTTTGCAAATAGTATCTCATTTTATCCTCAGAACTGCACTGTGAGGTAGGTGCTATTTTTAATCCCATTTTGCAAACGAGGAAACTGAAGCAGTGAAAAGTTAAATGACTTGCCCAAGGTCATAGAGTTATCTATGAACATGTTGTATCTGTCTAGTAGAGTGACAGGGACTATGTCTCTTTTCTATTTATATCCCAAGAACCCAGCACTGTGCTTGGTAAATAATAAGAAATGCTTGATAAATGCTTATTGATTGAATGACTGGTCATTTCATTGATCAGAGTTCTAAACTTTTTCACTGTTGTTTTCCTTCACATTATTATTTAAACTTTGTTTTCAAACACGTTGACAACGATGGTCTTCTAGGCATGATAAATAAACCTATGTAAGTTTACCAAGTAAAGTGGGAAGCCAGTCAACAAAACTTCCATGCCTATCTCTATTTTGTAGAAGTTTCTCTATTCAATTGTAAACTCCTTGAGGGTAAGGACTGACTTTCTTTTTCTTTTTTGTATACCCAGCGTTTAGCACAGTGATGGGCACATAGTAGGTGTTTAATAAATGTTTATTGAATTGAATTGAAATAAAACCATCCAGTCAATCAGTCAACAAGCATTTATTTATCTACTATATGCCAGGCACATAGTAGGGCTAAACTAGGGGGTACAAAGAAAGGCAAAAACAGTCCTTAATCTCAAGAAGCTTAGAATCGAAGGGAGCCGACAACATGAACACAACTATGTATATACAAGGTATCTACAATGTAAATGGGAGGTAATTTTCCATTTTCAGTGAGGGTTGGGAGTGGAAGAAGACTGGGAAAAACCTGTTTAAGAAGGCGAGATTGATTATAGTATAGGTTCATGACCCTTTATCCTGCAAAGGAACATAACTGGTTGGGAATGGAAAAAAATTATCAAAGAGCATGTGATGGTGGCAAGACTATTTTTGAAGACTTTATTGAGTATATCACAGTATTACTTATAAATTCCCTACCACTAATGGCTTGACTAATGAAGAGATGATAGAGGGCTGCACAGGGAAACTTGGCTTCATTTATAACAGCAGTTCTCAAACTTTTTGATCTCAGGACCCCTTTACATCTTTAAAAATCATTAAGAACTCAAATAACTTTTTGTTTAGTTGGGTGAATTAGCAAGGCAATAAACACAACATAGATGATAATTGTTAAAATGCCTATGTGGTTCCGTATCGCAAAATGTGAAAGAGTCTCCATGTAGACGATAGAAGTAAAACATTTATTCAGACACCAGAGGACCAAATCCCATAACCAATAAGCCCAATCCATCACAGCAGCTAAGAACTCAATACACAATATCACAGCAGAGAACCACTCCATCCCACATAACCTTCGGCCCCCATACTGGAGCCTTGCCGCAACAATCACACTTACAGCACAAGCCATCACACATCTGCTCTTTCCCTCAGTTCTAACTGCTCTCTCTGAGCATTTCAGGTGACATATTTTCCTTTTCCTCTCAGCAAGCTCCTCCTACCACATGTGACTTATGCTTCCTGGGACATAAGCAGGTCACATGGCCTTTTAATGGGTGAGAAAGATCTTCAAATCTAAATTGTCATTACATTGAGTTAAATCTATCAATATGTACCATATTAGGAACTAAAATGCATAGTTTTAGAATATTTATGGATTGATTTAAAATAACAATAACTAATTATATATTAACATAAATAATATATTCTTTCTGAAAAATAACTACTTTTTAAAAAATTAATGAGAAGAATGGCATTCTTTTACATATTTTTGAAAATCTCTTTAATGTCTGGCTTAATAGAAGACACCTGGATTCTCATATCTATGTCTGGGTTCAATCTATTGTGATATGTTGTTTTGGTTGAAGTATATTAAGAATGTCCAGCCTCACAGAGATATATAGTTGGAAAAGGGGGGAATATTGCAATAGGCTGATAACATCTTCGGGTTAATATGAAAATAGTTTTGACCTCACAGACCCTCTGAAAGTGTGGTCCCCCAGAGGGCAATGGATTATACTTTGAGGATGGCTGACAATGTTACAAGGGAAAATGCCTAATACAGGGTAGCAGTGATCCCTACCTCTTTATTTTGGGATTAATACAGAAACAATTAATAGACTGGATAGTTACAGATGTGACTTAGTTTGCTAAGTGACAAACAAATGCCATGTATGTGTAGGGGGTTTAGAGAGCTTTAAATTGGGAAATAGTTATTTCCTATGAAAAAACATACCTCATGCATTCTGATTACAAACTCTTAAAGTTATTAGATTCCTAATAATAGCCCTCATTTAGGGACACTTTCCTGGGCTGACAAAGTCCTATCATTTGGTTTCTACTTCTGTTCTTTTAATTGAGGCTTTCCAATTTCTTGTCACCTTTCCAAAGCTGGGACAATAAGTTTCCACATAGATCTTATGAAAACCTTTGCCATTACCACCCACTACACAAAGCTCTGTGCCCACATTGGTAATGTGGACTAGTCATGGGGCCATGAGTCAGCCAGAAGTAGCATTTGTAACTGTGCCTTATAATACAAAATCTCTCTTTTGAGTGATCACCTGGCTAAAGCAAATTGTCTCTTTCAGAGAATTAATATATGAGTATTTAAAAGTACCTTTACTCCTTATGCTTTTTTCTGTTAAAAAATGACACCATTCATGTACAGTTATCCTTTCCACATTGTTGTGGTTAGGGGCACCATTGCTTCGATCTGGAAAATTTGTGTAAAAGTTTTTGACCTTCCCTTTGTACCAAAGAAAAAGTCTGATTTTTTTCCTTTTCTTTTATGGGGTGTTTATAGTATGTTATTGTAAAATTTGGCTTAAGTATTTTTTTTGTGTCATCTGCAGCTTCTGCAAAGCTCCTCCCAAAAAATCCCATTTAATTTCTTATACCGACCTGCGATATAATGAAACCAGGATAGGGAACGTTACAATGTGGAAGGGATAACTGTATAACATTTTTCTTCTATTATGCTAAACCTTATTTTTAAAAATTACTAGCACAGACTTGGCTCTTCTCAGCAATGCAAGGTTCTAAGACAACTCCAAAAGGCTCATGATGGAAAATGCTGTCCACATCTAGAGAAAGAATTATGGAGTCTGAATGCAGATCAAAGCATACTATTTGCCCTTTCTTTTTTGTTTTCTTTTGTTTCTTCTTTCTCGTGGTTTATTCCATTGGTTATAATTCTTCTTTGCAACATGACTAATGTGAAAATATGTTTAACGTGAATGTATATGTAGAGCCTATATCAGATTGAATTCCGTCTTGGGAAGGTGGGACGGGAGGGAGGCGGAGAAAATTTGGAACTCAAAAACTTGTGGAACTGAATGTTATAAACTAAGACCAAATAAATTAACTTAAAAAATAAAAGGAATGTTAGAAATAAAACAACCACTAGCATAGATTCTGTTTAATATTAGGGCAAAGAGAGCGTTCATTAGACTTTTGAATGTTAAAGGCTAACTTAGGGATAGGGACTGTATTTGTTACTTCATGGGTATAAGAAACTCCAGGTGAAGAAACTCTACCTACTAACACAGGCTGGTGCCTTCTCTACAACTTCTAGTCTTAGAGAAATGGATAAGTTGCTTAGGGTCACATGGCCAGGATGTGTCAGGGGCAGGACTTGAAGAGGCTGGCTCTGTGAATAGATTTCAGGTGGTCCATAAACTTGGATGGGGAAACACATTTACAACTTTGCTTCAGTGTAAGTGGTTTCCTTGGTAGTCCTACATATCTGAAAGCATCATTCTGAGGAGTCCATAGTCTTCATCAGATTGCCAAAGAGGTCCATAATCCTAAATGGTTAGGAACCTATGCCCTACAATCATGCTGACTCTCAAAGACCTATGTGCACTCTCAGATTCCAGGTGCAAACTGAAATATGTACAAACTTCACCGAAACATGTGGAAATACATTAATGGTCAGCTCTTTTTTCTTTTCCTACACACGTGTGCTCATGCATACACACATACATGCTTTTCAAAATAAATATGGTTAAGAAAGGAAGACTGGATTGAATGGGTGAAAGTTTATACATATGTGTATGTATGTATGTATATATATATATATCCAATATATTAGTAATAAAAAGTAAAGAAAACATGGTAAAAATCATTCATAGGAAGGAAGGACTGTCCCCAGGGAAGGAACACGCAAGATGAATCCTTCATTAGGAGATAAGCAAGGAGAAAATATATTTAAGTGAGAGCATAAATGTCTACTTGAATCTTTACTTCTCTCTTTAAAAATGTTCATCTTCGGATAACAAATGATTCGATATTACCCATGATCTAAAGTTAGAATGGACCTTGGGGGTCATTTATTCCCCCAAACTCTTATTTTACATGTGGAGAAACTGAGGTCCAGATAAATTTAGTGACTGGTCTGAGGACCCACAGATTCTCTGTGTTCCTAATCTCAAACTCTTTCCACTATGTTGTATTGCCTCATTTTTTGTTAATTGGGCTGAATGTCCAGGACCATACCATCCCGATGAATAAGAATTACATAAAAAGCCTTTTAGAGAGGAACGGATGAAATACAATGTAACTGCTTTCTTGAGTCTGCTGGTGATGAGTATTGGTTTCTTGTGGCTAGGTTAATGATCATGCTGGAAACCCCCAAATATGACTTTTTTTTTGGAAAAGAGTGAGGCTTCTTGCTTAAATTGTATTGTAAAAGTAAAGAAGATTGCTTGCGAACCAGACTTGAAGAAGGAAATAATAGTAACTGGCAAACATATGATATTTTGCAGTTTATAAGGGCAGCTAGGTGGGACAGTGGATAGACTGCTGGGCTTGGATTCAGGAAGATTCCTCTTCTGGAGTTAAAATTCAGCCTGAGACACATACTAGCTGTATGACCCTGGGCAAATCACTTGACCCTGTTTGTCTCAGTTTCCTCATCTGTAAAATGAGCTGGAGAAGGAAATGGCAAATCACTCTAGTATCTTTGCCAAGAAAACCCCAAATGGGGTCATGATGAGTCAGAACAACAACACTACAGTTCACAAGATTTATAACATCCCACAACCCTGTGATTTTAAAATGGCAAAAGTAACATTATCTCTATTTTACTTGCCCCTGGGCTCTGATGACAACTTCAAGGAACTCTGCCTCATTTAAATCCAATTGATTTGAGAGTCAATTGTCATTTTGGTCCCCTTGAAGCACAAAGGACAAACAACAAATGAGAAAACTGAACCCTAAAAAGTGAAGGGGCTTCCTCAAGATCCCCAAATGAGTACAAGTAGGACTTAAACCCAGGCTTTTTGCCTCAGTTCCACTAATCATTTCACTATACTACATCGTTTCTCTGAGAGGAAAGAGGGAATATTCATTTTTAGATAAATTTGCAGAGCTCAGTGTTTCTTTCCTGAATTTTCTGACCTTGAACCACATACACAGGAGGTTTCCAGTCCTTGATTCTTCCAAGTATTGAGAATTTCTGATTGATATCAGCAGGGACTTGAAGCATTTATTTTTTCCCCTTTTTCTTGTGAATTTGACACTCATCAACAAGCACAAAACAAAGAGTTAATGGATCAGAAATGCAGGATTTTATATACATCCTCTGGCATGACCAAGATGGAGATTTGTTTTGCTTGGACTATACATACTTGTTATAACATAAGGCTTCTCCTCAGGGATGGAGTGTGGGATGTGGCTGGCTGGTGGGTAATGATAGATACATACAAAAAAAGAACATCAGCTAGCAGCATTTTCCCAAGTGCTTTACAAGTGGAGGCCACTGCTACACAAGAGACGTGTGACAGCAAAGCTTTGAAAAGCTCATCAGGACTTGAGAGACACATTTGTTACCAAAAAGATTCAAAATTGGAGTTCCTCAAAACTGATTTTGTCCATCAGGGAACTCATAGTGGTCAAACCAGTCATATGTATAGTTATGGGAGCATGGTCAATGACTTGGATCATCAATCCAAATTACTGCTAATCAACAAAGTTTATGATGACAAGACCAATGCTTGGGGGCACTGTCAGTCTAGAGATGAGTGCTAGACTTGGGGTGAATGGATTTACTGATAAGAAAGGAGCAACTTTTAGCATTGTTCCATGAGAGTAATGAAGAGCTCTAACATCCTTGAGTACCAGGCAAATATTTATTTCCTAAGGTATTTTTACAAAGGTGGATGTAGCTTGATTCATCATCTGTCATAGTAAGATGGTGAGTCAGTGAATGATTTCATTGATCCATGCTAGAGTTCAGTCTTTTATGCCTCAATTGATTGGGCAATTAAGATTGTTATGTAGCCAGAATAGCATAATAGTGAAGAAAGATGAAGAGCAAACTTTTCAAGGAGTGGGTGTGGGAGGTGGGCATGTATATGTATGTGTTTGCCAACGAATCTGAACAGTTTTCACATGTCAGAGGAATCTGAAAAATTTTTACTTTGCTAATGTGGCTTTTATATGTAGCTGTGCTCTGCTTAGCTAGAGCAGGGATTCTGAGTTCTTCCAACTTCCTTACCCTTGTTGACTTAGATGAATTGCAGGTAGCTTTCTGGGACATGCATTCAGTGCAACTTTTGACCACAGCTTCACTTACCTTTGGGAAGTGGCGACTTGTATTTGTCAGTGACAGCACTAGGAGTGTTAATAGTCGCTACCCACTGCATCATGAGGGTAAATCAAGGGACAGCTGGGGTTGTCTTATTAGCCTTAGTAACCTTTGGACAAATTGGAATTACTATGTTGAGGATTAAAAATTTTTTTTTTATCTGGATAACTGATTTCATTTTTTTTTTTTGGAGAGGGGAGGGCCAGGCAATTGGGGTTAAGTGACTTGCCCAAGGTCACACAGCTGGTACATGTCAAGTGTCTGAGGCCGAATTTGAACTCAGGTCCTTCTGACTCCAGGGTCAGTGCTCTATTCACTGCACCACCTAGCTGTCCAGTGATGAAATTCCCTTTACCAGCATAGATGAGTAAACTGCTCTGCATTTTAGTCTTAGAGAACTGCGCAGGGCATTGAGAATTTAAGTTACTTACCCAGTCACTAGTTACAAATAGCCAGTATGTCTTAGAGGTGGTACTTAGAGCCTTAGTGTTCTTGACTAAGAGGCTAGCCCTCCAGCCACTGAGCCAGGCTACCTCTCATATTGAAGATACCACTCTCTAACATCTACTGGGGACAATTTTTTTCTCCGGGGGAAAGAGCATTGGATTAGGGGTCAGAACACTTGGCATCTAGAGTCTCTTTTCTGTCACTGTCTTTCTGTATGACTATGACCCTTGTCTCAGGGTCTCAGTTCCTTTATCTGTAAAACGTGGGAGTTGAATTGGATAATCTTTAAAGGTAAATTCCATAAGTCTATTATGAGTACATAAGGTAGGCTGAACCCCAGGGTGGGGAGTTATTATTCAGTAATTTTGTCTTTCAATAGAGGCAGTGTTGCTTGGTCTTCTGTAGACCAGGATGCAAGTTTCACTTCAAAGGGGAGAATGAGGTGTTCCATCCTGAAAGGAGATAGAGTGACCCCGATACCTGGGTGAATCTTTATGTACACAGAGACAGGAGAGCTATAAAACAAGGAGACAAGTCTGAAGAGGAGGAATTCCTGACTTGGTACATTACTGCTGGAAGAGCTACAGCTATCATACAGATCATTCCTTGGCTTCCTGGAAATTCGTTGACTCCTATCTAGAGGGTTCGGAACAAACTCTATGTGCTGACAATGCTACGCCTAGAAGAAGCCCATTGAGCAGAGGACAGGATAGACAAGATCTCACCAATGAAAGGAGCAGGGCAGACAACACCAGGGAACTTTAACAAAAGAGCAGCGAGTGATGATATGCATGCCATCCTAAAGGAACTTCAAATTAGCAGAAAGAAGTATAGTTGACTTATTGAGAATAGCTCATGCTGGATAGAGGGCCAGCCATAGTATGGATAGAACTCCTACTGACAGGACTTTAGGATACTGGGATATAGCTGCTATTGAATTGGTGACTTTTCTTTTTTTTAATAAAAAACTCTTTTTTGATGCATTGTGGCCAATCTTCATGAACGAGAGGGAGCAAATACGAAATACTGGACTAGCTGGTGAAGAGATTTCCCAGTTTTTTTGGTGAGAACTCTTGCCTACAGAAATATAACACCTCTATGCAGTAAACCAAGTCCTTTACTCCAAAAACATTTTTTGACTCGAGAGTTATCTATGTAATAATGACTAAAACAAAAGACCATCTAATCTCACTCTGGACATTTCAATGAAATAATCAAGGAGTAATTGCCATTCACCAAATGTGGATTCTGGTATGGGAGTGCTTAAAAATAACAAAAACAAACTTCGAACTGGAAAAAGAAAGTTGTTAGTACTCAATCTTGAACATGTATTTGTCTTGCCTACTGCCAGTGCCCTGTTTGTGTCTTTAGGAATGAATGTTTCTCTTATATTGTCCCCAGTGAGTTCAGGTAGGCACAGAGAGATAAGATGCATTCAGTAACCATCATAAGACATTTCTCTAATTAGGTTGCTACTGAAAAGAATGATGATGGAAAAGTAGTATATTTTTTAATCTGCCTTGATTTGAAAGATCTCCCAGAAAGGAGATTCTATAGCCTCATCTTGTAAATGATCATAATGCTAAATGACTCATTCTATTGGATATCATAATCTAACAACTAATGTGGTAACAGCAGAACATTTATCCATCTATATATTTCTCATCTCTTGAAATTTTTTCCTCCTACTTCTTTCCTTTTTGTATTATGTCTCTCGCAGATATGAAGTTAAAGGGCATTTGGATTTGTTCCTCTCCCACCTCCTCTCAACAATCTTATGTTATTCATCTAACCACCTCAGTATCCTAAGAATCATATTTTTAGTCACTGCTAAAGAAGACTTTATTTTTCATGAAAAACAAAAATAGATGTTAATTTCTCTAGTAGAAATTTCTCTAATAGATGTCTCTAGATTAAGACCCCTGGCTTTAGATCAAATAACTGTTTTCTGTATCTCAAATTTTATCTCTCACACGTGTGGCGACTGACAAGGCTTGACAGTGTTTTGGGGGACACTGTTCAGGATCTGCAGGTCAGACATAAGCTTGTGATTTGCTACGCAGGGATATCTCTTCTCCATCATATGGCTGCCTACATCCACAGTATGCCTACTGGGTAACATGGCAGATAAGTGTTGAATGAAAAATGGAAATCAACACCATGGAGCAGAGCAAAGAATCTGGCTTCTAAATTTTGTGTATTTTGAGGGATATCTGGAATTAGTGTGGGACAGCCTTTTTGTGAGCAACAAGCTCAAATGCACAATTGGGTTTGCCAGAAAACATATAATTAGATAAATAGGATTTAAGAGTTACGTAAGGTCTCAGCTGTGCCAGTGTCTGAGAAGCTGAATGAAACTTTGTGACCGCAGCGCTGAGAGTCTGGAAAGCAGAGAAATGGATATGTGTGTTTTGGGCAAGTAAGAGGCAATTACTACGAGTTATGGAGTATAGTTGGCATTCCATGAGAGTTAGACTGCAGAGTCCTACCCAGAGGGCTGTGCAGTGGAATAAAATAATGTCCATGGCACTTTGGAAAAGAGGGAGCCTGTCAGAACAAATGTGTTAGCAGGAAAAGATTTAGGAAATCTTACTTTGTTGCTATATTTTACACAAAACAATGTGGCAGTCTCATAATTCATATTAATTTGAACCTTTCAATAGGCTTAGGAGGAAGCCTTAGGATTTTATGGGACTGTATGGAGGATATACAATGAATTACTCTAGAAGGGAAGCCAAGGCTGAGTGCCTTTTGGAGTAGATGGCTAGCTAGAAAGGCCTGTGCTGCCAGTGTTTCTCATTTGAAGCACTTAAAACAATCGCTCATTTCTGTAAGGAAGACCTCTCCTGGGATAAAAAAAAAGCTCAAACTAAATAATAAAAAATTATGTTTTCTTAATTGCAAATAACTCCAATCTTGTAGTTACCGAGAAAATGTGCTGGTTTGGGAATCCAAAAATTTGGTTCTGATGACATTAAGTAAATGGTTTGACTTTGGGTAAACCACTTCATCTTTCTGGGCCCATGTTTTCACACCTTCAAAATGAGGAGATTTGTACTGGATGACTGCTAAGGACACCGAAGCTCTACCATTTTGATTCTGTAAGTCTACATGGAGTTGCCTCTTTCCTCTCCACAAAATGGAATCTAACTAACCAAGTAATTAGGGAAGTATTGAAAACAGCTCCTATTTCCTTTAAGAAATTTTCTGAATTATATAACCATTTACTGACTTCTGCAATCCCAACATTTACCTAAGAAGCATCACAGTGTATTGGAATGAGCACAGGGACCTGAATGTTAGAAGACTTGAAGGGGTCCTTGCTTTGCCACTTATTAAGGTCAGTGACTTTGGGCATTTAACCTAAATTTTCAGTCTTGGTTTTCTCATCTATAAAGAGAGAATGAGAATATTTGTACTATTTGCCTCATAGGGTTGTTGTAAGGGAAAAACTTTAGCAATGATACTTTCATATAACTGTTGTTCTCTAGGGTTACCAACAATCTGATTTCTTAACTGCTAAATTAATTTGCTTTTTCTTGACCTCTGCAGCTTTTGCTACTCTTTTTGGAAATTCTTTCTCCTGCTCCTAAGTTTTTGTGACATGCACCCTTTCAGTTTCTTTTACTGGACCCTCATCCTCTTCTCATTAAGTATAAGCATCACCCAAGGTTAGTTGCTCAAAGTCTAGAGAAATCTCATTTAATTTTCCCACCTCTAACATTGAATTTGTGTTTAATTAGGAACAGTCACTTAAACTCTCTATCTCCTTTGGGACTCGGCAGAACAAGTCTGCCTTCTGTGCTGGGCTCTCTGCTCTTCTTTCTCCAAACACTTTCTCTTGATGACCTCATCAATTCTCAAGGGTTAACTTATCATCTCAATGCAGGAGACTCTCAAATTTATATATCCAGTCCTAATCTCTCTCGAGCACCATTTCCACATGACCAACTACATTTTGGATATCCCACCTGTATGTACCATTGGCACCTCAAACTCATCATTCTGAAACAGAACTCATTATGTTTCCTTCCAAACTCATCTCTCAAAACTTCTCCATTTCTGTTGATGGTCCCAACATTCTTTCAATCAACAAGTTTGTAACATTGGAGACATCCTTATACCACTTACTTCTTTCTTGGGGCAACTGGGTGGCACACTGGATAGAATTCTTGGCCTGGAGTCAGGAAGACTCCTCTTCCTGAGTTCAAATCCACACACAGACACTTACTAGCTGTGTGACCCTGGGCAAGTCACTTAACTCTACTTGCCTCAGTTTTCTCATCTGTAAAATAAGCTGGAGAAGGAAATGGCAAACCACTCTAGTATCTTTCTTTGCCAGGAAAAGCCCAAAAGGGGACATGAAGAGTCAGACATGATTGAAAAATGACTAAACAACAACAAAAGAGATATTGAAGATGAGACAAAGAGAAAGAATGATTAAGGTGGGAGAAGGCCTCCTAACTCATTGGAAACTAGAACAAATGAGGAGAGAACAGGGATAAAGAGGAGTTTTGAGGTATGTAGGTGGGGAGAAAATGGATCTCATACCTATTTTCTTAGTAAAGTAAGAGGCAAGGTCTTTAGCTGAGAGGGAGGAGAGAGGAAACATATAAGAAGTCTGAAGAGAGAGGAGAGGGTTTAAATTAACTTATGGGGAAAATAGAACAGTCAATCAGAAGATAAATAATAAAAGGATTACTGGGTAGCAGTGAGGGCCCAGTTGAAATTAGATAATACAAATTTGTATTGAACTAATGGTTGAAACTTTGTATAGTATTCAACAGTCAATGAATAGGAAGAGAGAAGGCAGACTTGTTCTGTTGAGTCCCAAAAGAGAGAGTTTAAGCGACTGTTTCTAATTAAACACAAATTAACTGTTAGAGGTGGGAAAATTAAATGAGATTTCTCTAGACTTTGAGCAACTAACCTTATTTTCCTGTAAAAATATGGGGTTTATACTAGATAATGAAAAATAACCAAGTACAAATAAACTTCAGGGCTCTTCCCATCATACCACATAGTGTCTTCAGACTAACATAGTCTTCGTTTGTCCATTTTGTCTCCCCATTAAGGGGCTTGAGGCCAGATTTAGTCACAATGAGTTTTTTTTCTTTCTTCCTTATATTGAGATGAAATCTACCTGCTAATAATTTCCACCCACTAGTCCTAGCTATCTTCTCTGGGACTAAGTAGACAGAAGAAATCTAATACCTCTTCCACACAATGATATCCATAAATCCCTCCTTCATCCTCATTACCTTCCTCAACTTGTCAATGTCCTTTCTAAAACATGGAATACAGAACTGAACACAATGTTTCATACGTTGTTTGAGTTACCGTGGAGTAGACCAGAACAGAATACAGCAAATCTCTCCTATCTTTCACCTTTTATGCTATATTTCTATTCTTGCAGCCTAAGAAAAATTAAACTTTTTTTTTTAGCTACTTGAACTATTGCCTCATGCAATTTATTATATCTCCTAACTCCATTTCATGTTGTTTTTGTTGAACTGTTTCAATTATGTCTGATGCTTCATGACCCCATTTGGGGTTTTCTTGGCAAAGATACTGAAGTGGATTGCCATTTCCTTCACCAGGTCATTTTACAGATGAGGAAACTGAGGCAAACAGGGTTAAGTGACTTGTCCAGGGTCATACAACCAGTAAGTGTCTGCGGCCAGATCTGACTTAATGAAGATGAATTTTCCTGACTCCAGGCCCAGAACTCTATCTACTGCACCACCTAGCTGCTTATACTCTATTTCATATGAACTACTTTATGGTCATGTCTACATAGGCCTGTGCATTTATACAACTAAGATTTAGCTTGCTGACTTCACTACACAATTCCATTATGTCAAGTTGATTTGAGGCTCTTAATTCTAGCATATTAACTACCCTTCCTTGTTCTATGTCATCCACAAATTTGATAAACATGTTATCTGTTTCACTGACAAAAAATGTTGAAGAGCATAGGACCAAGGACTGAGCAGAAGAGCCCTGAATTAGAGATCTAACCTTTATCCTGAAACTGATTGATTTATGCAACAAACTTTAGGTCTAGCCAGTTTCTTTCGTCACACACTTTGTGAATATTCACTTTTGGTCTATGTTTGTTTTAAAGTGAATTCCCTTTTGCTCCAAGTGAAAGTGGCTTTAGAAAAAAAAAAGTTGACATGAATCTAAACAAGATTGTGAGCTCCTTAAGGGCACAGACTTTTGCTTCTGTATCCCCAGAGTTCAGCACAGTGTTTGACATGTAGTGGGTGCTTCTTAAATGCTTTCTGACTTGACTTGAAGATCTTATTAGTTGATCATATTATCATATTGCATTTGTGGGCCTAGGAAGTTTATAAAAATATTAACTTTAAATCAGATGGTGACCCTTCATGGGAAAGGCATTTTTCCAGAGTTTGATGAGCTCCAAAATGGATTCTTTTGTTGCAGAGATGCTTAGATTCCTCAGAACAGCACTATTCTACCTGCCTAGTTAATAAATTAACATATTTTCTCTTTAGAAGAGGTCCCCATCTATGTTGAAGCTTTGGGGAATATTTTATTTTTCCGAGGAAAGAGAGTACGGCACCAGCTAAACCAAGAATAGGCTAATGTCTGCAGAAAGAACACTGTATAAGATTTACAGAATAAGAGGTCATTTGCTTTTGCTTTTTTGACTAAAACCTCCTTAATAATAAGTTCAAGTAAATGAGGATTTATCGAGTGCCTACTATGTTGCAGGCACTAGGGACACAAAAACAAAACTATAAAATTACCTAACTTCAAGGAGCTTACCTTTAGTGCACATATAAGTAAATACAAAATATGTACACAATATATACAAAATAATTTTGGAGAGGGAACGAGTAACAACTGGAAGAATCAGGAAAGGCCTCTTGACGGAGCTGATGCTTGACCCTTGAGACCATGCCAGGCTTACGAAATGTTCTGTAGAAAGGCATCGAGATGGGAAAGGCAAGTGCAGTTTTCGAAAAGACAAGTGGAGAGGAGGAGATCTGAAGTTTGGTTCAGCTTTCCCTGGGGTCAAATTATTTTTAAGTTATAGCCTTAAACCATTAGCATAACCAGTTTTTAATCTACTGAGAACTTGGTAGAGCATATGTACCTTCCAAGGTGCTTTGTGGAACTTCCTAAGCCAATATCAATAATTCATTTTCACTAGGACAGAATCAAAAAGAACTGTGGTGAGAAAATGTATCTAGTTTATATTTCCATGAATCATTTGGGAGAAATTAAATGTTCTCCCTGCTATCCCTTCAGCTCCTAGAATTATATGCACTTTTGTGTTAGCATTCAGTAAGACATAGGAAATATCAAGAGGGGAAGGGAAATATTCCTCTTCCTGTGTTCATTTAAAATGAAAACCAGCTCCTTATAAATAAAAACCAGGATCAAATGCATTCTCCAGTTATGTGTTTTCCATTTTAGTTCCAACAAACAGAGAAAGTAATAAAACACATGCAAACTTTTCATTGTACATAGAAGGAAGAACTGATGAAATTTTTGCCCTGACTTGGATCTTAACAGACAGGAATTCTGTTTAAAAAAAAAACAAATTCATTGCTGGTCTCATCACAGTGAAGAACGAGAACACAAGAAGGAGAACACAAGTAAAGACATACCGTGTCGCGTTGCCGGTTATCTTTCCCTGATTTTATCAAGAAGTAGTTCCACGTCAGTAGCAACAACAAAACCAGGGGTATCATGTAGAGCTCAAAGTTCCAAACCACAAAGAGGAAAAGCTAGAAGAGACAGGAGGGAGAAAAAGAGATGAGTCAATTCTAAATGTCATTAAATGGATTCTCTTATTCATGCTCCACTTCAAAAACACAAACTCGAATGTTTCAGAATGGCAGGATTTATCTTGAAAACAAAGTCCTGGGGACTCCTTAAGCATTTTCTGAAAGCAGAGCAGAACCCCAGAAAGCCATTGTTAGGAGACTGCATTGGTTTTTACTTGGTTTAATTCCTCTAAAGAAAGAAAAAAAGGGATATCATTACCTTGTCAAAAAGGTGATTTTAATTTGTCTTCTCTAATGAAGGTGTCATTAAGTTGGACAAAATAAGGTTAAAAAATGAAAAAAGCATCAAAATGAGTTTTGCTACATGGTCAAAAATAGCTCTATTTTCTTTAATGATAAAGAATGAATCATCATTTATTATTAGGGACTTTTATCTTACTCAGGTAACATAATGTAACAAGCATAAGATGTGGATGGAATTATGAAGCCTACACAAGAATATTGAAAAGATTTCACCACTCAGAACATAAGAAATGCTATAAATGCTTCACAAAAGTAGAGTAAGACCTTCATTAACAAATCTCTGGTATAAAACAGTCAGCCATAAATCAGAATAAAAGTAATTAGATCATAGGAAGTGAGAAAATTTCTGTTAGATTATTTTTAAATAATTCTTTTAAAAATAATCACACATATTTCTGGACTTTATGTATCCCTGGAAGGCAATTATTGGAATTGTTAGTATATAAATTGACTTGATATTATATCATTTGGAGGGTGACCAGGATTCTAAACTGATTATCAGTTAGTTAAATGAGATAAACAGGTGGTAAAATGGTTAGATCACCAAATTTCAAGTCAGGAAGAACTCAGTTTGAATCCTGTTTCAGACATTTACTAGAACTTAACCTCTGTCAGCCTTAGCTTCTTTGTCTCTAATAAGGATAAAGATAACACCTAGCTCACAGGGTTATTGTGAGGATCAAATTAGATGATACAAGAAAAAACACTTTGGAAACCATTAATGTGCTATATAAATGCTAGATATTAATATTTTCATTATTATATTAGGTACAAAATTCTACATCTTTCTCACACTCGGAAGGTAACCCAACATATATCTCAGTTGCTTCCTTAAATAAAAATGGTTTTAGATGACTGACTTTCAAACATTACCTTAAGGATTGACTGATTTTTAATTAACTAATTTTACATAGGATTAACTAATTATTTAGTTGCTTACATGTTCTTCCTCAGATTCTAGCACTTATACATTACCTATATTTGAACCTCTAATGTTTTGCAGTTTATTGTTCAAATGAATTAGCAATAGTGAGTATTTGCCTCTTAAATTCCATAGAAAACGTATTGCCTAATCTAAAGGAAGATGAAAACACAAACATTTACATGAATCCTCTGTCTTTTAAAATAAAATGTTTGAACTGAATCTTCTATTCACTAAAGATATCACTGAATAATTTGAAATCTTTCACAAAGAAGGAAATGGGTCAACATAAGCTCATTTGAGGAAATAAATCCAAACAATACTACAATGTACTAAGTAATAGTCCATGTGAACAGTTGGGGGTGGATATTCTAAATTTGTGCATCCTGTGTTTCCTTTGAGCTGTTTCAATTCTTCTTTGCTCCTAGAGCACAGCACCTTCTCTGATGTGGGAATGCCATGCTGAGTGGTCCTGTGCCAGTATCTCCCATGTCACACAATCGATTCCAAAGTTCTTAAGAGAGACCTTGAGAGTGTCCTTGTACTGCTTCTTCTGACCACCATGAGAACACTTGCCCTGTGTGAGTTCTCCATAAAAGTCTTTTTGGCAAGTGTATGTTTTGCATTTGAACAACATGGTCAGCCCATCGGAGTTGTGCTCTCTGAAGCAGAGTTTGAATGCTTGGCAGTTTAGTTCAAGCAAGGACCTCAGTGTCTGTTACCTTTTCCTGCCAGACGATCTTCAGAATCGTCCTAAGACAATTCAAATGGAGGCAATCCAGTTTCCTGGCATGGCATTGGAAGATTGTCCAGGTTTCACAGGCATACAACAATGAGGTCAGCACCACAGCTCTGTAGACCTTTAGTTTGGTAATCAGTCTAATACCTCTTCTCTCCCATACTTTCCTTCAGAGCCTCCTAAACACTGAGCTAGCTCTGGCTGTGGGTGCGTCAACCTCATTATCAATGTGTACATCCCTGGAAAGTACACTACCAAGATAAGTGAACTTATTCACAGCATTCAAAACTTCATTTGCTGTAACTGATGGTTCCATGTATGGATGGTATGGTGATGGCTGATGGAGCACCTGTGTTTTCTTGGTGTTAATTATTAGGCCAAAATTAGTACAAGCACCAGATAAGTGATCCATACTTAGTTGCATCTCAGCTTCAGAGGCTGCATTTAGTGCACAATCATCTGCAAACAGAAAATCATGCACCAGCACTCCTTCCACTTTGGTCTTGGCTTGTAGCCTTTTCAAGTTGAAGAATTTACCATCACTGTGGTAGCTGACCTTGATGCCGTGTTCATCCTCTTTGAGAGCATTTGAGAACATGGCTGAAAACATCGTGCTAAAAAGCATGGGAGTAAGCACACAGCCTTTTTTCACTCCGCTGGTGACTGGGAAGGCACGAGAGCATTGTCCATCATCTAGAACCTGGGCAAGAAGGTCATCATGAAATTGACATACAATGCTGATGAACTCCAGGCAACCAAATTTTGACATAATTTTCCATATTCCTTCATGACTAACAGGATGAAAGGCCTTGGTCAGATCTACAATGTTGTATACAGACCGCTGTTCTGCTCCTGGCATTTCTCTTGGAGTTGTCAGGCAGCAAACACTATATCGACTCTTCCTTGGCCCTTTCTGAAGCCACACTGGCTCTCAGGTAGATGACTATCTTGTAGGTGAAGGATCAGCCTATTAAGGAGGACTCTGGCAAGACTCTTGTAACCTTATATAATCAGCAAATAGTGCTATCTGGCATGGTTTGAAGGTTTAGGTAAGGAAACAGGCCATCTTTTTTCCTTTCACTGATCTCAAAGGACTAGCTACTGGAGCTGAGGTAGAAATACCCACATTTTGGTCTCTGTAAGTCATTCAGGCAATAAACATTTATTAAGCACCTACTTTGTGCCAGGCTTTGCACTAAGAGCTGGAGATACAAAACAAGGCAAAAGACAGTCTCTGCTCTCAAGGAGCTGATAGTTTAATGGGGGAGACAACATGTAAACAACTATGTACAGACAGTATATACACAGGATAAATTGTAGATAATCAACAAAAGGAAGGTATTAGAATTGAGGATAGGCAAAAACTTCCTGTAGATGTTGAGGTTTTTAGCTAGGATTTGAAGGAAGCCAGGGAAGCCAAGAGACAGAGACAAGACAGGAGAACATTTCAGGCATGGGAGCCAGTCAGTGAAAGTTCCCAAGTTGGGAGATAAGATGGAATTTCTTGTGTTGTTGTTTGTCCTTCATTCTCAAAGAGGACCATGACTTCAAGAAGGTGATGCCAGGACTTGCAAGTGAATTGGATTTAAGTGAGGGAGGATTATGCAAAGTCACCAGCCTCATTTTCTCCTTTGTAGCCATTTGGGTCCAATGGCAAGATATAGCTCAGGATAACTGGAGATGGCCCCTGGAATTTCTTGTACAAGAAACAGTAAAGAGGCCTACATCAATTCATCACAGCATATATGATGGAGCGTAACATGAGAAGACTGGAAAGATGAGCAGTGGGGAGAGGGAGACAGCCTGTGAAAGGCTTTGAGTATTTTAATAACAAAGGGTTTTAGATCTGTTCCTGGAGGTGATAGGGAACCACTGGATTTTATTGAGGTTGGGGTGACATGATCAGACTTGTGCTTAAAGATTACTTTGAGATGGACTATAGTGGGAAAAGACTTGTAGCAAAGAGATTAATCAATAGGTTATTGGAATATGTAGGCTTAAGATGATGGGGGTCTACGCTAGCATCTTCACTAAGGTGATATGGCAGTACCAACAAGTTGTCAGTCTCTCTCTTTCTCCTCTTCCTCTATCCCTTTTCATCTCCTCCCTTTATCCCTCTCAGTCTCCCAGTACTTTGTCCTTTTGGGTTTATTCATAACTGGGCCATTTTGTTGGCTTCCAAATTTTGCTTGTCTATGCTTGGTCTACTCCACTGTTGTACTTTTTTAATTGTTAAAACCCGATTGTTTTTATGATTATTGTTTTATAATATAGTTTGAAATCTATGTTTCCTCCTGCCTTTTTTTTGTTTTTATTACTTCCCTTGAAATTCTTACCTTTAGTTTCTTCAAATGAATTTTCTTATTATTTGTAGTAGTTTTCTTTTTTCTTTTCTTTTTTAAATTTATTTTTAGTTTTCAACATTCATTTCCATAAGATATTGGGTTATAAATTTTCTCTCCATCTCTACCCTCCCCCCAGCCCAAGATGGCATGTATTCTGATTGTCCCTTTTCCCAGTCTGCCCTCTCTTCTATCACACCACTCCCTCCCCCCATCCCGTTCCCCCTTACTTTCTTGTAGGGCAAGATACACCATTGCCTGTATATCTTATTTCCCAGTTGCATGCAAAAACAATTTTTTTCACATTTGTTTTTTCTCTTCCTTCTTCCCTCCCCACCCACCTTCCTTGAGAAGGCAAGCAATTCAATATAGGTTATACGTGCATTGTTATGCAAAACATTTCCATAATAATCATGTTGTGAAAGACTAACTATGTTTCCCTCCATCCTATCCTGTCCCCCTTTATTCAATTTCTCCTTTGACCCTGTACCTTTATAAAAGTGTTTGCTTTTGACTACCTCCTCCCCCAATCTGCCCTCCCTTCTATCATCCTCCCCACTTTATCCCTTTCCCCACTACTTTCTTGTAGGGTAAGATACCCAATTGAATGTATATGTTATTTCCTCCTTAAACCAAATACAATGAGAGCAAGGTTCACTCATTCCCTTTCGCCTACCCCTCTTTCCTTCCATTATAACAGCTTTTTCTTGCCACTTTTATGTGAGATAATTTACCCCATTCTATCTCTCCCTTTCTCTTCCCAATATATTTTTCTCTCACCCCTTAATTTTATTTTTATAGATATTAACCCTTCATATTTGCCTCACCCTGTGCGCTATATATATATGTATGTATATATATATACATATATGTATATGTATATTCCCTTCAACTATCCTAATGCTGAGAAAGGTCTCATGGGTTACAAATATCATCTTTCCATGTAGGAACGTAAACAATTCAACTTTAGTAAGTCCCTTATGATTTCTCTTTCCTGTTTACCTTTTCATGCTTCTCTTTATTCTTGTATTTGAAAGTCAATTTTTCTATTCAGCTCTGGTCTTTTCACCAAGAATACTTGAAAATCCTCTATTTCATTGAAAATCCATTTTTTTTTTGCCCTGAAGTATTATACTCAGTTTTGCTGGATAGATGATTCATGGCTTTAATCCTTGCTCCTTTGACCTCCAGAATATCATATTCCAAGACCTCTGATCCCTTAGTATTGAAGCTGCTAGATCTTGTGTTATCCTGATTGTGTTTCCACAATACTCAAATTGTTTCTTTCTGGCTGCTTGCAATATTTTCTCCTTGACCTGGGAACTCTGGAATTTGGTTACAATATTCCTAGGAGTTTTCTTTTGGGGATCTTTTTCAAGAGGTGATCAGTGGATTCTTTCAATATCTATTTTACCCTCTCTTTCTAGAATATCAGGGATGTTTTCCTTGATAATTTCTTGAAAGATGATGTCTAGGCTCTTTTTTTTTGTTCATGGCTTTCAGGTAGTCCAATAGTTTTAAAATTATTTCTCCTGGATCTATTCTCCAGGTTAGTGGTTTTCCAAGGAGATATTTCACATTGTCTTCCATTTTTTCATTCTTTTGTTTCTGTTTTATGCTTTCTTGATTTCTCATAAAGTCACTAACTCCCACTTGCTCCAATCTAATTTTTAAGGCATTATTTTCTTCAGTGATCTTTTGGACCTCCTTTTCCATTTGGCTAATTCTGCCTTTTAAGGTATTTTTCTCCTTGTTGGTTTTTTGGGCCTCTTTTGCCATTTGGGTTAGTCTATTTTTTAAGGTGTTATTTTCTTCAGTATTTTTTGGGTCTCCTTTAGCAAGCTGTTGACTCATTTTTCATGATTTTCTTACATTGCTCTCATTTCTTTTCCCAATTTTTCCTCTACTTCTCCTACTTGGTTTTCCAAATCCTCTTTGAGCTCTTCTGTGGCCTGAGAACAATTCGTATTTTTCTTGGAGGCTTTTGATGTAGGATCTTTGACTTTGCTGACTTCTTCTGACTGTATGTTTTGATCTTCTTTGTCACCAAAGTAAGATTCTGTGGTCTGAGTTCTTTTACACTACCTGTTCATTTTCCCAGCCAGTTACTTGACTTTTGAGCTCTTTGTCAGGGTATGACTGCTTTCAAAGTAGAGAGTACTTTGTCCCAAGCTTCAGAGGTTTTGCACTGCTGTTTTCAGAGCTACTTCTATTTTGAGGTGGTATGATTACTCCTCTCCTGGCCTGTGCTCTGGTCTGTGAGTGCAAGCACTCCTTCTGCTACCAGGTGTAACTACCAGGAGGACTCCCTTTCTTTAGCCACCACAAGCTCTGCCACACGAGCGTTCCTCCTCCCCCAAGGACCACCAACCAGGACCGCCACCAGATCCAAGTAGGGCAAAGTGAGAGAACTCTGCCTCAGCACCAACAAATAGACACCTGTACTTCCGCTCTGATCAGCCACTTGCTTTCCCCCATGATTTGTGGGCCTGGAGCTCTGGAAGCAGCTGCTGTTGCTGCTGCTGCTGAGGCCTCCGCCTCAGCCACCTCCATTGCCCTGGAGCTGGGGTCAGATCATGCCTTTCCCTCACCCAGGTCCAAAAGTTTTCCCCCTGACCTGCTACATTGTCTTTGGCGTTTGTGGGTTGAGAAGTCTGGAAACTGCTACAGCTCAGTGATTCAGGGTCCTGAGGCCTGCTCTACCTGGTCTGTTCTGACTTGGTCTGTCCTGGTGCCAGCCCATACTGGGCTGTGCTCTGCTCCCAGCCCAGTGCAATAGACCCTTCTCAGCAACCATCCAAGCTGTCTTGGGTTGGAGACTTGTTTTACTCTGTCATTTTGTGGGTTCTGTAGCCCTAGAATTTGTTTAGAGTCATTTTTAGGGGGGAATGATGAAAAGTTGGGGTTAAGTGACTTGCCCAAGGTCACACTGTTAGTAAGTGTATCAAATGTCTGAGGCCAGATTTGAACTCAGGTACTCCTGACTCCAGGGCTGGTGCTCTACTCACTGCACCACCTAGCTGCCACTAGAATCATTTTTTACAGGTGTTTGGAGGGATCTAGGGGAGAGCTCAAGTGAGTCCCTGTTTTCATGCTTCCCCCCTGTAGTAGTTTTATAAAGTAATTTGTGGTGAAAGCAAGGGATAACTAATACATAGTCTACATGTTCCACTGATATCTTCAAAATATTAGAAGAACAGGAGGAAGGGTACTAGCATGTTAGGGGCTTTATGGAAAACATGGCAATACATGGATGAGAGTCAGAGAGTGAGCAGTCATGGATGGAATCTCTATCATTGGAAGGAATATCCACATGGATGAGATCACAGATGCATTTGAGTATTTTTTATACTTGATTATCTTAAAAAATATAATGGCTTATTGTTTTACTTCTCTTCATAAGCTCTTCCTGGTTTGAATATCAAGGTCATCTTTACGTCAAAGAAAGAAATTGTAAAAATTTACCAGAAAGGTACCTAAGTTTGCATAATTTAGTGATTATTTACACTTTGACAGAATGTTTGACAGAATTCATTTGTAAACTTATCAGGTCCTGGAAATTTTTTCTTCCTTCAAGAGTTTACTTATGGCTCCCTCAATTTCTCTTCATGAGACTATGTTGTTTATATTACCTATTTTCTGTTTTGTTAAACTGAATTTTTTTTTGCCCTTGCAAATATTTATTTCATTTAACTTTCATTGGCATATTTTTTTATTTCTTGTCTCTTGACAATGAGTTGTTCCTAATAATTTTCTGTTTGGCAATTTCACTTTCCTCCCTTTTTTGAGCAAATTAACTAGCATTTTGTCTATTTTATCTTAAAACAATTCTTAGTTTTATTTATCAGAAGATTTTTGTTTTCAATTTTGTTTTATCTTTCCATTGCTTTGGGTTCGTTCACTTGTTCATTTTTTAGCTCTTTAATTTTAACATTCAATTCATTAATCTCATCTCTTTTGTTAACATGCTTTGAAATATGCATTTTTGCTTAAGTACTATAATACTTTAGGTGCATACATAAATTTCGGCATGCCATCTCATTGTTTTGTTATTTTTAATATGAATATTATATCTGTGATTTGTTCTAACAGTCATTTGGTATTTTAAATAGTAATTTTCACTTTGACTTCTTTGTTCATATTACCATTTGATTACATTTTATTCTATGGTTCATCAGATATGTGTTAAAATAAGATAATATATCCAATATTTCTGCCTGTTATTAGTTTTTTAGTTCCTAGCACATTTTCTTTTTAAAAAATTATTTCATTAAATATTTCTTAATTACATGTCCAATTTTTTAACAATCATTTTAAAAAATTTTGAGTTTCAAATTCTCTCCCTACCTCCTGCCTCTCCCCTTCTTGAGAAAGCAAGCAATTTGATTTTGATTATACATGTGAGGTCATGCAAAACATTTCCACATTAGCCATGTTGCTAAAGAAAACAGAAACAAAAATAAAATAAGAAAAATAAATTTTAAAAAATTATTCTTCAATCTGCATTTAAAGTTCATCAGTTTTCTCTCTAGAGGTAAATAGCATTTTTCATCATGGGTCCTTTAAAGGAACTTGATTGTCTTAGATCATTGTCTTGATCAGTGTATCTAAGTCTTTCACAGTGGTTATCCTTATAATATTGCTGTTACTGTATACAATGTTCTCCTGGTTTTGTACACTTCACTTTGCATGAGTTATATGTCTTCCCAGATTTTTCTGGAACCATCCTGCCCATTATTTCTTATAGCACAATAGCATTCCATCACAATCATATACCAAAACTTGTTCCACCATTACCCAACTGAAGGGCATCGCTCAATTCCAATTCTTTGCCACCACAAAAAGAGATGCTATGGTTTTGTTTTTTTTGTTTTTTGTTTTTTTACAAATAGGTCCTTTCCCATTTTATTTAATCTCTTCTGGATACAGATCTAGTAGCGGTATTACTAGATCAAAGGGTGTGCACAATTTTATAGCCCTTTGGGCATAGTTTCAAATTGTTCTTCAGAATGGACAGACTAGTTCACAACTTCACCAATAGTACATTAATGTCCCAATTTTTCCACATCCCTTCTAGCATTTGTCATTTTCCTTTTCTGTCATGTTAGCCAATCTGATAGTTGAGAGGCAGTACCTCAGATTTATTTTAATTTGCATTAATAAAATAAATCAATAGTGATTTAGAGCATTTAAAAATATAACTATCGACAGTTTTGGTTTCTTCTTTGGAAAACTGTTTGTTCATATCCTTTGACCATTTATCAGCAAGTGAATGGTTAATATACTTTAAAATTTGGCTCAGTTCCCCGCCCCAGTTCTCTGTTTTCCTTCTAATTTTGGTAATATTGGGGTTTTTTTGTGCAAAAGCCTTTTAATGTCGCATAATCAAAATTATCTATTTTATTTTCCATAATCCCCTCTATTTGTTATTTGATCATAAACTCTTCTCTTAGCCATAGATCAGACAGGTACAATTTTACATACTTCCCTAATTATATCATCCTTTATGTCTAAATCATTTATCTATTTTAACCTTATTTTGGTATATGGTGTGAGTTACTGACCTATGCCTACTTTCTGCCAAACTTTTCTAGTTTTCCCAGCAATTTTTGTGAATTGTTAAGTTATTACCCCCAAAGCTTGGATTTTTGGATTTATCGAATACTAGATTAGTATAATCATTTTTGTTGTTGTTGTTTGGTTGTTTTTTTAGTCATATCTGATTCATCATGATTCCTTTTGGCGTTTTCTTGGCAAAAGATGCTGGAATGGTTTGCCATTTCCTTTTCCAGCTCATTTTTACAGATGAGGTATTCAGGCAAACAGGTTTAAGTGACTTGCCCAGGATGACCCAGCTATTAAGTGTCTGAGGTCTGAGGCTGGATTTGAACCCAGGAACATGAGTCTTCTTGATTCCAGGCCTGGCACTCTATACACTGAACCACTTAGCTGTCCGTATACTATTGTGTATTCTATACTTAATCTATTTCATGGACCCACCACTCTATTTTTTAATCTGTACCTGAATGTTTTGATGATTACCACTTTGTAATGTAGTTTGAAATCTGTAACTGGTAGGCTTTCCTTAGCATTTTTTTTTCATTCTCTTGATATTCTTGATCATTTGTTCTTCCAGATAAATTTTATTATTTTTATAGCTCTATAAAATAATTTTTGGAAGTTTGATTGGTACAGCACTGAATAAGTAAATTAACTTATGTAGAATTTTCATTTTTATTATTTTGGCTCAGCCTACCCATGAACAATTAATATTTGTCCAATTGTTTAGATCTGTCTTTATTTGTGTGAAAAATGTTTTGTAATTATGTTTATATAGTCTCTGTGTTTGTCTTGGCAGGTAGACTCCCAAGTATTTTATATTGTCTGCAGTTATTTTAAATGAAATTTCTTTTTCTATCTCTTGCCACTGGGTTTTGTCAGTAGTCTATAGAAGTGCTGATGATTTGTGTCTGTGTTTATTTTATATCCTGCAACTTTGGTGAAGCTGTTAATTGTTTCAACAAGTTTTTTTAGTTCATTTGCTAGGGTACTTTAAGCATACCATCATATTATCTGCAAAGAGTGATAGCTTTATTTCTTTATTTCCTATTTTTTCTTTCAATTTCTTTTTCTTGTCTTATTGCTATTGCTAGCATTTCTGGTAGTCCCAGTTCTTTTGCCTTCCAGAGCATCATCTTCCAAGCTCTGTGCTTCTCTAATGTGTTAGGTATTGAATCTTTTGTGATCCTGACTGTGGCTCCACAGTATTTGAATAGTTTCTTTTTTGATGCTTGAAGTATTTTTTCTTTGACTTGAGAACTCTGGGATTTCGCTGTAATATTCCTGGGAGTTTTCATTTTGGAATCTGTTTCGGGTGGTGATAGGTGGATTCTTTTAGTTTCTATTTTATCCTCTGGTTGGAGGATGTCAGAGTGGTTTTCCTTGACAATTTCTTGAAAAATGATGACTAGGCTCTTTCTTTGATCATGGTTTTCAGGTAATCCAATAATTCTTAAGTTATCTCTCCTGGATCTATTTTCCAGGTCACCTGTTTTTCCAATGAGATATTTCACGTTTTCTTCCATTTTTGTATTCTTTTGACTTTATTTATTCTTTCTTGTTGTCTCATGGAGTCTTAGCTTCCACTTGCCAAACTCTAATTTTTAAATAATCATTGTCTTCAGTGAGCTCTTGTAACTCTTTTTCCATTTTGCCAATTCTGATTTTTAAGGAATTATTTTCATCAGTGAATTTTTGTACCTATTTTTCCATTTGGTTAATTCTGGTTTTTAAGGTGTTATATTTTTCAGTACTTTTTTGTGCCTCTTTTACCTAGCTCTCAATTGTCTTTTCATAATTTTCTTCCTTTGCTTTCATTTCTTCACCTCATTTTTCCCCTACCACCTCTTATTTGATTTTGAAAATAATTTTTTACACTATTGCATGTAATGGGGGAAGAGTACTGTCCCAAGCTTTAGGGTTTTTTTCACTGCTGTTTTCTATGGGGTTAGAATTTTTTGGTCCTTCTAAGGAGGGTTTTAGGTACAACCAATAATAACCTATGCAGCACAAAACTGAGTATAACTCTTCAAGGGAAAAGTGGATATTTAACAAAATAGAGGAATTTCAAACATTCTTGATGAAAAGACCAGAGCTGAGTAGAAAATCTGACTTTCAAATACAAGACTGAAGAGAAACATAAAAAAGTAAACACTAAGAATGCTTTGGTCCTTCCCCAGGAAGGGATCCTGATCCCTTGAAATGACCTCATGAGATACTTCTACTAATAGTATTAATCAAAGATCTCTTCTGTTTTTTAGCCTTGTTCTTACTCAAATCTAGTCAAGTCCTGAGCAAACAGGGCATTGCTATAAATTGGATTAATCAAGGGTTTCTTTGTCCTTGTTGGTACACTACCCTGTCTTCTGGAAGAGAAGAGTTCCTTCTTGAATTTTGATTTGGTTTTAAGGATGGGTTAGGCTTTGGAAAGGATGTCAAAAAAGATTTCAGACTAGGACTTTGATTAAATATTGCTAAGGTTTTCTATTTAGGTGGGACCAAGGACTCTAGCCTAAAGTACTGGCCTAACATTATTTTGTAATATATAGGTTAAAGTGAGAGAGAAAGGAAAGAAGTGTTTATTAAGTGCCTAATATGTGCTGGGCACTGTCCTAAGGATTTTACATACATTATCTTATTTGATTCTCACAACAACTCAGCCTCCTTTTATAGTTGAATAAACTGAGGCAAACAGAGGTTAAGGGTCTGCTCAGGGTCACACAGCTAATAAGTATCTGAGGCTGGATTTAAACTCAGGTCTTCCTGACACTAGGTCTAGCCCTATATCTACTGTGCCATCTAGCTGGAGAACAAGGGAGGATAAGGATATTCCAGTAACCTCCCAAAGTAATACACTTCTTTATTTCTTGATTTGGAACTTTATGTTAATATTGAGCTCTGTTCATAATGGGCAGAGAAGAGGGGGTTGTCTCAAGGTTTAGGCTTTTTTGCACTGATATTTTCAGAACTAGTTCTGGGGAGGTTAGAGGTTTTTGGTGTTTTCAAAATGGTGTGATCAGGGAAGAGGTGTGGTCACTCTACCCTGGTCCTTACCCACTAAAGTCCCCTAATACCTTGGGATGACAATTGATTCTGCTCCTCATGACCCCTCTTCCCTTGGGGCTGGAAACAATTCTATTCTACCGGGTCCCTGATCCCTTGGGGCCAGAAGTGAGACTGCCTCTCAGTGCCTCTACTCTCTTTTGACCAAAAGTGCTCCTCTCTGTCCTTGAACTCTGACTCAGAAGTGCATATAGCCAAAGAGTCATTCTTCAGGAATCTCATTTCCTTTTGACCAAAAGTGCACCTCTCAACTCTGGAACTATAACCTAGAAGTAGGTACAGGCGATGGCACTGCATTCTCAAAAAGCATCTGGTCCTGTATCCAGTGCTAGTTGAAGTGTCCCCTGTAATATTTTTTCTGATCATTTTCCAGATCCTTTTACCATTTCTGTCTTGAGAATTCCCAAAGTTGCTGAAGGTTTCTGTCACCACCACCATTGCTGTTTCATCCACATGGGTTCCAGGTCAGCCTCCTGCACCATATGACAGATCTCTCTTTCCAACCTCCTAAGTTGTTTTGGGCTGGAAGAATTTATCACTCTGACCTTTTGTTGGCTCTGCCACTCCAGAATTCAATTTGAGCAGTTATTTTAAAGTTGTTTGGACAGAAATGTTGGAAGAGCTCAGCTGAGTGCCTTCTCTACTTCATCATCCTGGCTCCACCCCTAGAAGTCTTAGTACATTTCCAATTTTTATAAATTTAACACTTGATGCTGAAGAAGAATACTACTTAAGATTCACATTCAATGATGAACAAAGTTCTATCATAGCAATTTCCCTTCCCCCCCAAATTTGTTTAGATCCTTAATTTATTTTGTATGCATTTTTTTCTTTTAGGTTAGTTTGAATCTGAAAAATGCTCATTGAAATCCTCAACAGTTATCTTTCTAACACGGTCTTCCTGTAATTGAATTAGTTTTTCCTTTAACATTATGCCAATATGATGCCAATTGATGCAAACAAATTCATTATTGACATTGGTTTATTATCTATTCTGCCTTTAAGTATATTATGGCTTCCCTGCTTTTCTCTTTCAACAATAACTATTTTTATCATTGCCTTTTGGGAGATCATGATTGTTACTCTAGCTTTTTAAGCTAAGGCATAGTAAATTCTACTTTACCCTCTCAATTTTGTGGGAATCTAAATTTTAAGTGTTTCTTTTACACAGTAAATGTTGGGTTTTACTTTCTAATTTGTTCTGCTACTCTGCTCCATTTTATGGGAGAATTCATCTCATTCACATTCATGGTTCTGAGTGTTAAGTTTGTTTTATCCTCTATCAAATCAATTCATGTATCACTTTTCTTCACTAAGAAGAAAAAAAGAAAGGATAAAATCCCCCAGAAATCAACATTAGGTACTTGCAGTTTATATTGCTTGAACAGTCTGCTTACCATCCCCTTCCTCATTACACCTTCTCTCTCAGACTAGATCTAAAACTCAAGATCTTACAATTTTTGTTTGTCTTTTATGATAATGTCCTAAAGATAAATCTACTCTGGGCTTTCTTTTGGTCAAAACATTTTCTTTTCTGAGGTCCTATTTTAGTTACTATAAAATTATTTTCTTCTGATGTTTTATCCTGGAAGTCTCGCATTCTATGGCATTTCTTAAGTGTTTTGTTTATTTCCCAGTGTCCTATTTAATTGTCCCCCTTCCCCCACTTTGGAGACTTAACTCTTGAACTTTCACTTCTGAAATGCGGAGATATCTAATTGGGAAAGTGTGGTTGCTAAAGGACCTTGAAAGTGGGACTGGGGGGGAGGCCCAGAGTTAGGGTGAGAAGCAGACATGAAGAGGACTCTGGGAATCAATGATATGATCCCCTGTGGGCATTCCTTCCTCCTCACTATGTAGCAAGAATTTCTTTTCTTTCTCTTCTTTTTCCCCTTCAGGATCACAAGTAATACTCACCCAAAGACTGGTCTAGACAATAAGATTGAGAATCTAATTTACTTACCCAGCATTCAGTCTGAATCTTTGGCCTCAGGAGAGAGCCTGAATCTGGCAAACTGCCTGCTGTCATCCTTGAACAACCTGGCCTGAGTAGAGGGAAAGGTAGCTCTATGCTAACCAAAATCTAGGGAAATCTTAGGTACCCCTGTCCCAATTTTGGTAAGAATGGCAAGTACTTTCACTCCTTGGCACCTCCCTCCTTTTAGCTGAGGCTAAAAGTTATGAAGACTTACCCCCTGAACTGCCAAGTTCCATGCCCCCTCAACCAAGGGCAGAAAATGGAATTTTCCTATAGTGCAGCCCTGCGCCAAACTAGATAATGTGGACATCTAAGTCTGAAGATTAGACCGCAGCCCAACCCTATACTCCAGAAAGCTGAAATAGAGCTAAGATACCTTTGCTGTGTGCCTACTCCAGCCTTTCTTTTTCCACCCTCTGGAAAATGTCCTTGCTCTTCTCTGCTCCCCCAAATGTTAGGAGACTTTTCAACTTCCTCCACTAAGCTGATCATTAGGAAGAATGTGCACTTTCTTCCTCATTCCTGATGCCAGTCCAAAGCTTCACTGGAATAGCAATTACAGATTATACCAATAGCAGAAAAATGCATAGTACATTTATAAAACAGAAACCCTACGACTAAGTAACTTACGCAACATAAAAAGATATAAAGATATAGATATAAATTTAAATAAAATAAAAGATACAGATATAAAATTCTCCCAGAAATCCAAATGGAAAAATGAAATTGATGAATAAGTATAGTAAAGGAATTAAAGCAGGATTTAAAAGCAGCTAAAAAGCATAAGAAGAGATGAAGAGACAACTAAGGAAACTGCAAATTTATATCCAGGATCTAAAAACAGTATCAATGAATTTAAGAAGGATCAATATAAAATAAGGAAATTTAAGAGCAAACCATGGAAGCACAATGAGGGATGAAGAAACAACCAGGGAAGAAGTAAAATTATATGAAAGATCTAAAAACGTCTATGGAAGCGGAATATAACAGAATTAATGAATCTTCTAAAGATCAATGTAGACTAATAACGATACTTAAGAAAAAACCAAGGAAGATCATTTAAAAGCAACTAAGGGACAAAGGAAAACACAACATATTTGGAAGATGAAGCAAAAAGTTCAAAGATTAGATTGATCCTGAGCTCGGAAAAATATTTTTTTTTAAAAAAAGAAGATAGGCCCAATATTGGAAGACCTAAGTAGGAAAAAAAATTTCATAATGACCTAGATCAAATGAAACTTTACAAACTGAGAGAATATATAGAACACCAAAAAATATAGTTCCTTTAACTCACTAAGAAGCAACTTAAAAAGTGGCAAAAATTCTCTAAATGTGAAGAAAGAAAAAAATCACATTTCAGGAAATTCCAATTAGAATTGAGATAAAAAACAGGCAGGAGAAATATCAAAGTAGGACAAAAATCTATAAAAAGCTTTAAAAAATATAGGATTAGACCCCAGAAATACATATCCTACAAACATAGCCATATTGTTTGAAAAGATCAGTTCACTTTAAAGATAAACAAAGCTTGAAATAATATATCAACAAAAATCTGCAACTGTAGAGATCCTTAAAAGCAAAGCAAAGTTTAGCTAGATGGCACAGTGGATAAAGTACTGAGACTAAAGCCAGGAAGACTTATCTTCCTGAGTTCAAATCTGTCCTCAGACACTTATTAGATGTGTGATCTTGGGAAAGTCACTTAACTCTGTTTGTCTCTGTTTCCTCGTCTGTAAAATGATCTGGAAAAGAAAATGGCAAACCAGTCTAGTATCTTTGCCAAGAAAACCCCAATGGGGTCATGAAGAGTTGTGCCGACTGAAATGGGCAAACAAATATAAAAGCAAAAGGAAAAGGAAATCCAAACTGACTAAACTACAAGCGAATAACAAAAGTCATAATATACTCTACTCTTAATATTATAATTAGTTAAGATTATTACAACTAGTTAAGATTTAATATAACTATAGATACAAAAATGAGGTATTTAATCTTTTCTAACTGTAATAGATATAGCAAGGCTGGGGTAAAATATATGTTATAATGATTAGCACAAAAGAATACTAAAAAATCCATATCATATCCATGTGATATTATTTTTACCAAACATTAAACATCCATCTAGAATACTAGAAATCATCCTACCATTAAAAAGACACTTGACATGGATAAAAACATAGATAGCAGTAACAAAAAAGTCAATTAAAAGAAAGGAGTTGATAATTCCTAAGGTAAAGTCCTTTCTCTATGCTAAAAAGAACTAGTATAATAACTAACAGTTTAAAAAATAGAAACACAATCTGTTTATTTACTAGTTACTAGTTGAAATATTAGTTGAAATTTAAGACAGACTCTGCCCTTTTCATATCACCAAGAACAGTAAGAATATAACAGAAAAAGAAACCTAATTTATTACTTATAACAATAGATTAATTCTTTTAACCAGAGTTCAGAATGGATCCAAGAACAAAACCTATTCATGTGTTGCTTACTGGAAACATATCTAACACAAAATTATATAGCTAGATTAAAACAATGGGTTGATTTTAAAGAGCTGATGAAATTACAAGTAAAAAAAACCAAAACTTGGAGTTGGTATTAATGATATATGAAAAAATGGAACATGAACTTGGGAAAAAATGGAAAGATGCAAACATGGGAATTGCATAATGATAGAAATATGCCACAAATTTGCAACAAACCTCAAACTAATTCAATAGTTAACTTTATAAAAGGAAGATTATTAGTAACAAGAGAAGAAATAAACAAAAGGACAATATCAGTAGGGGACCTCGACTCACCATTAGAAAACTGTTAGAAATCAAATAAAAGGGATAGCAATAAGAAGTCACAGATTTGAACTACTGCTCAGTAAATTGAAAATATAGACGTAAATGGTAGGAATAAGGAAAATACATTCCTCACACATATGAAACTCACAAAAAATAGATCACACGCCAGGTCACAAAGAAGCCCTATGTAAATCCAAAGAGCTTCTTTTTTTCTTATCTCTGTCCTGTAAGATACAAGTATTGTTATCCCCATTTAACAAATAAGGAAACCAGGTGAGGCCAGGTGACTTGCTCCAAAGCCACAGGACTAGTGTGACCACTGAGATTTGAACCTTAAACCAAGTCCATCACACTTTCCACTACCAAAATATGAGAGGGAATATACATTCATTTGTCCAAATAATTTTATTTTGTTTTGCTAAAAGAGTTCATATATAGGGGCTCATTTCAAAGAAAGGATGTTTTAGAAGAATTGAAAATAGGACTGGATGCCTTCTAAGCTCCCAAAATCTATGATTTTTGTTTTATGAACCAGAATGTCTCTCTCTAAATCTTCTCTAGTCCAGGGCAAATTTTCTCAATTCTTTCAACTAATAATCATATACAGTACACTCTCCAGACTTGTTACTATCCTTGTTACCCTCTTCTGTACACAGGTTGTCCATATTTTTCCTAAATGTGTCTAGAACTGAATACCATACTCCATATGGGGCCCGACAATATCCAAATATAATGATGTCCTTACCTCCCTCACTGCAACTACTGTACCAGTTAACGCAATTTTGTTTCTTGACTCCTATGTCATACTGTTGATTCATATCAAGCTCATTTGCCACAAAAAATTTCAGCTCTTTTCCGCAAGAAATATGCTCTACCTACCTAGATCTCTCCCTTTTTTAAATTAAGATTTTTTATTTTTAGTTTACAACACTCAGTTCCACATGATTTTGAGTTCCAGATTTTCTTCCCCCCCTCCCCGCCTCCCTCTCCAAGATGGCACAGAATCCAATATGTCTTCCACATGTAACTTCGCATTGAACTTATTTACACAATAGTCAAATTGTAAAGAAGAATTACGATCAATGGAATGAATCATGCGAAAGAAGAAACAAAACCAAAAAGAAACCAAAAGAAAAAAAGGAGAGCAAACAGTTTGCCTCAATTTGCAATTAGACTCCATAGTTCTTTCTCTGGATGTAGATAGCTCTCTCCATCATGAGTCCTTTGGAGTTGTCTTTGAACTGAGAAGAGCAAAGTCTATCAAGGTTAGTCATCACAGGATCCACATATCTGTGGTTGTGTATAATGTTTTGGTTCTGCTCTGCTCACTCAGCATTACATTGTGTAGGTTTTTCCAGGTTATTGTGAAGTCTGTATCTTCCCATCTCCCTCATTTTTTATTTCCAAAGTTTAGTTCTTGAGCCCAAAGGTAGAGCTTTATATTTATCCCTATCAAATTTACTTTATGAGATTTGACCATTGTTCTAACTCCCTGAGATTTTTTTTAAAATCCGTCCACTGCATTAAGCTGTCCCTACAAGCTGTATGTCATCTGCACCATTGACAAACACACTATTCAGGCTTTCATTCAGTGATCTCTGGTGCAAAGATGTCCTTCCTACCTGACACGAATCTTCAAGTTTTATGGGTAAGTTAGTCATCCTCTCTGGGCCTCCATTTCCTCATCTATAGAATAAGAAATTTGGACTAGATGGCTTTTAAGTTCCCTCCCATATATAAATCTCTGACTAGAATAAGCTGATATTGAGCTATTAATGACTATTCTTTGGGTCCACTCATCCAACTAATTCCAAATTAGGTGCCTATTCCACATCTTTTGATCTTGCCCACAAGACTTTCTCAAATGTATTTTCTGTCCCTTCTACAGTTGTGTCTGTTGTGGCATCTTAAACAACTATGATATGCATGTAAGATATACTCTGTAAGCTATATAAGCCATATAGTTTAGCCTTCTTTAATAATAAATAATAATAAACAACAATAATAATAAATAAAAATAATAAATTAAAAAATCTTCTTTAATAATAATAATATTAATAATAACTAGCATTTATATAGTGCTTACTATGTGCCAGGCACTGTGCTATTTGATCCTCACAATAACCCTGAGAGGCAGGGGCTATTATTTATCATCCCCATTTTACAGATGAGGAAACTGAGGCAAACAATAGGTAAGTGAATTGTTCAGGGTTACACAGCTAGTAAGTGTCTGAAGCCAGATTTGAACTCACACATTCTTAATGCCAGGCCTGGCACTCCATTCACCTTACCATCTAGCTGCCCCTTAAATATACAATAGATACAGTGACATTTTATATTTTAAAACTTTTTATTCAGTAGTACTACTGTAAAGATGTGTTCAATTCAGCCATTTTTTCATTGTATCTGACTCTTTGTGATCTCATTTGGATTTTTTTTTGTAAAGAAAATGGGGTGGTTTGCCATTTCCTTTTCTAACTCATTTTCCAGATGAGGAAACTGAGACAAACAGGGTTAAGTGACTTGCCCAAGGTCACACAGCTAGTAAGTTTCAGAGCTTCTTTCTAGCTCAAAATATATGATTTTGATTTTTTTCCACTCTTTTAGAATCTCTTTTTTTTATCGTTAGACAGGATTTATGCATGCCCTTAAAATTATGTCACCACCCATGCTATTTTTTTCCTTTGCTTGGTCACATTCATTAGCTTTTCCTAGCTTCATCTTTTCAAGCATCCATTACGTATCTTCTGTGGAACACTGAAGAAAGATGCGGCAGAATCTAATCATCCCATTTCTACCATTACTGTTGAAGCAACTAGATCACTACAAAATTCCTGGCAGACTTGTTTGTTTTCTATCTATTTGTTTTCCCTGTTCCAACTAGATCTATATATTTTTTCAGGATAATATTGATGGAATCCTAATAAAGCTGCCCCCAGTCCCAATATTCTAACTTCCTTATAGGCCACACTGAACAGCAGGCCCACTGCCCCTACCTAGCCACACCCGCCCCCCAATACACACTCGATATCTTCATATATGGCTCACTGCTTACTAGAACAGGTGTGTCCATGAACTCATATTTCTCACAGAACAGCAGGTGTGTCCATGTGATGGGATCCCTGCCACTGCTTCTAGCTAATCACTGCCTCTAGCTAGCCACTGCCCCCAGACCCATTCCTCATATTTCCCACAATAACAGCAGGTATGTGTCCATGTACTCAACCACAACCACATCCATATAATCTCAGAGAGGACCACAATAGTCAGCCAATCAGAAAGCAGTCCCATCAGAATGCCCAACAATATGATGGCAAACTACTGTAGTATCTTTGCCAAGGAAACCCCAAATGGGGTCACAAAGAGTTGGACATGACCAAACAACAACTAGATGTCTCATAGGCATCTCAAACTCAACACGTCAAAGTCAGAGAACTTAATAATAATAGCTAGAATTTATATAGCACCTACTGTATGCCAGGTACTGTGCTAAGCTCTTTACAAATATTAGTTTACTTGACTTTCACAACAGCTCTGTGACCTAGGTGCTACTATTTCCCCCATTTTACAGTTGAGGAAAGTGAGACAGAGATAAAATGACTTGCCCAGGGTCACATAGCTAATAAGTGTTGGAAGCCAGAACTGAACTCCAGTCCTCCTGAGTACTCATTGCTATTGGAAGCCTTTCCTCATTGCTTCAGCTGCTAAGCCTCTCCCCATCTAAAGCCCATTGATTTTGTATTGAAATTGTCCCTAACCCCTCAAAGAAAGGAAGTTATGTGAGAGTAGGTTTTGCTTCCTTTTTTTGTGTTAATACTCTCACTAAACCATAATTGCATTCATGATAAAACATGCTACCCACTTTCTGATGGAAAGGGGATGGACTCTGAGTACATATTGAGGAATGTTTTTTTTCTTTGTCATTGCCAATGTGAAGATTTGTTTTGCTTGATACATGTTTGTGACAGGTTTTGTTTTTCTTACTTTTTTGATGGGAAGGAGAGGCATAGAGAAGGACATGATTCAGACATGAAAATTAAATACAATTTAATTAAAATAAATTTTATCAATCTGTGTGGCATTAGCACTAAAAATCTTCATCAATCAAAACAAACCAAAACCAAAAACAAACAAACAAAAAAGAACACAAAGACCGAGGTCTACCTCCTTTAGGACTAGGGCTTTAAAGTCAAATTATATTTGAATAGGGAGTTTTCTGAATGACTCTTTTTAAAAAAAAATTTGAAAATAAAAATTGATTGAAATGAATAAATAATGATTACCTCCTGCCCCTTGCAGGGCAGTATTTTCCCTTGAATTTATCATCTTATTTTAGCAAGATATACTTTTACTATTGATATTGGCCTACATAAAAAAAATTAAGGGTTTCCATTCAAAAGAGATTTGATTTTTTAAAAAGAAATTGTATCAATTCCAGGCAAGTCAAAAAAAGAGAATTGTGTTACTCTCTGGAGCCATAAATGAGGTCTATTGAATTTCAGTAATAATTGGCTTCAAAAATTGAAAATGTAAGACGATAGTATGCCATTTTTCTCTTTGCTGTATTTTGCCAAAGGTAAAATGAGAACCAGTACTGAAAAAGTTTCTTTCTCCACCCACTTCCCACCTAAGAAAAGAATAGATTTATGAATAGAATGGTAGACTAGCCAATGAAGGGCTAGTCTTGGAAGCTAGCATAAATATTCCCTTCCTGATTTTAGTCCTTAGAACGGGTACAGATATTTTCTTTCTGCTTCTAATCCAATAATGTCTGGAGGAGACCTGGTGAATGAATTTCCTTTTGACCATGAGTGATCGAGGGGCAAGCGTTCTGTGTTGGGTAAGAATTTTCTGGTTGGCTGAGGAGCCTGAAGGCAATGACCCATAAGTGACTAAGTGAGATAATGACTATTAATGATAAAAAGAAGTTGCCAGCTATAGATTCTAAAAGGCGCTGATCTTCAGAGCCCAGGGAAATTTTATGAGGATTTCACAAAGGGAGAAAGGACTACCAGGGCTACCAGAAGGCCCTCCTTTGCCACAGGCATTGTCTACACGTGTGCATCCCTGTATCTGTACTTTCAGTCTGAGCCCACTCTCCCAAGGGACTTTATCCATGCAGTGGGGAAGTGGTACCCCTGTGACTGGGGGATATTTTAAAACTCTTTTAACTTTCACTTCCCAGTGAATCCTCCTTTTCTAAATGTTAATTGATTCCTATTATTTGTTATTCAGTCATTTCAGTTGTGTTCAACTCTTCATGACCCCATTATGGGTTTTCTTGGCAAAGATACTAGAGTGGTTTGCCATTTCCTTTTCCAGCTCATTTTCTAGATGAGAAAATTGAGGCAATCAAGGTTAAGTGACTTGCCCAGGATCACACAGCTGGTAACTATCACAGACCAGATTTGATCTCAGGAAGATGAGTGTTCCTGACTTCATACCAGCACTCTACACCTTGCATCACTTAAGTGCCTTAATTGATTCCTACTGGCTGATTTAGCCCTATGGGGAATAGTGTCATCTGTACTCTAGGAACTGGCGTGTGAGGCCCTGGAAGGGGGCTACTTTATTTACTAATAGTCAATAAAAGCTTGGCAACATCGGTACACCTCTCTGAAAGACAGAGCTAACAGTCGGGTAAAGAGTCTGATCATTAACTATAGGAAAAATGTGAACAAATGGACGGTTTATTGGTCAAAAAACCTATAGAAGGTTGAAGAAGGAATATGCAGGTGTAGATACTGAATTTCTGACCCTTGATCATTTCAGAACTGATTATCCAGTTTGTGGATTATCTATGCATATTCCTCACTGGTGTTTCCATCAGTGGAAAAGAAATGAAAAGAAAGAAGTCAAATTGAAAATTGTCAAGTGATGCTAGTGCAGAGTCCAGATAAAAGTTTGGTGTGACACAGGGGTTGAAAATAGTGGTTAAAACAAGGTATAGGGACCATCTGTCAATTTCACTTATCCATTCTGTTCCTGTTTCTGTGGCTTCATTTAATAAAAAATGAGCAGATCTCATGATCGAGGGTTTTCTTCTATCCAAAAATATCTGGAAACAGCAAAGGCTAGAGAGGTGGCTCTAAGGACAAAGTTTAAGAAATACATAAGCCAATTACATCTTTTAAAAAAGACACTTTTCCCTTCATTTATATAAATGAAAATGAAACAAAAATCTTCTCTGCTCTGAATTTAAGCGGATAAGATCTCCACTGATATTTAAACAAGGCAAATTGTTTCAAGAGGAGTGTTTCAAAATATTAAGATTTCATATCATCACCATATCTTATGAGGTGTAATACATGCAAGATTTTTATTCTTTGAGCCTTGAGTTTTAAGACTCACAGGCACGACTGGGCCATTTACATCATCCCATCAATTGATACTCTCATTGAAGTGCAGTGAAAGATGCCTGCATTAAATGATCATTCAGTGAGACACATGACAGTATCCCTCGTGTAGCACACTTCAAAAAAAATCATTTAAGTTGGAATATTGAATATCCTATTCTTTTGCAAACTACAGTATATTTTAAAAAGAAATCTCATCCAGAATGATTAACACTTCCTACTGTTCAGGAAAAAAGCCTGCCCTTTCAGACTAGCAGCTGTGGATCATTAGCTCTCCAGTGATGAGATGTGTTTGATGAGTATTTTTCTTTCTAATTAAGAGATGAGATTCTGTATTTGACTGTCTCTTCAGAAAGGAGTGAAGAAAAAAAATTCTGCCCATACAGAAAGGCCATCTCCTACAGAACAATTAATTATTTCATGGCCCTTTTTATCTTTTTTTTCCTCTCTAATTTCAATTCATTTTTAACTTAACACACATTTGCACCCAGGCCTTCTCAGCATTAACCCATTTTTCACCTAACCTTCCCCTCCTGATGTTTCCCTGTTTTACCCATGATTAAATGAATTTCAGCTACTTTACTACCAGGAAATGAATTTGAAACAAAAATGAATGTACCCTCATCAAAATCAACCCAGGAGAATCTTATCTTGTTGTAAGGAAGACAGCGTTGGGCATCTGTTTCAAAAATCCTCCCTTTTGTCAATGAAAGGGTCCAAATAAGCGGGCTGAAAGAGGGGAGAGAGAGGTCAAATGCTTTAAGAACAAGTACCACAGGGCAGCTAGGTGGTGCAGCGAGTAGAGCACTGGCCCTGGAGTCAGGAGGACCGCCTCAAAATCGGCCTCAGACACTTGACACACTTACTAGCTGTGTCGCCTTGGGCAAGTCACTTAACCCCAATTGCCCTGCCTTCCCCACAACAAGGACCACATATCTGTTACAATGAGTACTGTTCAGCATGCTGGCAAGTCAGCAAATATTAACTGGTACTGGTGAGCAGTCTCCAAATGAAATGGTATCTTCTTCAACATGAAGGCCAAGTCTTATTTAAAAGGAGGCTACTTGGAAGTAGATAGTTTGAGTTACAAAGTACATGAACTTCCTGCCTGGAAAAGGACGCGTTACTGTGGTCAATGGCATGGCACTAGAACTCTTCAGCTGCAAATGCGATTGTGGGTATGATGAGAAGCAATGCTGTAGATACTGCTTTTGTGAGAGGGCCACCCAATGATGACATCACTCACACAACAGCAAATAAAGAATAAAGTACACAAAGATTGGGACAATGCATATTTCTCTGACTAGGGAATGATTGAACAATGTACTTATTTAGAGAGAGCCAGAAAAAAATCACACATAAATCTCATCTGCCAATTGTTAATATTTCTCCAATGAATACTTGAAGGAGATATAGGATGTTAGAGCTGGAGACTTCATAAAATTTACAACTTGAAAAGACCTTAAAAAGAATTTCATCTAGCCTCTTCATTTCACAGATGAGGAAACAGGGACACAGAGAGGTGATGTGATATTCTTGAGGTCAGCCCACTATATCCCCTGGTTCCTTCTGAACTTTTTGGTTTCACGCTGCATAGTTGGATTTTTTAGAACCTGGTGTTCTGGGCTGGTTGTTTTGTCTGGATTTGAAAAGCCAGATGGCACAACCACCTGTTATAAGTTTCGTAAGTTCTGGTTGGTCCCACTGAGGCTTCCTGCACTGCACAATTTTCATTCCACAGAGGAAAAGGAGACCATGCAAAGTGACCCTGAATGATGCACAATGACATCCAACACTACGAGTAGCCTTTACAAGTTGGCCTTGGGAACTGAGATAATGTTCTTTTTCAAAGACGTTTTTCTTTGTTCAAAGAGTTTCTTAAAATATACAGAGCTAGAGAACAACCAGTGAGATCCTTAGCATAGTTATGTCTCTCACACTGTGGTGCTTATTGTTACCTAAGTCATAAAGTGAAATAGAGAATGAATCAGGTCCTATAGATACAAACATAGGATAGAACAACTTCTCTACTTTCTGAGTGATCATTGAGCTCTAAGCTAGAAAGAGAAATGAAATGATTCCTTCTGTTGCTTTCTTTTTGACTACTTTCAACCAAACACCAAAATGACAGGCATGTGTGTGTACATGTCTGTGTATTTGGATTATTTTTTTCCCTCTAAACAATCTACCAAATGTTCCATGATTCTAGCTGGGTCAAAAATGCCAAGAGAATAATTTATTCCAATGTTGGCCCTATGTCCTAGTGCGAAAGAGACGGGGTACATGGCAGTGAAGAAAAAAAGAAAAATTGGTTTGCATTCTGAACAAAGGTTTGAATTGCTTTTATGTTCTGTGACTTGGCTCACCTATCTACTTGAAGGTGTTAACACTTTAAAATGTGATTGATTCAAGTTTACTTAGGAAAAAAGTCATCAAAAAGTTCCTGTTCTTGATTTCTGTGGAAGAATTCTGCACTGGTTTTTGCATGTTGATATCTGATATTGAAAGTCCACAATTTTAGTATATCTGAGCGCATCCATCAAAGCATAGTTTGACTTCAGCTATTAAGAAAGCAAATACGACAATTAGATATGACTCAACTGATGTATTACAACCCACCTAAACTTCTTTTGAAGCATCTTCACAGCAAAATGGACATCTCACCAGAACAACCTCAAAGACGATGCTATCACCCAGTCATAGCGGAATGCAAGCTACCTGTGTCTTGATGGGTTTGTCAGTACCAATAAAACCTGCCAGCCACAAGGCTTGGGATGGGGTTTTTATTTATATATTTTTTTCTTTTTTGCTTACAACTTGTACTGACATTTCACATCATTTTATAGAAGTCAGAGATGAAAGTACTCTGGCTTCGCTTTGAGAACACTGACAACTCCAAAAGTGAAGCCCAGAGTCTGTTCAACTTGAGCATCACATTAACAGCACATGAATAACTGATGTGAAATTTCTGCCATGGTGTGACTTTTATATTAGTAAAAGTTTGGGGAATGAAAATGGCAAATTCATAAAGATGCCTGAAAGTGTTTGTAAAACTGTTGATTCTCTGTGGTTATTTTCTTTATTACTTAGCAACTATTCCTTTGCTCAGGAGTTTATAATGCCCAGCATAGTGTGATGCACAGATGGGGGCTCACTGCATTTTAATGTGGTTAAGATTAAGAAACTCTTTATCTATCAACTGATGTCTATCTGGCTCATTTAAAATATGACCATATACAAAGACAATCACTTTTCTGGGTGGCAGCGCAGCACGCTTGTTATTTTATGTTATGAAACGCAGACAATTAAGATGAATCGCTATTATTTTGCCAATGAGAAATTCACTGGGGTCAAGTAACAACCATTCTAAAAATACTTTAATGACTAGTTCAAAGAAATGTTTTAGAATGAGTAAAGGCTATGAGATTCAATGAAGCTTTGCCCTTTTTTAGTACTTCATTTCCCTCAATAGAGGAACAAATTATTTCTAGAATCATCTAAGATTTATCTCAGTATCATTCCTAGCAGGTGAAAAAATTATTTTCTGAGTAAAAGGAGGAAGGCAGTGGTGGTTTAATGCCTGTTCTCATTTTGTTTCAGTTTTTGTTTTGTCTCAATTTTAATTTTATTTTTATTTACCTTCTCTTCAGGGTGAACTGGAGCCAGCTCAAATTGGCTTATGAAAACCAATTGTTAAATTTTCAGTGTAAGCATTTTTACCCGGGAAATGGTAAATGCTATGCGTGATTTAATGTTTTGTTGATTGTCTAAACTTAAGGAAATGATGGAGAAAATATTAAGAATGCCGATTAAATTTAAAGTGTGTCATGTATGTACCCTTCCCCCAAAAGCCAGTAGTTAAACATTTACCAGCACACCCCTGCCTCTGGTCATTAAGTACTATTTCACAGCGTAGGGCAGCATTTTTAAAAAAGCTTACTCAGACGGCTCCATTCCTTGCAGATTTCAGATACTCCAATTCTTCCTGTTTCTGGAACTTTCTTAATTAAAAAAATTCTATTTCGAAATTACATGTAAAAGACTATTTTTTTAAACAATTTATTGAGTTCCAAATTCTTTCCCTCTCTTCTCTGCCCACTCTCCAAGACAGTAAGCAATTTTTTACAGGCTATACATGTGCATCATGTAAAACATATTTCCACAACTTCCTTAATTTTTTACCAAACTATGTGTACCATTTTATACAAGATATCAATACAAAAATTATCATTTTCTATACAGTAAATTTTCTAGGGCTCTGGACACATTGACAAATCTTTGTAAAAAAGTCCATTTTATACTTATCACCAATTTTTTTTTTCAAGAGAGGAGTATACTACCATGACTATTTCAAGAATATATTCCTGAACAGTTTGTATGTGTGTGTGTATATGTGTGTGTGTGTGTGTGTAACTGTTGTACTTATACACACACAAATAGGATACCAGAGTTCAGTGATATACAAAACATATATTTTCCTATGCTTGAAATCTGGCTTCAATCCTGTTAGCGTCATGAATAGTTACAACATTTAGGGCCCTGGATTTCCTCATGGGGGAAGTTCCCTCTGTTGTGTATGTTGTGCCAGCAAATATGATCCCTGCCAATCTAACAAGCTATAAATCTAGATACTTTAAACATAAATCTTGGGGTCTTCTTCCCTCTCCTCAATTCAGACCACCATATGAGAAGGTCTTTTAAAAGAGAATACTCTTCTAAATCAAACAGTGATTTGCTTTTGTTACTCAGTAGCTCATGTTGGCTGCAGGCATTGTGCCCTGTTTTAGAACATTTGGTACCATGCTTGCTTATTTTCATCCTCCAAGTATTTCACTCGGATTTATCAAATCCGTCATGAAGATCTTCACCGGCTTTCTCATTCCTGCCTTTGTCTTCTTTAGTTCTCTAGGACAGTGCTTCTCAAACTATTGGGTCTCAGGATCCTTTTATTACTCTTAAAAGTTATCAAAGACCACCCCACCCCCTTTCCCCAAGAGCTTTTGCTTATGCGGATATCTATTGATGTTTGCCATATTGGAAACAAAAACATCTTGGGTATCATTATGAAAGTAGTTTTGACCACATGGATGCCATGAAAGGGTCTCAGGGGCTCCCAGGGGCCCCTAGTCTACACTTTGAGAACCGCTGCTGGAGGATACTCAACTGTGGGTGTTTCTTCATCCTGGCCTATTATCTTTTCTTCAATCTTAAAACCATTCAGGCAGCGTCAGGCAGCATAGTTTTAATGTTCTCTCTTGTAAATACATTTAAAGAATAATAATATAATATTCAGCTATCTTAACAGTTTCTGTAACTTCATCTCCCTTTCTGTCTTGTAATTTTCTAATTTTCTCCTTCACTGGTCTCAAGTCATTCCCCCCCAACCCCCCTTCAATTCTGGAAAAACTTCAAAGTTATGTTTAGCAACTCTAGCTATGTCTGAAAGTTTCTCTTTGCAATTCAAATGTTCATCTTAGGCTGATTTTAACAGCCTCCTTTAGTTGGTTCCATGTTTTACACTTGCTGTATGAGGTTTACTGAAGAAAGTGTTTCTTCTATCTCTTGACTGATCTACATGACCTAGCTGCTATATGGAATCCTGTGTGTGTATATACGGGGTCTGTATTTCTCTTGGCTATTTACCATGGCTCTAAACACCATCTTCACTGAATAGGGCTGGAGACTCACCAATAACAGGAGTCATCAGAGAATTCTAGTTTAGACAGAAGAAAGTCAAGCTCCAACTGTTCAAACAGCCTGAATGCTATAGTAAAATGAACGGCCTTGGGCCAAGACCGCTGAGACAAGCAGGTATTTTTAGTTTCCTTGTAGGCCAGCTCTAATATAATTCTGAAATGTTTTCTCCATACTGAATCTCTCTAGCTGCAGTCCAAATCAGGTAATTTAAAAAAAAAAAAAGCTTTGTTTTGTTTTAATTAAGGACAAGCCTTGGGGGTGGGGATGGGGGGGGCAGTGAGCAAAACCTAAGTCCAACTTGAAAGCACTGTATCCTGTCTACAGATAAAGGGAATCAAAGGTCAAAAACTGGCACCAAAACAGATATGTGCATTTTCTTTGGCTCTCGTCAGAGAGTCAGAAACAAAGAAACCATTTTCCCATGTTGAAAAGTAGGTGTTTTTTTTTTCATTTCCACTTGAGCCAACATTGTAAACATGCTATAGGAATATGAGATATTGCTATTAATTTTAGAGCAACGATTCTCAAATCATCCAAAAGATTTCTGACCTAATGATCGTCTGGACAGAGAAGTATTAAAAACAACTACCATTAAGAAGTTTTAATCATTGCTGTTTACAAAAAGCAAAGACAAGAGGAAGACAGACACTCAAATGACACCGAGACATCTAATCTGAAAACATCATGTAGGATCATAGGATCAGAGACTTAGACCTGAAAAGAATCTTGGAGCCCATCTAATCCAACTTCCACATGTTATAGTTGAGGAAATTTAAGCCCTCAAGGTAGAAATAATTTTACCAAGGTTATACAAGTGGTAAGAGGCAGGATTAGAACCCAGGTCCTATGTCCTATGAAGTTTGGCTTTCTTCAAGTCCCATACAGTAAAGTTGAGTAGGAAAGAACAGAAAAGAAAATGTTGTTAAGGAGAACTGTGAGGTGAGACTGTTATGAAAAAACAAATCTCGTGAAATGGGACACAGGCAGCCTCAGAGCAGCAGCAGCGTAATGCTAAGGCACAAAGTAGTCACTAGGCTAGCAAAAACCAACATGGCACTGGAGAATTGAAATAGGGTGGAAAGGGCACCCTCCCTGCATAGATGAAAGCGTCATTTGATAAATACAACACTGTTTTCCCATTGCAACCATGCCGGGCAACTCTCTTAATTTGGGCATAGAATCTTCTGTTTTCATTTGAATTCCTCAGGGTTCCCTACTGCCGGCTTTTCTCTAGTACCACCTACTAGGAAATAAAAGTCCTCACCCTTTAACCTGCAAAGACAGCAGGAAAACACTTGAGGATTTGTGATATTTTTTTTTGCTGGAAAATGCTGGTCAGTAAGTCTGTGACTCCCTTTGGTTGGTTGGGTTTGTTTTTCTCAGTGTATTACATCAAGGAAATAGAGGTACAAACTGCTGAACACAGCAGGAAGGGTGAAAGAAATCTGAAAACTACTTCCCACTGTTATTGTTCAAGCGCTTCTAAGGTACTGCAGGGTAATCTTATCTCTTCCTATAACTACAAAGCGGTCTTGCCCTTTCGGATTTTTTTTTCTCTTTCTTCCATATTAAAGCTTATTAAATGTGTTTGTAAGGGAACTAAATTATATCAAGCATGGAAAAGACAGGTGTGCCCTGGCAGATTTCCCATTGTTTTCTACAACCATTTTCTCCATCTATCAATTGCTGCAATCTAAGCTGGCCGCGTTTTTTGCAGCCTGAGTTCACTAGGCAAGTTCTAGCTTACAGGGAGACAGGTGTGGCTTTGTCCTCCCAGTGCATGGCGCTCAGTATGATGGGGCTCACCTTTCAGGAGTTCGCTGTGCGAGCAACACTACCTTCCATTCAGTCTAGCCTTTGCCATTCAGGCATGTTTAACCACACACACTTCAGCACAGAAACGTTCATGGTATTTCTTGCTTTAAAAAAGACATCTGCTTAAGTGCCAACCCCAACTTTGGTGTATGTTCCTGCCATGGAAAGGTGGCACTGCCTCTGAGAACTGCTCCTTTGAATGGTTTTGGGAAGCCCAGGACTAGGTGTGCTTTTGAGATTTCTTTACAAAAGAAAACTTAATGTTTGTCATTCAATGAAGAGGTAACACTGCTTTCGAGAATTGCTGGTGTTAGCTTAATCCGGGAAATACAGGAATAGATAGGTATTGTGGAATTTTCTTCTTCTATAAGGCTATATTGCCCGTGAAAGGCAAAGTGAATAATGAATGCAAAAAAGTGAGCTTGAAGCATCAGTAACTAGGTAATTTGTCTAAATTCTCTACTTCTATTGTTCAAGAGTATTAATTGATATTTATATAGCACTTTCAAATCTACATGTTTTACATTCGTTATCTCATTACAGCCTTGCAACGACCCTATGAGGTAGGCAGTATAAGTCCTGTCACTCTCATTTGACAACTGAGGAAACTGAGTCTCTAAGAGGTTATGTGACTTGTCTAGGATCACACCACTAGTAGGTGTCAGAAGTGGGATCTGAACATAGCTTTTCCCAATTCCAAGTCCACTACTCTATCTACGACGGAAAATCATCCTTCACTGAAAAAGAAAATTTCAGTAAAAAGTAAAAAAGTATTTATCTGTCTAGAACTAAATTACTTATGGAAGACAATTAAGTTTCTCTGCCTAGACTACTATTCCTGTCCAAGCTGTCTGCCCTTGGCCAACCTCAGACCAGGAAAGTTCACCTACAAAACCACTGCAAACCAACCTAAATAGCCTAGTTTCTTATATAAAGACAAAATAGCTCCTATCTAGTCACATATCAGGTGTATATATGAACCCATTCGATAAGAAGTTTACATGAAAAGGGTTGCAATTAAATTAAAAAATAGCATTTTCTACAATGGTAATTACTACACATACTAAATATATCTATGGCATTTGGCAACCACTTTACTATTTTTTCATAAAGCTTCTAATTATTTTTTCTTCTATGTTTCAGACTGGGAAATGGAGTATGTGAAAAGCTCAAGCATACTGTGTTACTGACCAGAAGGGCTCATGGTGGGTTTTTTTCATAGTCCTCTTTCGGCAATTTCGGCCTTTCCAGACTTGAACCCAGAGCCTCAGCAGCAGTCTGACCCCAGAAACTCCACCAGCAACTAGGGCTTCCTTACCCTACTATCTATCCACACTTGCCACCTGTTACAGTGGAACCTGCCTCCATGTCAAGCCCAACTTCCCTCACTGGTGAATTCTCTAGAAATTCTATTTTGGGGACAGGCCTAGGCCAGGCAACCTTTCATCGCCTACTGGCTGTGCTTCTGACTTTCCAGAATTTAACACCATTCTCCACTCCTCCTGCCCTCTGTGGGTACAATTCTCCCATCTCTCCTCCTACCTCCACCTTTTCAGCAGTCCTTCATTCTCTGGATCACATCACCATGTTCTTTGTGGGTACCTCCTTCCCCAACCCTTATAGTTCCCTTTTGTGAATTATCTTCCCCCTTTAGAATGTAAGCACCTCGATCAAATTTCTATGAAAAGAATTTGGTAACCAAAATATACATATATATATAAATGTATACATTACAATCTATATGTAATGTATTTATACATAATAGGTATTTTTATATATAATCTATTGGAATAGCTTTTAGTTATATAGACATACATATGTATATATAAACACACACATGTATATATACACATGTACTTGTATCAATCATGACTATATACATACATATGTATATACACAGATATGTATCCATATATCCACACATATACATAGATATACGCATGTATCTATGTATATATGACAAGACAACAGAACATACATGTAGACGTTGAAGCTCCCTTAGTTGAAACTAAGGGTGGGGGGTGAAGCAACTTATTAAAGATAAAGTAACCACTAAATGGGAGAGCTGAGATCTGAACCCAGGCCTTTCTTACCTAAAGCTTACTTCTCTCTCTCTCTCTCTCTCTCTCTCTCTCTCTCTCTCTCTCTCTCTTTCTTTCTCTCTCTCTCCCCCCCTGCCTTTTGGTCATGTATAGATACATGTACACATACAAACACAATACACGCACATACACACACACATACATACATACATACAACCAAGAGTAATTTTCTTTCCTGACTCTCCGAGCTTTCACTGGCTATCCCTCATGAATGGAATTATCTCCTTCCTCATTACTACCTCTTGGATTCCTTGGAGTCTTTCAAGTCTCAGCTAAATTCCTACTTCCTAGAGGAGGCCTGGCCTAATCCCACTTTTCTAGTGCCTTCTCTCAGATTATTATTTCTGATTTTTCCTTTACATAGTTTGTACATAGCTATTTGCATGTTGCCTCCCTCTGTAGATCATGAGCTCCTCGTGGGCAGGCATGGACTTGCCTTTCTTTGTATCCTTAGCACTTAACACAATGTCTGGTATATAATTTGTGCTTAATACATTTTGACTCAATTACATGGATTTTTTTCTCTTCTTTTTTCTTTTAGTCTTTAAATTATTACTTGTTATATGAGATAATTCTCTGAGAGGAAACTATGGTGAAAACTATAGTGATATTAAAAAACAAAATACACCCCAAAAAACCTTCTTTTTAAAAAAATTATTGGAAGAAAGAGGAGAAGAGAAGAATGTAAGCCCGTCAATGGCAGAGATTGACTTTCTTTTTTCTCATACTGCATTTATATCCCTAGTGCTTAGCATAGTGCCTGGCATATAATAATTGCTTAATAAATACTCATTGCCTTATCCTGTCCCAGGTCTATTACTCATGCCATCTTATCTACTGGACAAAATGGTTGCTAGCTGCCCGTCTCTCTCACTGAAAAGTAACTGGGAGAAACAGCTCAGGAAAGTAAGATGGCAGCCAACTTTAAATTATAGAATTATAGCGTTTTAAGAGGTGAAAAGGACTATCGAAATCATCTAGCCCATCTCCCTTGTTCTATAAATAAGGAAGTTGAAGTGAAAGGAGGTAAAGCAACTTATTAAAGATCAAATAGCCCATAAATGTGAGAGGTGGGTTCTGAGCTCAGGTTTTCTGACTTAAAGCTTACTTGCTCTTTCCACTAAATCTGGTTGCCTTTCCTTTGAAGAGGCATCTTAGAGATGTATTTCTGGCAAAGGACCTGGTGGCAGCAGGAGAAATCAGGGCAAATGAAATTTGGAACTAGAGCAAGAGTGACTCTTGGGCCACACAATATGGATTGCAGAACCAGGAGATCTAATCACTGTGATGGGGGAGGAGAACAGAAGGGGTACAGAGAGTTGGATTGGTGACTGGTACTAGGGAGAGTCACTCATTAGGGTTTGGAGAAACAGGATAGGCAGATCACAGACAATCAGAATTAAGTAGTCCTGATGAAAACAGAATGCCAGTGTGTCTGAAATGAATGCAGTGCTCATTTTACTTTCCATGAGATCTGAATTTTATGGGTCAGTTGGCTCTGCCCTTTTTGTTGGTTAAACAGTATTCTAGCATCATCTTTGTCTATAGAAGACCACATATTATTAATCTCTTCCACCCATCCTCTTCTCTCCGGACCCATTTTTGTAGACAATGCTGGGGATCAGAGAGGTTAAAGATAAAGACCTAGAGAAATCCTGTAACAGGAAAAACTATACCCTGTTGAAAAGCTCTTATCCTCTCATACCCGAAAGCTTCACCTAGTGTCCCGGCACTGACCAAATGTGCCTGACCTTCTTTGAGGAAGTAGTCAAAAACTTTCAGTGTCAACAGCACCAGGTCTTTCAGCAATGACCAAGGCCTCAGACATGTGATGTTTTAGTTACCTAAAAAAATGGTCTTCCATTTTAACTTTTAGATTAATTGCTTAATTTCCATGTTCCAAACTCATAAAGTTGTGCTAATCTATGACATACATAATCTATGGATTCCATTCATCATGGACAAGTAAATTGTTATAGGCATGTCTGTTTTCAACCTAATAATTTCTTTAAATAATTGATTATCATGTTTATTATGGATTGGTTAGCACAGCTAAACAGTGTCTATTAAGTCTGGCAAAGTGATAAATTAAGCCTGTATTTATCTATCTCCAGGAACAGATATTGGAATTTTTTATATACTTCTGACTGCAGAGATTTTAATGAAGATAGTTAAATAAATTTATTTATATATTAGGTTGGTTAGAGGAATATCAACAAAGGTATAAGCTTTTAGTTGGCTTACCAATGACAGATGTTAGATGAAAAATACCTATACTCTAAAATGTTAAAAAGAGCATGTTAGACACCTCAATGTCAATTTCCTATGGAAAAATCTATTTGAAAGGCTATTGACAAAATCACAAAAAGAGAACCAGGAAGAGGGCTCTATCACCAAACAAGAGGTGTGTTTCCCCATAAGCTGTTATCTTTAAGGTGATGCTGAGAACTTTGTAAACTTTCACTATAATAGCAGACTGTTTAAAACTATTTGGGAGCTAAGATTCGAACAGATGCTTTCTAGTTACTGGGTGAATGTGAGGTGTATTGTGATTCATATGAAAGAAAATGGAATATATACAAAAATCTGGAACTATGTGTGCAAGGAAAGAGACAGGTACAATTAATAGCACAACACAAAGACCAAATAACACCAATCCAGTTCAGTTCAATATAGATTTATAAACCACTTGCCACATGCACGACATTCTAGAGTCAATGACAAAAAAATGGCAGTCCCTATCCTCAAGAATCTTATTATTAACATTAATTGTAACTGACAATATACTTCTTTAAAGTCTGCGAGATTCACTTGACTACTACCCCAACCCTCAATTTGCTCTGCCCTCTGAAATACCTATGCTACTGTTAACAAACTGTTACTTTTAAATAAATCTCTTCTCCTACTCCTTCTATCTTCTTCCAAACGTGGGAATCTATTCCCAAGAGAAGACATTGTATCTCTGACACCCTCTCCAGGACTGGATATACATTCTTTCATGCTTTTGCATACACTGGCCTGGCAGGGGATCAGTTTTCCTCCTTGCTTCTCATTGTCACATCCAGATTGATTGAATCTCACTGTCATATCACATTTCCATCATTAAGCAAAACCATTGTGTTCCTAGTAGTACTTACCAGTTCCCTGGTCATTCTTTTTCCTTCTTCAAAGATTTCAGTACCTGGCTCACAGTTTTACTTCTAATAAGTAATAATAATATTTTATTGTTGTTCAATCATTTTCAGTCATGCCTGACTGTGATCTCATGTGGGGTTTTCTTGGCAAAAACACTGGAGTAGTTTGCCATTTCCTTCTCCAACTCACTTCATAGATAAGGAAATGGAGGCAAACAGGGTGAAGTGAAGTGACTTGCCCAGGGTGAAGTGACTTGCCCAGGGTCACACAGGTACTAAGTATTTGAGACTGGATTTGAACTCATGAAGAGTCTTTCTGACTCCAGCACCTATACTCTAATATCCATTGCATCATCAGGCTGCCCTTTATATTCCATTACATTCGTGTAATGAATTTTATTTAACCATTACCTTAACACTGAGCATTTAGGTTGTTTGTAGTTACATTTGATGCTGTGATAAAAATCTTAGACTACATATCTCTCTTTTTTTATTGGTTTAAAAAGATATCTTTAGGGTATATTTCAAATATGAGATTATTGAATCAAAAGCTATAATTATTCTTTTTACTTTACTGTTAGCAGCTCTACAACAAATGTATGAGTGAATGAATGTTCCCGTTTCTCCACAAACTCAAAAACACTGAGTTTTAATTGTTTTTACAATTATGGTGGGTATGAGGCGACATCTTGAACTTGTTTTAATTCAAAACTCTTTAATTATTTAGCAGTTAACATTTTTTCAGTTATTTTAATGACCAGTATTTCTTTTTTTTTTTAGAAATTATCTGTTCATATTCTTTGATCATTAATCCAATGTGGACTGGAAGTTAACACTGTGACTTTTAAACAGTTCCTTATATATTTTAGATGTCAAGTTTTTATCTGTCATATATGCCTGATCTTTTATCTTCGGAAGCGACTGTTGAAAAATATAATCAAAAATATAAACTGAGATTTATTGGAATATCTGCAGAAACAAACTGTAAGATTGCCATGGTTTTTTTTTCCATAGCCTTTAAAGAGCATAATCAAGTCTACAGGAAAGCACTGGAGAAACACACTCTGCATCGCTGTGGGATTAGCAAGGGGGCCTGCTAGACAAAATGTGTCATCCATAAGATTCTTCTCCCTCCTCCCTCCTTGACCCTCTTTGGAGGCCTGAATTTCTTACTCAATTCAACAAAAAATATATGAAGCACCTGCAAAGGACCATGATAGGTTTAAGGAGGTGGATGGGGTAAGGGAGTACTGTCTTCTAGGAGAAGTGTGCATTCTATTGAGTGCATATAACATGTATAAACACCTTCATATGTAAATAATATAAAGTCATTTCAAGAGGGGAAAAGTGTTAATAACTAGAGAATTAAAGGGGATCAGGACAGGTAACACATGGTAATATGCAAAGAACAATCGCTGATTAGAATGGAGTACCAAGGCGAAAAATATAACTTCATATATTATTTTTGCTTTATTTCTACTCAATCTTTTCATTGTTCTTTGAGGAAATTGAAGCTTAACATACTTTGCCACCAGAAAAAAAAATAAAGATTGCCACTAAGTCAAGAATGGCTACCTCAGCCAGATTCAATCAATCTCTTTTTAAAGGCTGAAGAATTTTCTGGGTCTTGGAATGTAAAAACTTAGAATAAAAATTCTAAAATTTAGGGTTTTCATAAAATCCTTGTGTACTTTTGATGTTTAGTAACAGTTTATAGGAATGAACTATGAAACATTCAGAAAGTACTATTTAGAAAGTTCAGGAAAATCTATTTAGAAAGATATATAAAGTTATTCAACTGTTGATATAATGGAAATAGTACTTCATTTCAAATAATTTCATATCTTTTAGATTATAAGCTCTTTGAGGGCAAGAACTGTCTTTTGCCCCTTTGTATCCCCAGGGCTTAGCACAATGCCTGGTACACAGAGGCACTTAATAAATGTTTACTGATTGATTAATTGAAATCAGAGGACCTAGGTTGAATTTCTACTCTGCTGCTTACTATATCTGTGATCTTGATTCACTTAACCTCTCTGTGACTCCATTTCTTGATATATGAAATCAGGGACATTGGAAAAAAAGATCCCTCCCTGTTCTAAATCTATGTTCTGATGATCCTGTGACAAATGAATGATGGCTACTTGAAATGCTGTGCTATGAAGCGGAATGAGCTCTGGATAGAGAATGGGGAGACCTAGTTCTTGTGCTAGCCCTTGACATCTACTGCCTGTGTCACCTTGGGCAAACTTGTCAACCTCTCTGAACCTGAATTTTCTATTCCAAAAATTAGGATAATAAAAACAAAATAGGGCTACAGCACGGCATAGAGGAGAGAGGCCAATCTCAGAGACAAGACAAAAGAGTTCAAATTCCTCTTCTGACACATATTGGTTGTGTGACTAGAAGGGACAAGTCTGCTGACCTTTCAGTGCAGCACACAACTCTGCAGGTCTTCCTGCCACAAGTCTCTCCCCACTTCAGTGTATCCTCCACTCTGCTGTCAAAGTCAGATATCTTCCTCAAGGTTGGGTCTAACCACGCCATCCACCTACCTGCCAGACACTCTAGTAATTCCAAAGCATCTGCAGGATTAAATACTAAATAACCTTTGAAACAGTGTCCCCCTCCATCTTCTTCTTCCAGTCTTCTTATAGTTTTCATCCCTATCACATACTCTCAAAGCTAATGATACTGGCCTCCTTGCAAAAGCATGAGACACTCCATCTCTCAATTGCTGTTTTTTTCACTGACTGTCCCCTATGCCTAGAATACCATCCTCATAGCCACCTCCTGGCACCCCTGGCTTCTTTCAAGAGTCAGTTAAAATCTCACTTTCTATAGGAAGCCTTTCTTAATCCTCTTAATTCCATTGCCTTCCCTCTGTGATTATCTCCAATTCATTCTGTACATGGCTCTTTTGGACTTAATTGTTTTCAATGTTGTCCCTCCACCCCCACTCCCTCATTAGACTGTGATCTCCTTGAGAGCAGGAACTTTCTCCTTTTTTTGTATCCCCAGTGCTTAGCACAGTGCTCTGACACACAGTAGGTGCTTAATTGTTCATTGCCTGACTGACTGAGATATAGGGGAATTTCCTCACTTCCGGGATTTCACCAATGAAATAAAAGGTCTGGACCAAAACAAAAACAAGAATAACAAGCAAATAAAGCAATATTTAAATATAAAGCATCATTATGGTTATTATTGAAGACAAAATAATTTATGCCCTATGGCTAACAGAATTAAAGTACATATCAACCTTGAGGAGAAAACAAATCAATTTGCCTTTTAGCGCCTTTTACAATAATATTTCTATCATGCCTACAGACTTTTAAAGTGGAAAAGTTAAGTTTCACATTGTTGGCATGCATGTTTTTATTTGCACATAGTTATAGGTATTTCATAAAATCTAAGAATGTGATAGCCAGAAGTACCTCAGAAATCATTTGATCTAAGGATCCTCATTTGACAGGTGGGGATAAGTTTTCATGGGGAAGTAATTCAAACACAGAAGTAGAAGACACCTAATGAGAACCCAAGTCTCCTTAGTCCAGACCTGGTGATCTATCGACCACACCACACTGCCTTTCTGGTATTAATAAGCACATCATTCCTGAATACATAAAGGCCTATGATTTTTGTCAGCATGAGGAATTAACTCTATTGAGGCAGATCACAGGCAGTCCATGATTTAGCTAAATCCTATGGAATTCCTTGAGGCATAGGCAAGTTAAATAACTTGCCAGCATTACAGTTTACAAAGGGCTTTCCTAGTACCTACCATCTGAGGTAAATAATGCAAGCGTTATTAACCTCATTTTGCAAATAAGGAAACCGAATTTCCATTAAGCGATTTACATTCAATTAATATTCATCATCACTGATATCTTGAAAGCTTTGGCTTAATGCTTCAGGAGAAAATGCAGATTGTGGTATATGGTTGTGATGGAATACTTCTATGCTCTAAGAAATGATAAGCTTGATGATTTTAGAAAAAAAAAACCATGGATATACCTGCACAAAAAAATGAAGCGTGAAATGAGCAGAACCATAGAACACTGTATACAGTTAATAGCAATATTGTTTTAAGAACAGCTTTGAGAAACTAAGTCATTTTGACTATTATAAATACCCAAATCAACTACAAAGGACATAGGAAAAGATGCTATCTGCATCCAGAGAAAGAACTGATCATAGAAGCATGTATAGAATGGTTTTACATATGTATATATATTATACGTGTAATATATATGTACATATGTATGTATACATACACATATTTGTGTCTAATGGTAAATATCTCTAGGATGAGAGGAAAGAAAAAAAGTACATGATAAATTTATTATATATTTTAAAAGGAATAGCAAGTTGTACATAATAGATTTGCAGTTTCATGTACAATGATCTTTTTATTCTATTCCACTATGTTATGGAAATGCTTATTTTATTTCTGAAGTTCAGAATAAAATAGGTAAATTTTTTTAAAAGAGAAAAACCAAGGTAAGAGGGCATAATTGATGGTAGAGTCAGCCCCAGAGACAGGAAGCTCTGAGTTTAATTTGCTGCTGTGATACATTCTGACTGTGTGATCCTGGGCAAGTCACTTAACGTCTCAATGACTCCCGGCAACTCTAAGATTTTAAGTTGCAGAGTAGGTATGGACTTACATTGGTAGGAGTTCCTTTCCTAGAAGTTGTCTACACTAATGAAAGCATAGATCCAAATCCCCAGAATTAGGTGCTACAACTGAAACTCAGATCCCGGTCTTCAGACTCCAAGTACAGTGTTCTTGTCCCTACACTATGTAATACACCTCCAACAATAACTGGCCATTCAAGATGTCACTTCTCCCACAAAGACCCAACTAGACCAAAAACCTGTATTGCATTGTGGGGAAGAGTTGGGAGAGAAGGGGTCTCAGAACAATGAAATGCTCATTTCAAATGTAACCATTAGGCATTGTATAATGAGACAGCTCCAATGCCTCAAAAAAGATGTGAAGCTGACAGGTTTTGAATGTCAAAGGAATTTTCAGATGTTATCTCATAAATTTGTCGACACCTATAAAGTTCCAACATGAATTTGATTAAAGTTCATCTTTTTTATCTATCTTCAGCTCCTTTCCATCTGCCTACAAACATGCCAAAGTCTTCTCAACCCTTCATCTGACCCTTCCATCCCCTCATGCTATTGTCCTATATCTCTCATCTATTTCACAGCCAAACTCCTAGATAAACTTGTCTTTATTTCACTTCATCACCTCCTACTCACTTCTCAGCCCCTAACAATCTGGCTTTCAACCCCACCATTTGTCTGAAACTATTCTCTCCAAGGTTACCAACAATTTCTTAATTGCTAAAGTTGACAGCCTTTTCACATTTCTCATTCCACTTGGCCTCTGTGTAGCTTTTGATGCTGTCAACCACCCCCTCCTCCTAGGTACTCAATCTCTGCTTGCCTTTTCTAGTATTGCTCTTCCCTGGTTTTCCTTTTTCCTTCCTGGCCATTCATTTTCAGTCTTCTTTCATGACTCATGAACCGTCTATTCCTGCCGACCTAAGCATAGGTATCTCTGTTCTGAGTACTTTCTCCCCTCTGTCTATACTCCCTGTCTTGACGATCTCATCAGCTCCCATTTGTTCAGTTACTGTCTTTGCTGGACACAATAATCTCCAAAGTTATCGATGATCTCTTAATATTCATTTCTAATGAACCTTTTCTTAATTATCACCTTTTTGAACTTTGCTTTGACAATTTTTTAAAATTATGCTTTCTTCCTAGATATTCTCCTCTTTAGATTTTACTGACAGTGCTCTCTCCTGTTTCTCCTCCTGTCTACCTAACTGCTCCTTCTCAGTCTCCTTTGCTGGGTTCTTCATCCATGCTGGATAGAGGAATTTTAGATTTCTAGATAAAGAAGACACAACAATTATGGGCGAAGATGAACTCAAAGGTATAACCACCCCCACATATGGTTGTAGTGAAATGAACACAAAGGACATGGGAAATGAGAAAGCTGACCTGAGGAGCCAGGCTGTTTAGGGGACATCAACATACACACACATATGTATGTATATGTACACACACACACACACACACACACACACACTGAAGCTCCCAAATAAAAGGGCAAGGTTACTAGGTGGCACAATGGTCCTAGAATTAGGAAGACTTGATTTCAAATCCAGCCTGATTTCTTTACTAGTTGTGTGATGCTCAGCAAGTCACTTAATCTCTGTTTGCCTTAGTTTCCTCAACTTTAAAATAGTGATAATAAGAATACCTACTTCCCAAGTTTGTTGTAAGGATTAAATGAGCTAATAATTGTAAAGCACTTAGCACAGTGCTTGGCACATAGTAAGTACTATATAAACGTTAGCTAATGTTATTATGGGCATCTAGGTGCCTGGAGTCAGGAAGTCTCATCTTCCTGAGTTCCAATCTAGCCTCAGACACTTACTAGCTGTGTGACCTTGGGCAAGTCACTTAATCCTGTTTGCCTCTGTTTCTTCATCTATAAAATGAGCTGGAGAAGGAAATGGTAGACCACTCTAGTATCTCTGCCAAGAAAGCCCCAAGAGAGTAAGATATAACAGAAACAACTGAACAAAAACAATGGCACATAATAATACAATTAAAGCCGACAGGTATGAGGAATATGAAAAAGTCTATGAAGATGTTTATGAAACAGTGCAAAGCAAAAAAGTAGAATTTGAAGAATGGAGTACACAATAAGTAGGAAAAATAAACAAGAATGGACAAAGAATACTCGTGAGTACCTTAGAGCGATTAACTCAAATATTATTATGACACTTTGTGTTCAGATTAATTTAAATGGAAGTAGTTACTAAGTAACACAGTACAGTGGAAAGAGCCCTGGTTCAAGAGCAGAAGACCTGAATTCTAATTCTTCTAATGATGCTTCCTATTTATATAAACTTCTGTAAGACTCCTAACCTGCTCAGCCTTAGTTTATTGTTTTTGTTCAGTTATTTCAGTCGTGTCCTACTTTTTGTGACCTCACTTGGGGCTTTCTTGGCAAAGATACTGGAGTGGTTTACCATTTCCTTCTCCAGCTCATTTTACAGATGAAGAAACAGAGGCAAACAGGATTAAGTGACTTGCCCAGGGTCACATAGCTAGTAACTGTCTGAGGCCAGATTTGAACTCAGGAAGATGAGTCTACCTAATTCCAGGCCTAGTGTTCTATCCACTATGGTACTACCTCATCTGCAAAATGAGAGGAGACTGAACTAGATTTCATAGTGGTGTCAAACTCAAGTAGAAATGGATCCCTACAGGTTACCTATTGATTTAGAAAACCACAGATTAACCTTATCTGTGATATATTTTTATTTTTGTTAACCATTTCCAAATTACATTATAATCTGGTTCAGGCTATACTTGGGTGGTTTTATTTTCGCACTTTGTTTTTGTACACTTGCAGGATGCAGGTGGAGTTTCTGACATCTCTGGACTAGAAGAGCTTTTGTTCTCTTCCCATCTAGATCTATGAACCTATGATAAAGTTTAGTAGTTTCCATTTATGTTAAGTTTCTAATAAAACATTTGTGCATGCTCTCTCTCTCTCTCTCCTCCCTTCCCCTCTCTGTAAAATGTGGAAGAATATTAAAATCTACTTTTTAGTAAAACTGAAAACATTAAGAAATATTATTTCTCTGGTTTAAAATAAAACAAAAATCTTTTCAGACTTCCCTATTTAAAGGTGGATTAGGGCAGAGACGTCAAGCACAAGGCCCATAGGCCCCATGAAGCCTCAACAGTCTCCAGTGAGGTTTGAACCAGATTAAAAGGTAATTGGGAAATATTTAACAAAATAAATAAAAATAAAACAGATAATATCAAAATTTAACACTAAGTCAATATGTGACCCCAGGGATCCTTGTGTATGGCCTCATTTCTTTTTGAATTTGACAACCATTGGGTTAGAGAATAGAAGGCTTTTTTTCTTTAATGAAATAGCTTAAGGAAAGTAACCAAACTTGGAACAAAAAGAACCTCTCATTTTCTTAAGGAATCTTCTCTACCCCTGAAGTAATGGAGCTATTTATTGACTCGTCTAAGGGAAGTCTCCACTTGGTCCAAAGCCAGAAGAGACCAGGGCTATGAGGCCACCTTTCTCCATGGAGAAATGATTTTCCATATTGATGGCTGGGAAGAGGTCTCTTTGTTTATCTACTCTAGGTGCACACTACAAGGGAATGGTCAGCTACAGAATTAAGAAGAGACAATCGTTTTGGAATTTAACGTCAAACTGTATTTTAAGATATTTAGAATATTGTTCTTGTTCAGAAGTCCTGTAAATATTACTTCAAATTGTTTTGTGATAGAGACATGTCAGAGGACATGGGGGAACTATGCTAATTTGGATATCTCATTCTAGGTCAGAAACTGTTTGCATACTAGATTAATGTTAAATAAAATTGTTTCAGGCAGATTTGAGTCTAAAACCCAGAGCACACTGGGTGAATACATGTATCTCTCTGTGTGTACGTGTGTGTGTACCTGTGTATGTGTGGACAGGGACTATGTGTGTTTGTTCTTCGTTCTCCATCAGGGAAATGATGACATGACTTGCAGTTGACTTCGATTTGAATGAGGGAGGGCTGTGCAAGCTTACCAGCCTTACTTTCTCCTCCAGAGCCATCTGGGCCCAGTGGCCTGATATTCATCAGGATGACTGGAGATGGCCCAGGATGCAGTGGGAGACCCTGGCCCTTTTAGGCTAAGGCCTTTACACGTGCTCACTTAGAGTGAGGTAACAGGCATTCAGTGAATAGGCTTCTTTAAGAAGTGAGTCAAAGGATGGCCCCTTTAATTAGAAAAAAGAAAAAAATCAAAATGGGAGAGGAAGACCCTCAGGGTTGTTAGTCAAAAGAGAAACAGTTACCATTGACATTAACCCTGAGCTGGGCTCAAAATATAGTCATTAAGTGGAACTTGGGCAGGGATCTATAGTGGTCCAATTTATAAACTTCGGAGTGAAATAGGTGGAAAGAAGGAGAGGGAGGCAGGGGGAGAAAGAGAGAGAGAGAGAGAGAGAGAGAGAGAGAGAGAGAGAGAGAGAGAGAGAGAGAGAGAGAGAGAGAGAGAGAAAAGAAGAAAAAGAAGAAGAAGAAGAGGAAGAAGAAGAAGAAGGAGGAGAAGAAGAAGGAGAAGAAGGAGAAGGAGAAGAAGAAGAGAGGGAGGGAGGAAGGAAGGAAGGAAAAGGAAAGAAAAAAGGAAAAAAAAATATTAGTGAAGAATCCTGGGTTCTAAACCCCTCTGTGTCTCTGATTCCAGAAATGGATATAGATAGACATAGATCTCTCTTTCTCTCTCTCTTTCCCTCTCTCTTTCATATACAGAGAAGAAGATAAACCATTTGTCCTTTCTGAGAAATATTTGGAAGGCATTGTTTAAGAGCAGAAACCCTCCCTGCTGGAAACATTTGCTTTTGGACAAATCAAGAAAAACTACTACGGGAAGTTGTTTTCTATGCATGTATTCCCTCCCTAGTATTTCCGGGTGACAGAAAATAAAAGTTTATAAACTTTCCAAAATGACTCCAAGATACCCAGTGGAGTCTCTATCTCATATCTGTTTTGAAGGGGGAAAACTCTCAAAACTTCATCTCTGTGAAGATCCTTTTCAAAAAAAAAATAATTCAGATTTCAATAGGATCATTGAACTAAAGCTGGAAGGGACCTCAAAGGCCATCTAGTCCAACCTATCTCATTTTTGAGGAGAGTACAGTGAGGCCCTGGGAAAGATGTTGTGAACTGTTATTGCATCATGCCTTTATCATTACAGTTGAATTTTTTGAGAATACACATGCATCTCTCTCCGTCTCTCCCCTCTCTCTCATCATCTATCTATCATCTTTCTAAACACAATATATGCATATAAAAATGCTATTTTGATTCTCAGTCCATGGGCTACCCTTCTGATTCTCCCTTCAATTCCTCTGACACTATCTCTTTTCTGTAGCCCTGGGCTTACTGCACACACACACACACACACACACACACACACACACACACACACACTACCCCCACAAGAAAAATCACCTTCAGAATGACTTCCTGACAAGTGGTCTTGTTCTGAGCACTACCTTATATTTCAGCTGCCCTGTTGGCTCCTGTACTTACAAAGTCTGAATTTATTGTGGGCCCTTGTAGTGCAATTTTTGACACATCATTAAGCTCCCTCTTCATTGGGAGCCTAAGGGCATATTCAGGCTCACAGCGAAGAGCAAGCCTAAATAATGGTTAAAACACGTGTCACAAGCCACGAGGAGCTTGTTTGCCAGCAGGGCAAACAGTTCACTGCAGCTCAAGCAATACCCTACAACGGGGTGTGTAGAGATAATGAGATAACCACACACCTCAAGTGAGTTGTTCGTCTCTGTCTTCAACCATCCAAGACACACAGTTATCTCAGTAGGATGGTGCACCCTGGAGTGTTATAAATATCTTTCAGAAGGTGAAAAAAAACCGTCAAAGAAAACACACCCGAAAAACAAAAAGGAAAGAAGAGTTATGAACAAATAGAAAAGAGGCAAACCTCGAGGTGAACAGCAGAATGAATCAGACAAATAAGTGCTGAAGTTTTTTGGTAATATATTTCATTGTAATTGTATGGAGATTTATTCCAATGTTATGATGGAATCAACCTAAAATAAGGGGAGTGTCAAAACCTCATCAACTAATCGCACTTTTTCTTTCATCCTCGATAGCTCATCGTCATTGTTCAGAACTAACCTACCATAGAAACTTAAAGTTAGACAAACATACTATCGTATAAGGACTGACTAGGTTGGTATACTGAATTATGCCTAATATGCCCCAATTATGGGGCAATTTCTTTGTTTTAATTATTTGCACAACTTCAATGAAAAGGTTTCTGGAAGGTGGAGCCATTTTGATATTTAATGGAAAAAACAGATTTGTTTTTGAGAATGAAAACAAAGATAATTAGCTCTTAAATTAGCTAAATAATAATAAATTCATATTCTTAAATTATCATCATTTTCCTCATTATTGTTACATGTTAGCCATCAAAACTTTATCCCTGGAGCACTGATACTTGCTGCATAGTTGTTTTTTTCTCTCTCTCTATAATACGTTGCTAATAACCCACTGTCTATTAAGATCCTCAAGCAAAGATGGAAAAATTCCTTAGATTAGGAAAAATCATTGTTGGTGATGGCAAGGATGCTTTTTCAAGAGGCAACTCACAAATGCATAATAACTTAGAAAAGCAAGGAGGGAAATAATTTATTGGGGGGAAAGAAAAAGAACGATCCTAAATCCAACCCAGCAAATAACCATCTCCAACAAATTTCTTCAGGGAAAGGTTTCAAATTTGAAAGGCATCAATCCTTTTCTGCTGTCATCCAACTGTTCTGTATGCCCGTGTGCCAGCTGGATCTGTACATGTGCCCGCATAATCCTTTTCTCACCACTGATGTCATCATTAAAGCTGTGCAGAAACGCTGATTTCTGCTTTGCACACTCATTAGCATAGTATCGGACATTATGGTGCAAGTTGGGGTCAAGTTTGCAAGAGTGAGAATAGCAGGTAAGTGAAATTTTGCCACTTCAAAAAGAAAAAGGAACGTATATTTTCATAGCTGGGATATTATTACACCTGGCCAGCCACCACAGAGGAAACTTGAGAAAAATACAAACTGAATCATTTTCTGTGGTAACAAAGACATTAAATGTTTTATCCTCCTGCTGAAAACTCTTCCGTCCTACTTGAATTTTCAAACACGAACTGTGCAACTGTTTCCTCCTGGTTGCTGGTCTATTTGTAACAAAGGCGCAGCATGTCGGTGGCTGTTGGCTATGTCTCCCCCTCACTGTACTAAACTAGGAAGAAACCAGTCCCACCTACCATCCCTGACAATCTTATTTATAATACCCCTTGCAACTCCCTCAGCCTGCTGGGAAAATTTTAAACTTTTATTTATGAATTCTGAAAACTGTGATGAATTAATTTACAAAACAGGAATTGGTAAGCAACAACAGTGAGAAGTGTTAGATGTCTGGGAGAGGGGAGAGTAGCGCTGCATACATTGAAGGCTGCTTATCTATTCTAGAGCTTGTGACCCTCTGCACTTAGATGGGACAGGTGGTGAGGCGAGAATGTGGGGAGAGGGAAGAAGTGTTTTGAAAGGGGTTTCCCCCTCCCCCATAATATGAAACCTGGGTTTGTTCAGTGGGTCAGCTGACATTGCAGTCCCTAAAGTTGCAAAAGTTGCTTTACTGATCAAGGCCTCCAGTTCTTTCCCTGTTCTTCAAGCAACAGCCTAACCCAGACTGATGTTACATAATTTCATCAGCAGATGAAATGGTAAGCAGGATAGGAAATGGCGAACAACTTCTGCTCCAAATAACAAACAGGCAGCAATTCCCTGCAAGTAGACCTCTGGGGGGATGGGGGGAAACTTAAAAGAGAAGTAAGGGAGGGAAATGAATGAATGAATAAATAAAAAATGGAATTTTGAGTCCCATGGTAATGGGAATGAACTAAAAATATGGTGTCATCTAAGTCCATGGAAGAGGGGATCTGTTTGGAAAACTGCCTTAGGTGTCCTGTGCTTGCTGAGTGTGAGGGACTATAAAGAATGCTGCTGAGCCCATGAGGAAATAACACTCTCTTTAAGGACACACAGTGTACAAATATGAAAGATGTACATATAGCAGTAGAACAAGATATGATTATATGCCAAAATGAATGGCAGAGGCAAATGTACTATGGGCTCATTTATCAATATTCTTCTTCAGGGTATAAGGGACCCATTTTTGGTTACCATGTTGGTGGAAATCAACTGAGAATGTCTTTATAAAAAGACTAGGAGTTGAAATTTCACGTTGAAAGGTTACAAACTTAATTTTCTCCAGTGATTTCAATATTTCACAGTCTGAATCTTCTGCCTTTTGAATATAATTTTATATACCCACCCGACAGCTCAGAGGTTTCCTAAGCAATAATCATATTAGAAGTTTTTTTTTAATATACATGGAATCAGAATAACTGAAAGCAATCTAGGGTAGTAGATAAAGAACTGACCTCTAAGTCAGGAAGACTCGGGTTCTAATCCTGCCTCTGACACATATTAATAACGTAACCCTGGGCAAATCACTTGGGTGCTCAAGGCCCCAGGAGCCACTCTAACACTATACATTAATCTCAAACATGCCTTGACAGAGGGAGTTCTATACTAGTGATATCAGAGGTCAACCATTTTGTTTCCTCACATCCCTATAATTTGACATTTGCTGCTTAGGTGAATTTTGAATTCCTTGAACAAGGACAAAAATAAGATAAGCAAAGAAATTATTGCAGCCTGTACCCAAGGGGCAAAAAGGGTTTGATTAGGATACTTCCTTTCGTGAATGATAACAGATCTTTAGTTGGAAGGGACCTTAGCCGTCTTGTTCATTCCCCTCATTTACAGATGAGGAAACTGATGTCGGGAGGGCTTTAGGTTCACTGTAGCAGGATAAATACACATGGAATCATGAGACTCCCTTAAAGGAAAGAAATGGAATCCTGTTACTTAGCCAGAAAAGCAAAACTTATTGATGCATGTTTGACTTTTAAATATATAATCTCAGTTTTGCCTTGTTTTCACAATAGCAAAAATGAATAAATCTTGAGAATTGAACTTACTTCCACATTGCTGAAATCAGCCTTACTTCCCTGGTAGGAGGTATCAATCTTGCTTTCTTTTTTAAGAGTCTGGAGATTTTATGGTTGATCAACACCTCGGGGTTCCATGATTTTGTGGGTGTAGGAATACACTACGGCAGATTTCAAGTCCTTTGTAATTGAGCAGGCAAAGTTAGAGAGTTATTGGAGGTTCCTATAGTTTAAATATTTTCCTGGTGAGAGGTGAAGGATAGTAAAAAATAGGAAATTGTTGAGCTGAATTCATTCAACTGCAGTCATTTTAACCAGGTTGGCCTAATGCTACCTCCCTTCAATCAGATTACTATTCATTCTCATACTATTCATTGCAATCATAGATGATTGCTAGAATTAATCTCTGTACTATTTTATTGAATGATAAAGACAGAAGATAAAAGATAATCCTTTGGACCAAGTCTTAGGAAATTCAGCAGTGAAATAAAAAAGGAAAATGCTTCGCTAATTGACATTTTCTCATAAGTCAAAACTTCCTTTCATTTAGTTTGGCTAATTAATGCTATCATATACAGGATACCACTTTTCCCATTTTGAAAATATTCCTGTGTCTTGGATTTGGTTTCAGCCTTTAGGTCCAAACAGACCTTCAAATGTTCTGAAACAAAATCCAATTTAAAGCTGATGTAAATTTCATGTGATACTTGGGCTATTAGGTGTATGTCATAGAAATATCTCAGAAGTAACTGCAGCAGCTATCATGGCATTTTATCTTTATGCAGCACCTTTCATGGCAGAGTTCAATGAGAGATAGCAATCTTTGTCTGACATGGATGTTGGCTTGGCTACAGTGTGCTCCATTTTTTTCTCTCCATGCCACGGAGAATTAGAGAAGAGGATCTCAAAAGTCCAGGATCCCAGTCTGGTATTTCAGTTACCAGAGATACCTGTGAGATGCTGATGAGCAAGAGTAAGCTCTTTTGATTCTGAGACCATGGATGGTCAAATGGATACTTGGGCAAACATAGCTGGCTCAATTCTCTATAGCCATATTGCAGTAGATCTGCCTCCTTATAGGCAAGTAATGAAGGAAGGCTTAGATTTAAAAGAGCTGGAAGGGCTACTAAAAATGATCTGGCCCAAATGTTTCATTTTATAGATGAGGAAACTAGGGCTCCAAAAAGTCAGGTGACTTGTCATAGTTAAGTCAGTCAGTCGAGCAAGCAGTTATTAAGTGATACAAGGACACTCTCAAGGTCTCTCTGAAGAACTTTGGAATCAATTGTGAGACATGAGAGATGCTGGCAAAGGACCACCAAGCATGGTGGGCCCACATCAAAGAAGGCCCTGTGCTCTAGGAGAGAAGCAGAATTGTAGGAGCTCAAAAAAAATTGTGAGATGTGCAAATTTAGAGACACCACAACTCCAAATGCTCACAGGGACTATTTGTGCCTGACCTTTGCTAGGACATTCCGAGCTGATATTGGTCTGATGAGCAATAGTCAGACACACTGCACCTTGACTCTAACATAGTGATATAATTTTGGTTCTCTTTGAGATTAAAGGACAACAACCAACCAACCAACTAATGTGCCAGGTATTGTGTGAATTGCTGGGGATACAAAGAAAGGTAAAAATGATTCTCCAAGGACTTTACATTCTAATAGGAAAAACAATGTGTAAATAACCAGGAATAGACAAGATATATATATATATATATATATATATATATATATATATATATATATATATACAGAGTACAGGAAAAATACTCTCCGAGGAGAAGTTGCTAGCATTTGGGGGTAGACTAGGAAAAGTATCTTGAGGAAGGTTTTTTTGAACTGAGACTTGAATGAAGCCAGGGAAACTCTGTGTGTGTGTGTGTGTGTGTGTGTGTGTGTGTGTAGGTCAAGAAGGAGAGTATTCAAGGAATAGATTGGACAGTCAATGCAAAGGTATGGAGATAGGAGATTATGTGTCTCATGCAAGGAACAGTAAAAAGAGTGTAGAGGGGAACAAAATGCAAGATGACTGGAAACAGGAAGGGCTCAAAGGTCAAAGGTCAGAGAAGTCAAAGGTCAAACATATGAAGGGCTTAAAAGGGGAATTTCAAAAATTTGATCCTGGGGGTAATAGGGAACCACTGGGATTTAAGGAATAGAGGATGATACAGTTAGATATGAGCGTTAAGAAATCACTTTGGCAGCTGAGTGGAGAATGGATTGGAGTCAGTTACAGAGGTAATCGGTAGTATAGCTGGACTAGAACTCAGTCCTCTAAAAGGTAGAATTAAAGCGTGTTAGCACTAGACTCAGTTAATTATGCATCTGAGAGCATGATGCATAGGAGTAGTCTAGTGGAAAAGGCACTAAAAGAATCAAAAGGATTAGTTCTGAGGCGTGACTTGGATAATTATCATTTGCACGAATTTGCAGAATTCGTGTAACTTCTGAGAGCTTAACCTTGATGTTTATAAAATGGGTTTGAGTTGTTATATTGCTGGATATTCCATAGGCTCGATGATAAAGTATCATATCAGGGCTCTACTTGGCCCGCTAGCCTGTCACATCACCACTGTCTACTTTCGTTTGGCCTGAAAGCTCCATCATTAGAACAAGTTCCTACTCTGAGCAAGAAAACAAAGTCCTTGTTAAAATGCCCTTATCAAAATTTAGTAGAATAGGATTCAGCGGTGAGGAACCTGCGACCTCAAGGCCACATGTGGCCTCCCTAGGTCCTCAAGTGTGGCCCTTTGACTGAATCCCCGCCAATGGGGATTTGTTCTGTGAAGTTTGAATTCAGTCCACTTGAAGATCTAGAGGGCCACACATGGCCTCGAGGCCACAGGTTCCCCACCCCTGGATAGACCTAGTCAGTCTCCTCAATCTATTTTTCATTTGCCAGTTATAATCTTTAAGTTTGTTTGATTGAATTAAAATAATTTATTAAGTGTCTGCTATGTGCAGGACACACTACTGAATGCTGGGCTCAGAGGAATTAAGATGCAGTCCTGTGATCTTAAGGATCTGCCAGTGTATTAGGTTCTATGTATGAAACTTGGCCAAGACTTAGCCCTGAAGGAAAGGAAGGTAGGTAGGACAACTCTTCTTGTGGATGGTGTCACTTGAAACCCTGAATTTATTTTTGACTTCTACTCTTCCTCTTTCCCCATAGCCAAATAGTAAGTCTTACTCCTCCTACTCACAATGTAACTAAACAGATTCAGGCCCTCATTTCTTCTCCCCTATCCAACTATATATAATAGCCTCATTGCTGGCCTTCCTGACTCCACTTTTATCCTTTACTCATTACCAAAAATATTGATATCAAAGCTATATTGAGAGAAAAAAAATAGGATCAAAGAAGGAATGGGACCTTTGCTTGGAGTTGGTGAGACTATGATAATTGACAACAGAAGGCTACTGAATTCTCATTTTGTTTTCTCTGTGAAGGAGAACATCTTTTACACTAGATATAAAACAAAAATGACTAACAGAAAGTAGATACCCCATATAAGTAAGGTTGTAGAGTAGACAGTAAGAGAGACTAGGTTGCCCTTAATGAACTGAAGTCACCTGGTCCAGACAAATTGCCTACTTGGTTCCTTAAAGAGTGAAGTGATGGCTACCCCACTCAGCTCATGGAGAGGTTATGATAAGACTGGAGAAGGCCAAATGTCCTAATTATTTTAAAAAAGATGACAATAGTCTACAAACTATAGTCCACTGAGTTTGACTTCAACTTCTGGGAAAATTGTTGAAAGGATTGTTAATAGATAATTGGTGAACACAGAAAGAGTGAACCAGTGATCACAAAGAGACAGTCTGAAATAACTGAGAATAAATCATACCAGACTAACAGGTTTGATGAATGATTAATAGATCATTTTCTTTTTTTGATCATGCTTACTAAACTAATACAGGGCAGCTAGGTGGTGCAGCAGATAGGGCACTGGCCTGGGAGTTAGAAAGATCAGACTTCAAATCTTTACTTAGACATTTACTAGCTATATGACCCTGGGCAAGTCACTTAACCCTCTTTGCCTCAGTTTCCTCATCTATAAAATGAGCTGGAGAACGGAATGGCAAATCACTTCTTTCCCACCCAAAAAATCAAACCTGATTTGATCTTGATCTACATTAAGAGGAATATAGCTTCCAGGAGCAGGGAGAAGATAATCCTACTGTATTCTGCTTTCATCAGACTTCATCTAGTACCTGTGTTCAATTCTTGGCATCGCAGTTTAAGAAGGAATTTGATAATTTGGAGTGGGTCCAAAGGCAACCAGGATGGTGAAGAGCCTCATATTACTGACATGAAGATCATCTGAAGGAATTGGGGATGCTTATCCTGGAGAAGAAAAGATGCAAGAGAGACAGTAGGGCTATCCTCAAGAATATAAAGGTCTGTTATGTAGAAAACAGACCAGATTTGTTCTGTTTAACACGTGTGGGTGGAAATAGGACCAACTGATGGAAACTGCAGAGAAACAATTGTAGGCTTGCTGTTAGGGGGAAAAATACAACTTCTTTGCCCTTCGAGGTGTCCACATAATAGAATGGTCTTCCTTAAGAGGTAGCAGGGTCTGCCTCCTTGGAAATCCTCAAGCAGAGGCTGAATGACCACTTGTCAGGTATGTTATGAAGATTTCTTTCTTGTATGGATTAGATGAGATGGCCTCTCAGATCCCTCCAGTGGCTGAAATTTTGTGATTCCATGAATCAATCAACAGGCATTTATTAGGAACTTACTATGCTAGGCCCTGGGGAGTCACAGAAAAAATGCAAAACAGCCTATGTCTTTAAGAAGCTTATTTTCTATTTGGGGAAGCAACATGGACATACATAATTAAATACAAAATAGACTCAAAGCAAACAAAAATTTTGGGTCAAGGTGGTAGCAGTTGGAAGGATCTCATAGAGAAGGTAGCACCTATGCTATGCTTTGAAGGAAGTGACGGTGTTCCAAGATGTGGAGGAGAGAGTGCATTCCAGGCATAGGAGACAGGCCCAGGCAAAGGCCCAGAGATGGAAGGCAGAATAGCATGTGTAATGAACAGTGCGAAGGCCCATTTTGTTTGGAGCATTGAGATCATGAAGGAGAGATGTGTGTGTGTGCGTGTGTGTGTGTGTGTACGTGCGCAATACACACACACAACACACACACATGTTTATGCACACACACCTTGAAAGGAAGGCGTCATCCTGCTTGTCCAGCCCTATCCTTCAGTATTCCCCTGTATATCCCCTCCATTACAGCTAAACTGGATTACTTTCTTTCCCCTACTCTCCTCTTTCCATCTCTTACCTATGTACCTCTACCTGAGCCTGATATGGACTTCATTCCATTTTACTCCCTCTGTGAATCTACTTCTGACCCACATTTTTCCTCTTTCTTCCCTTCTCCCTAAGTAATCACTCATTAAATTTTCCACTGGACTTTGCCGAGACCACTCCCTTGCATCTATTCATTCTCCGAGGTATCCTGGTTTATATATGTCCTCCTTCATGTCAAATTGTAAATTCCTTTAAAGCAGGGTGTATGATGTGTTTCTTTCGATTCCCTGAACTTAAACATGTTCACAGAAGATGCTTAGTAATGTTTGTTGAATTCAATGGTAGGTATGAAGGTCCATGGCAGCAAAAAAGACTCAGGTGACTTTGACAGTTAAGAAAGAAATTGTTAAGTCCCAAGGCAACCAAGATGGTGAAAGGCCTTGAGTCACTGACATGATGATCATCTGAAGGAACAGTAGGACACAAACAGTATGTCCTAAATGATAAGTCCATTTTACTGGAAGGATGATGGGAGGGGTACAGAAAGGTGGTGGTGGAGGTGGTCAGAAGCGGAACAAGGCACATAATCGGGATGGTAAAGTGTTAAAGATTATGTTTACCTATTATACACATCGCTTCCTAGATCTACTGTTAGATATTAATCTTGACTTTCTTTTGGAGTGGTGCCCTATGGGGACTGGCCCTATTTTCTCCATAATTCAATATGGTGGCATTTTAGCACTGTTATATGGGGGGCATAACTTCACATCACTCCCTCTTTTAAATTCTTCTTTGTACACTGATTGACAATCTACTCAACAGTCTTGAAAAGAAGAAACGATTTCACAAGCTGTATGCCTTAACTTACCTTTCTGTGATTGACCTCTGCTCTCGAATTACCTTCTGGTAAGATCAAGAGGGCCAATGTTCTTGAAGGATGGCCCTTGACTATGAAGGCTCCACCCAAGGCCAAAACTCTGCCTGAACCTCACCACATAAAGGAAGAGAATGGAGACTCAACTCTTAGAGTCAGAGATGGATCATGTAAGTGGTCACTGGTTGGGACCCAAAGCACTGTGAAGATCTCTACTTGGTCCTTGCCTTCTTTTTCCATAGTATTATTCTCACTGAATGCTACTGTAATAGAAACGTATGGCATAGCCTGCCTGTACAGAAAGCTGCAGCTTAAAATAAAATATCTGTTTTGTGAGGCAATTACTTAAATTTTGCCTACCAATAACAGTGGCAAAATTTAAATGTAATAATAAGACACAAATCTGAGGTCAATTATGAGAACTGACGCTGAGCCAAACAGAAGAATTCTTTTAGAGAATGTAAGAATGTATTCCCCCTCCCCACTGTTATCTGTTTTGAATATCAGAAAACCAAAGCTAATTTGCTATGCTGTTCTTACTCACCATTTTATGAAGGCAAAATTCCCACCCCAAATGTTGTAGAATTTTATTCAGGGTAGATTTGTTTATTATTTCTTCTACCCTATCTGTTTTTTAGTAACTGATTAGTCTCCTTGGGATCTGGACTCATCCCTGATAAAGAGCTACTCAACTTTTTTTTTTCCCTTCACACATGAATTTTAACATATACTTCACTGATAATATGTTTGTATATACATGTATATAAAACATATTTGTATGCATATATGTTTCCAATATTATATTCAAACATACATACAAAACAAATGTACATATGCACTCATATACATATAGCAATCCAACTGGATTCCCAGAGGGGAATGTGGAACACATTGTTAAAATGTCTGTCATCCATGTAAGAGAAACCGAAATGAGCTGGGCATTAAATTTGCATACAGCCCCAAGCACAGAGGTTCCTGTATGTGCCGTGTTCTACTGTTCTTGATGATGGGCATATCTGACAGAAAGATTCTGTCAGGATTAGCTCAGGAAAAACACCCCCAAGGAGATAATTTGAAGACATACTGAGAATTTGCCTCAATACATGAAAATAAACAAGAAGTCCTCAGCACTCTCTGCACACTAAAAGTTACCACCAACACTATGCCACACACCAGGGGATAATCTATTTCAGCTAATTAACACACAGCCATACACAACATTGTTAGAAGTGGTTGCCACTTAGGATTGATTTAGTTGTTGCATTGCTTAAAAGAGACTTGGAGAGGGAAGGCGCCGCAAATATGTGGGAGGAAAGAGGAGATATAACAAAGGGCACTGTAAAAACAAAATTCAAAAGATGGGAAGGGTTTTAAAAAATTCTGAAGGCAGTAACCATCAATGAAACTATTAGTCTTTTAGAAGGGACATTTCTTGGTCAATTTAATTAACTTTCTTCAACATCAAAGATAATGTGCAGATGCATATATGTGTATATTTGCATATCTACATGCACATAAATCCTGGTGGATCCATGCACATATACTCTGGGCCGAAAGAATTCAACTAAATTTAAAGTGGTATGTTGTTACTTCATGAGAAAACAAGATCTTTGCAAAATGTTAACATCTGGAATAAACAGATGAACTATTTCAACCACATCATTTAAAATTCTGGAAAAAAACCCTTTCTTCCCATGTTTCAGTCGTTTTTTCTCCTCTTGCTTTTCTTTAGATTTTTAACGTTAACTCAGTATTTCACGTAACCAGTAGTACACAAAGAACTTTGTGACCCTGAGTGAGGTCATTTAACGCTCTCCTCCTCCCTCTATTCTTCTCACCTATAGAAAGAGGGTGTTGTACCAAGGTCCCTTTGAACTCTTAGTCTATGAACCTATGTAATAAGTTCTCATTTAAGCCCTCTTTGCAATGTAAAAAAGAATGCAAAGAAGCCACCTGTTTCAAAATATCATTCTTTAAAATGAATCTTAGAGGGTTTCTGAACTCGCAACACTACAATAATACAATTTAGTTATTACCACAGACAATAGAAAAAAAGTACAGATGGATATTGAGACATTTCATAAGCCCCTACGGTGCAACATTTTTTTAAAAAAGGTATCATCTATCAATTTGGAATTTGAGATAATTCTGATTGTGGACAGGGCTGAGATTTCCCTTTGCTCTACTGGCAAAAGAAAGGGTTGTCTAAGCAAATTAATAACGCAAATAAGATTGCTCTGCATATAACTATATTTAAGTGCACTGAAGCAGCCATTTGCTTGTAAAAATAATTTACTAGTTAGAAATTAAAACCTGTACTATACAACACTTTGATAGTCATTTAAAACGTATTTAAAGGTATAAAAATTTGCATTAAAAAGGTTATTTTAAGACTGAATCTATACCTACCAACACTCCTTGAGGGCAGAGACTTTTTGTGGGTTTTGCCTTGCTCTGTATCTTCAGGGTTGGGCAAGGTGCCTGGCTAAGGGTTTACTAAATGCTTGTGGATTGGGAAATTGACTAAAAGGAAATGTCAATTTGCAACTGCTCTGCAATTTCTAGTCTGAGAGACATTCCTGGGGTACTAAGTGGTTAAGTGACTTACCCTAGGTCATACAATCAGACTGTGGCACAACTTCAGACTCACACTCAGTTTTTCCTGACCCAGAGGCAAAGTCACTATCCATTACACCAGGGTGTTTTTCATTTTAAAATGTTTTCGAATTAATATTCTTTAATTCAGACTTAGCACCAATTCAGCCTGGCCTTCCCCATGATGAATTGGGATTACAATATTGGCAAAACTCTCGTGACATAGGGGACCAACTAGGTTTTATTTATATGCCCTCTACAGGGCACCTAAGTGGCACAGTGGCTAGAGTGCTGGTCCTGGAGTCAGGAGGATCCGAGTTCAAATTTGACCTCAGACACTTACTAGGTGTATAACCCTAGGCAAGTCTCTCGGCACGGTTTGCTTCAGGTTCCTCATCTGTAAAATGAGCTGAAGAAGGAAATGGCATTATGTTCTAGTATCTTTGCTAAGAAAACCCCAAATAGGGTCACAAAGAGTTGGATGCAACCAAACGACTAAACAGCAAAAAATATATCCTTTACACTGGCTTTGTAGAAATTAGAGTTACAAAAAGAAGAAATGACTAAACATCGAATATAATAACAAACTCTCCAGGTGAAGCTGGAAAGACTTTACAGTACTTTACAAGCTCTGGGAGAGGCCATTTTATATTTAGGTGAATGATAAATAAGAGATATTACACTATTGTTGCATTAGGAATGACCATCAGGTTTCCTCAAAATCTAACTGGGGACCACAAGACAAATGAAAAGGTTAAGGCTTTTCAGTATCACAGGAAGGCCTGGACTATTTACCACCTCAACAAACATTTGCCAATTGTGATTAGTAGAAACAAATACCTATTCCTATCTGAAAAGAAGAGGCCACACATATCAAAGAATGTTTTTTGGCCAACCAAATAACTCCTTCTGTATTTTAACTATGTTCTACTTTTTGGTCTTTTCTTTGCATTAAAATTCCCATCTGCCACAGATAAAATAAGAAAATTGGGAACTGACATGACTTTATTCTCCTCATTTTTTTTCTGAGGGAGGTATTTCTTTTAAATAGGGAAAATACTTGTTCCATGTCCTATGTGCAGCTCAACAGATGTGTACAAGCTTCAATCTTATTCAGTCAACGAGTTGACCTTCACCATTGCACTCATTAATGCTCAAAGTAATTGAATTACTATGTGTGTCACTTTAAGACTGTATTTTCACTTTTGTGCCTAAGGTGACAGAGATGTACAAGCAGGTATACTCAGGGAGGAAGATGGATTGAGGGGGAGGCTAGAGTGTCAGGATGTCAGGCTAGAAATGTCATTCTCAACAACCCCCAACTGCCAGATTGAGAAACACATCTAAACCTTTCTCATTCAAAAATCTTACTTTATATTGATCAAAAGAACAGTGGTTTATCCCTCTCCTCCCTTCCTCCCTCTGCCCCAGCTATTTTCCCCTCTGCTTCTGCTTTTTACCCATCTGATGAAGTCACTTTTTCTCCCTACTACCCGCTTCTGATCTTTCCCCTTCTCAGATATATTTTCCCTTTGAAATGTTAGAACCCAGGATTCCAACACATGGCCCTCTGACCAATGAATCAGGGGAGTAGCCCACCTGAGATTTTTAACTCCATTTAAAAAATCTAATTAACTCACATACATGAACAAGGAGGTCATTAAGACCTGAGCACCTGCTCATTGAGCAAGTGACAATAGATAGGCTTGAATCAATGAATAAATGTAATTGAATCTGAAGACAATTGAATATATACAAAAATTATGTGACCTACATAATATGGATTTCTACTGAAAGATGTGCGCAGGTCTGTGACATCGTTCTGCATGGTCAGATAGACTACTGACCAGCTACTAAACAAAGTAGGGTATCTCTTCTCACAAAAGAGGGGCACATTTCAGCCACTCCTTATCTAGTAAATTAAAAAAAAACCAGATCCTTGTTAGACTATTGTTTTAAGCCACAAGACCTCTGAAACACGATAAGAAGAGGACTGCAATTCCTAATCTCCATTTTAGTTCTTAGCTGTATGATGGTGAGAAGCAGTGTGTGTTATGGTATATAAAGAGTTGACCCCAGAGTCAGGAAGGTCCAGGTTCAAGTCTCACCTCTGACACATACAGCTTGAGTGACCCTAGGTAAGTCACTCGACCTTGCAGCGTTCCAGGCAATTCTCTTAGTTACGATATAAATGCTGATCTCCATTAATAGTGGGAGTTTTCTCATGTAGAGTTCCTTATAGCAGAGGAATATAAATACCATCCAAAAAAAAGCATGCTATTGCCTTTGAATCATTGGCTCTTTGCTTTGAGAGTCCTTCCTATCTATTTCTCTTTTAACCAAGACAACAGACCATATCTCTATGTAAGGAAGATTGTTAGATAGATAAAAAAATATTTATTGATTACAGCCCATGTTTTTAAAAATACATCACAGGCAGGAAATAGAAAGAGACAGATGAGACAGAGAGAGATGGAGCTACACAGAGAGATAGACAGAGAGACAGAGAAAGAAAAATTTGGGAAACAGACGAGCAAGGTGAAGAGAAACAGAAAATGAAAAGAAAAAAAAGAAAAGAAAAAGAAGAAAAAAAGCCCTTTCCCTTTTCCTCTCATTATCCCATAGGCAAAGCTGATTGTTGCAACTCTGGGGTAAGATTGTGCCTTGGGGTTCTTTGTAACAGAGTTCTGTTGCTTCTCCATGATCATTTTAAAAATGTGAGAGCTGGTGTGATTGCAAAAAATCACACAAATACCTGTTTCCCCCCATTCGTCTATTTATCCTCTAGTCCCCTTCAACCCAAACTGGCAACTTCTTTAGAATCCAGGAGACCTATCTCCTAAGACAAAGTTTGAAAGCTTTTTTTTAATGGTTTGAGAAAGGTAGAGAAGGAAGGAGAATTGAAAAGAGATGTGAAGGTTACAGATTGGAAGCAGCAAAAATATTTTCAAGGGCAAAAAGTTAATATAAAAATAATAAGTCCCAATTATATTGTATATGGATAAAGGGAGAATGGAGAGCTACTTATAAAACTGACACTTAAAGCAAACACACAGAATAAAGAAATAGATCACCTTAATTGAAAGAATCGAAGGTGGGAAGGTACAAGAAAAAACACTCAAATATACAACATTAAGAAAAGACAATGTCCCTGTCTATATCAAAATGTACTCTCATCACAGTTCATGTGCCTTTTCATAACTCTTCAATCATTCATAGTACTTATATTTGGGTTTCTTTCTACCCTGGGCATCTAGGTAGCATAGTAGATAGAGCCCTGGGCCTGGAATCTTCCCAAGTTTACATCTGGCCTCAGACACTTAGCAGCTGTGTGACCCTGGGCAAGTCATTGAACTCTGTTTGCCTCAGTTTCCTAATCTATAAAATTAGCTGGAGAAGGAAATGGCAAACCATTCCAGTATTTCTGCCAAGAAAATGAGGTCATAAAGAGTGACCAAAATGACTCAATAGTAACAACTACCCTGAGAGCTCACTTGGGAGGCAATGACTTTCTCACCTAACTAGTAGTAGTAGTTGTAGTAGTAGTAGTAGTAGTAGTAATGATAACTAGCATTAATATAATGTTTTAAGGTTTGCAAAGGGCTTTATCATTATGCTATTCTATTATTATAAGAACCCTATGAGATAGGTGCTTTTATTTTACCCATTTTGATGGGGAAGTTGAGGTAGAGATTAAGTGACTTACCTAGGGTCACACAGCCAGCATGTGTCTGAGGTTGAATTTGAATTCACATCTTCCTAATTTGGCACTCTATCTACTCTGTCACCTAACTGCCTAAAAATGTTTCTGTTTACTATTATTATTATTTTTTATAATAGTTGTGTTTTCATTGATGTTGGGAGTTCCTAGGCAGGAACTCCTATTGATGCAGATTGGTACCTATTCTTCAGTTTATAGTCTGAATGAGTTGCTTGGAGTGCCAAAAGGTTATGACCTTCCCAGAGCCACTCCATTATTATGTGCCCAAGGCTGAGCTTGGAGTCAGGGCCTCTTGATTGTGAGGCCAGTCCTTATTCACTACACCGTGCTGTAAGATCAAAACTGGATTCTTATCCAATGCTTTCCTCTTCTGTGTGGGTTAATTTCCAACTCTGTAAAGTGGTGCTGATATCTTACTCAAAATGAATCAGCGCTATGAAATGTAGAGGAGATGAGGATATTTCTGTAACTTTCTCATGAATGGAACACACTGGAATCTAATTAGATTTTTTAAACTGAAAATTGGAATACTGACAAGGTAAAAGATTTGGTATTTGGTGAGGAGAATAATAGGTGAGTTCTCTCCCACATAAAACTAACTTCATACCTTAAGAAGCATACTGTACTAGAAAAATGAATAGGAAGGAATTCATCTATAGGTTCAGTGAAATGTGGAAAATTCTTGGCTAAGAAATTCCATGGCATAGCTTGGTGACAGAGGAATAAAATGCACATTAATAGAAGCTTTAAAAAGTTTTTGAACTCTGTTTTTCAACTCAATAAGATTTTCAAAATTAGACATCCACAAATGTGATACATTAATCCCCAAACTGAGAACCATCGATGAGACTGTAATATAAACCTAAAAAGCCATTTTTCCCTACTGGCAAGATATGACTACAATAAAACTTTAAGAGAGTTTTTTCACAAGTACTTTATTAATTAGTATTTTACTAGTAATAATAAAATAGAATAAAACTCCAAATGTTTTACTCTGGAAGCCGAGATTATCATTTTCAATGACAGTCGAATGTTTTTTAGAAGTACATATTAATCAGTACCAAAACGGGACCAATATCCTTATGATGTTAATGTACAGGAATTATATTTCTGAAAGGATTAGGAATATATGATCCTAACAGCAATACGTGCCACTTCCCATTGTCCGTGAAACGGAAGCTTGGTATTCACTAACGGGGCATTGTGGCACAGTATTCATGCATGCTAGACAAAAGTGATCCACTTTTGGGACAAAGCTACGGGATAGAAAATGATGACAGTGCTTTGACTGCTGAAAAATACCAAGACAAAGATGGTGACATCACTAAGCTGCCAACTAACTAACCACAATATTAATAATGAGGTGAGGCAAAACAGGTTAAAATTGAGCAACAAATAGCAGATGACAAAATATGGTTGGAATTGTACATTTGGCTACACAAGAAAGTCAGATTTATTTTATCTGAAGGGCAAGCAAGTAAAACAAATAATTGCTTTTCAGACAAGGGGCCTGACCATTTTCAAGATTTCAAGTGATCAGCCCAGCTGCTCTGCGGTGCCCAGCCTACATCAGGTCACTCAGGAAAGGGCATTCTTCTGTGAGGGAAACAGTGAACCACAAGGCCAAACATCTAAATACATAATGTTTAGGCCACTGTTTTAAGAACACAGATCATCATCAAAGTCTGGAAATTATGCAAATAACATTGCTTACATTTAACAGGTCTGTGCTGGTAAAGACTTTCCGACCTAAATAAATAATTGAGTCTCTGGGTAAATGAAGAGATTTTTGTGGTGCAAGGTTGCTACCTACAGGCCAAGTTGTGGAATGACATTTACGATTAGAAAATGAGACAAATACTTTTGTATTAAGAATGTGTAGCCTGCTTAAAGCTAAGGTAAATGGCAGAGCCAAGAGTGAAAGATTTTTTAAAACTCTGTGTTAAGCACTATGTACTTTTAGGGCTATGTGTTATGGCTAAATTTGGAGCTTTTCCATCATTTTATCCTTTTCCCTTTTAGGGGCAGCTTTTCTTTACCTTTTGAAAAAAGCAATCTTTTTTTTTTTAAAGGGAAATAAAGTTCTCTCTCAGAAAGCATCCTTGAAATAGATACCTCTGACTATTGCTGAGTAAGTTTAATGATTTTCTTTAAGGCTGAGATTTGGATTGGAAGAATCACGAAAGTTGGACTTATTTTGCAAGATCTTAACATATTTAACTAAAAATGATTTTGCCTGAAACTAAGCTTTGTTCTTGCCTGCTTCCTCTATTTTTCTTTATCCTTCTGAAAGATAAACACGTTTAGTAAAATTTATACTCCCTATAAAGTCCAGTAAAATATATGCTTCAAAACATATTTGGTTTTAGAATGTCAATTTCTTTGGTTATAAAAATAAAGATAGAAATGTTTTGTTTATCTTTCAATAACGAGGCACTCTGTGCTTTTAAACAAAATTTATAATATATTTATTAACTTTGGGAAAGTGTATCATTTTGCTTAATTATATTGTAACAATGAGTGATAATTATCTTCCTTTTTGTTTTAAATTGATTTTTATTGATGTCTTTTGTTTTTAGATTGCCTAAATTTCCCTCTGTAGCCTTCTCCTTTCCAAGAAAGTCATCCCTTATGACATTTTTTTAGAGAAAATAGAAAAAAAGAAAAAAAATTCAGCAAAACCAATCGATACACTTAAAACAGTTATTATTTGAAAAATTCCATACTCGTGGACCTCCTTCTCCCATTTTTGCAAAGGAATGAGTAGGAGACAATGAATTGTGTTAAAATTTATCTTTCTTTGCAATTGTTGTTTTTGGGAAATTATCCTGCGTTACTGTTACAAAAAACAAAGCAAACACATAAGCCGATAACACTGAAAAGATTGTAATAGGCATCCAAGAAAATGAGATATAAGCAATGGCATTTATATTTCACTTTCTAGTCACTGATATTACTCATATTTTCCCCCAAATAAAGTATTACTGTACAAGCAACTTGTATAAAATTAGTTTGCAAAGTAGCTTTATTCAATTTTGCAAAATTATTAAGAACAATCTGTTTAGTAGCTATAACACAAATATTTTTAACTGAATATTTTAAAAATCTGTCAAGAACAATTGTTTTATGATGAAACATCTAGGTGTATTAGATACCCATCATTGTATATGATATATTAATGGAGTTAAATTATTCTTAATTAAATATAGCCAATCTTTCATTCAGAACTTGTCTTATTCTAATATTTATTACTGTTATTGTTACTAAATCATTTTTATCTTTTTCAATGGGCTTCAAATAGAAACAATCCTGGAACGAATCACTGATCTTGCTGTTAATCTTTTACATTTAATATTCTCTGGACTCTTACAGTGGTGACTAAAGTCACAGCTGTTTGTAGTTGAACAAAAGTATTAGAATGTAAACTCATCTTCCACAGGCTCACTAAAGCATTTTCAGTACAGGTCTAGTAACAAGAGGGGATACTAAGTAGCACCTTCATCCTGTGCCCACATGATTCTCATCTAATATTGTCTTTGTCAAATTTTCAGGAGATATTTTAAAAATGAATGTTGAAGCAAGAACCACATGATCTTCTCAAAACATATTTATGGTGAATTTTCTCTGATGTTAATAATTTATTGCTCTAAAGAAATACTTTGCTCTCTATGTAGTTCTTGGGAAAATATGCTGTTACTTTTTCTTGTGATTGACATGATTCATATTTTTTCTATTCAGCACAACTCTTAAATGTGACTAGAATTAGTGAAAGTGTTCGTAGTGTGTAAGAGAAACATTAATTAAGAGAAAAAAAGTTCTTATTAGCTGCCTGATTAGGCAAACTAGATTTTAAATCACCCGCCTAAGCTTTGTTATTAATTACTTGCCTGGGGGTAAATTAACTTATTTGTGGTGCTCTAGTAAAGACCTTAACATAATTGCAAACTATATTAAGGGACCAAGATTTTTCTTATCAGATTTTTGGGCTAAGTTTTCTGGAGTGAAATAGAAAAATGATTAAACAAAAATTATGTTATGGGTACAAATACACCTTGGGTGTATCCATCAACTTGAAATCCATTTATTCCTAAGAAATTTCATGTCTTTTCTTTGTATAGATCACTGCAAAATGCATCCCAAGTTAACTAACTGGTTTTCAAGTGTGAGCAACCTTTGAATACGTGAAGAAATTGATCAGTCTAAGCTGTAAAGTATATTTTTCTTTGACTTAGTGTGCTACATACTTACATTTGGATGCTATTTCTGTATTACCACTATTCTGTTACTAAATGTGCACTCAATCTGAAAATCTAACTTCCCTTTCATATGGCGATAAATCTTATGCCCATACTTTTTTTTTTATCTGACTAAGGGATGTACTATATTCTCTTATCTTTGCTACATTTTCAGGAAAACTTATTGTTAACCTACTTTCACAAAATGCCAGCCAAAAACCAAAAATCAAATCACATCATTTTCTTTATGATAGCTCTGTGATCTTTGGCATCATCCACTATTTTCAAAACCATAACAGAATAGATAACAAATATATGACTCACAAATTATCAATTATGAAAAATAATCTGGTTCAGAAAGCTGCTTTAATGTAAAAAGATGGATTACCTGTCAGAAACCAATAATGCTATTGTTTGTGAATCCAATCTTTGATTTGGTCATTCATGTTAGGAAACAAAAATGATTTTTAAACCACATTACTTAAAAAACACAACCTAATTGTCATAAAGGTGAACATTCAGGGGGAAAAGCCAGATATAATCTGTCATTCTTGAAACAATTTATATTTTTATATTCAACCTAACCTATAAGTCTCAACCTCAAGGATACACAGCATGAGCTGGGAGCATCTCAAGGAAGACACTATTAGGAAAGAATGGTGTAAAAGTGTTAATTCTATTGTGGCCCCATGGTACCTTGACATGTAAAATTTAGATAGATCACAATCTGAAGCCATGATTCCTAATTATATAAGGAAGATTAACCCTATATTTTAAAGTAAAATTTGATTCATTCTATTTTGAGATGAGGGTCTTCCTTTTCGGTTCCTATATTTTATACTCACAAGAGCACAGTGAGGCAAATGAGCATGGAAAAAATCTCACTGTTATTGCATGTTTCATATTTAGGACATGTGACAGAGGATGTTGACTAGGTCAATGAGTCATTCAGCTGCTTATGAGGCATCATTTGAGGGACTCTTCAATATTGTATTCTGCCTGCCCCCAAATAGCCTACTGTCTCCAATACCTGGGCTAAAAATCCAGCCATTAGTCTTTTTGTCTCTAGAAACCACGGCCATAACCAAGATGGAGCAGTCTGGGCTTTGTCTCTGGGCCCAGAAATTTAGAGTGTTCTCAGAACTTTGCTAACTTAGCAGTTAGAAAAAAAAGTGAGCTTAGTACCTAATTAGCAAGGATAATTATCCTTAACTAATTAGTTAAAAATAGGAAGCCGGCAGGTGCCATATTTCCTCTCTCTGTGACCACACCCCAAGCAACCTTCTCCCATGCAATTCCTACCTTCTCTCCTTCCCCTGAGTGGTAGTCTCTCAGCAATGGGTACATTTCATTCTAGGGTCTCGGGTCAAGGGATGCTGGTGTTCCCCCGTCTCTGTTTTATGGTAGTATCCCTCTCCTCCAAATCTCCCACACCATAATTTGTCTTAGAAAGTTGACCTAAGAGAATATTCTTGTACTGTGTATGCTCCTAGGGGTCATGTTTTGTGTGTGTGTGAATATATATATATATATATATATGTATATACATATATGCATATATATAATATACACACACATATATGTGTATATGTATTTATATGTATGTATGTATATGTGCATATATATAAAATCCTCATGTCCCTATTATTATCTCCTATTAACTAGGCTACCTAGTTGGTCCTTTGTCATGCATAGAATAAGGTAAAAGCTAGAAAAATTTCAGGGAAAATAGAGCATGGCAAGCATAAGTACCAGGTGACAGGGGATAAAGGACCTACTTGATGGTAAACCGAAGATAGTGAGCTGCCCAAGCTGGGTGTCTAGGAGATGATAGAAGAGTTTGAAAGGGAAAATGGCTCTAAGGATGAAGGGGGAGGAGAACGTCTTGAAGACAAACTCTACCTATTGCACAAATCTGCCCGTTTCCTCTGCTCCTTGCATCCGTGTGACCTTGGGCAAATGACTTCATCTCTTTGGGCCTGCTTCCTTATCTGTAAAATGAGGGGGTGGACTAGATGATCTCTGAGGTCCTTTCCAGCTCTAAATCCTATGATCCTATGAGTTTCTCTCCCTCCCTACTCCATAGCTCAACGGATTAAGCGCCTCATAGAAGAAACACTGGGAATTTTGAAATAAACAGGAAAAGGGCCTGCACAATGCCTAGTGATGTATATTTCAAAAGAAAAAAAGATTCTGTACTAAACCTTAGGGTCAGCTTCCGACAGCTTGCCCATGGTGTGGGCCGTGAGAGTTCTTGGATGTATTCCTGCTTGGCTCTGAAATGTGAAAATGAGGTTGGGGGATGGGTAGGACTAACTATATATTCTTCAATTATGTCAACTGCTAGCTGATGAAGACCTGTTATAACTAAGTTTTTTTTTTAATAGAAAATGTGCTAATTGACTAGGTTGGAGCTCAGAGAGAGCATATGGTTAGGATTTTTGATTACCTAGAGTAGATCCCCAGCACCAATCAGCTACATGATTGTGAAATAGTGTTTTGCTTTAGTAAATACTGTGCTGACTGAGGGGCGACCAACTTGCATGATGACTTTCATTTGTATTATTTGGACATCCATTAGTCCCAAGAAATGTAATTGTGTGAGGAGGCAGTCTATCAGTTTAAGCATCATATCGCTTGGCTATCCACCCAAACCTCCATCCCACAATCAAAATGTTGCAAAACATGAGTCAGATCCATAAGGGAATGCTTCATTAGATGTCCTCCCCCAACCCCCGTATGCGGAAAAGATAGATGAAGAAAACCCATGGATCTCATTTCCTTCTATAATGAAAGAAACAAATAAAATACAGTAGCCAGGCACAAGTCTCATGAGGGAAGATCCCAATAAAGTTTCACTTCTGAAGTTTCTGGTTGGCCAGGCGCTAAGTCAAAGCTAAACCTAAATACCAGCTTTGTGGGGATGTGTGATTCCATTATCCGCAGTATTAAACAAAAACCTTTTTTACTAATGCCACTTTAAGCTAAAATTCAAAACAGGTGTTTGATGCTAAGGCTGTAACCCAAATATTTCCCCTTATAACCTGCAACTCCGATAAGACTTCTCTCGGAAATATAATGATTACACATCCCTCGTATGGGTTTAACAAACCCCTTATTTTCTCCTTTCCCTTCCATACAATGTGGAGTCTATTTGTACCCATTCAGGGCTAAATTACAGATAAAGTTACAGCAAATTTGTTTTCTCAAAAAGGCAGTCAGGCCTAATATCCCTGGAGTAATAAAAGCCTTGTCTTTCATTCAGAACTAGAACTGGCATAATTTTCTCCAAGAAACAAACTCTACTTCCTGTGACAATGAGCCTGTTCTTAAAATTCTGAATGGGCTACAGCTCAATTTGCAGGTGTTCAGGTAGAAAGGCAAGAGGGCATTTGACCCCCCAACGGGCAATTGTTGCTGTGGTAGGTAACTTCAGTCTGCTAGTTATATCATTCTATTAGATAAGCTGCCAGAGTTTTCAGCTCTGAATTACTGAAGGAGGCTCAAGTGAATCAATAATTTATACAGATATATCTCATTCATTCTGATGGTATAAAGATACATACTAACAGCCTGCTGCTGCTACAGAACAAAGCCAGAGACGTTATTTTTTTAAAAAAGGGAAAGAAAGAAAAAGAAACCCTTTTTCTATGTGAACAAAGCAATTACGTAATAATGATCTAATGGCTTATTAATTTTATTTTCCAACCGCTCTGACAAATACACTATGATGATATAAATAAGCTCTTTATGAGTCTCAATGAAGTTGCTTTGGTGAATATTAATAATCACCCTTTACAAATATATTCAGATTGATTTGAAAATAGAATAGTTTTTCACAGTAACATAATACTCAAAAAAACCCTACCAAAGTTGCATTAATTAACTTTTTAAGCTACGTCCTTTAAATATTCTATCACCTTAGATTTCTGATACAAAGTTACTTTCTAAAAGACGAAAATCAAAGGCATTTAGGGATTGAGTACTAAGAGTGTTGTTAATATAGCCTTATGCTGTTAATCATTATCTGGGGAAAATTATATCGTGTTTCATACACTACTACTATGACATTTTTATTAACTCATAATCCCTATGCTAACAGTGGTGCATTAAGCAAGTAATAATTAAGGGGGCAGCAAATATTAAAAATGCCTTTCTTTAAATTCTTCAATCACATTAAAGGGAAATCTTTTAGCACAAGAGTTTCTTTAAGGGGAGAGTGTGTATATATGTATGTTGGTTAGCATTAGTGCATTTTACTATGTATGTATGTATACATATGTATATTTGTGATGGCCAAGATATAAATTAATAATTAATAGTTCTAAGGCTGTTTAAATAACACTACCATAATTTTTTTGTTTCACTGTCCACAATAGCTGTTAAGGGAATTAGTTTATTTTAAAACATGATAAAAATATCTCTCCTAGCAACTTAATTAGAAATGATGTCTGTTACTTGACAGATCTGAATAGGGGTCTTGACGTCTGCAGATAAGATGTATCAGGAGTTGGTCCCTTGCCCACCCCACCTCTGTTCAAGGCCCTGTCTATGGCTGGCTGGGAGACATGCATTGATTGGCATTCAGTTCCCTCTGACTAGGCTTAGTCAGTTAGACTGAATGCTGAAATAATTAGGAAATGGATCCAGTGGGAAGAAAGATAGTAGTTACAGGTAACCACCTCTCTCATGTGGAGAAGATATCTATACTCCCTTCTCCGAGGAAACTCCTTCCATAATACCACAGAGGTTAAGTCATAAGGCTGGGGTGGGGGGAGGGAGGGGAGACAAGGGAGAAGAGGGGGATGAGGAGAAAAGGAAAAATAGTACTGCCTCTAATTCAAAGACCCCCAAACCTTTCTAAGCTACACTCTGGGATTATTCACCATAACCAGTTAAAGTTTCTGAGAATAAGACTAATTCAATACTACCACTAATAATATTGTCTTAAAAGAGTAGAAGGAAAAATGGTAGAGTACCTCTTTCCCATCAGCCAAGAGGGAGAGAAATGTTCCTATACTGATCTCATTAAGATGATGAAAATAATGAGTGTGAATCTCCTAGTAGAAGAGGGCATAAATGTATCCCATATTCACCCTTTTATTGTGCCTGATAATACTGCATTTATGCTCAGCTGTGTCTGATACTATGGTGGGGATTTTTGTTACAATATTACAGTTTTAACTTAAAGTTTTACCTCTGGAGTCATCATAGTCAGTCAGTCGATGTAGGTTTATTGAGTGTGGATGATAACAGGGGAGGAAGATCTGTTAATGGCAACTGAAATACATTTCAATCAAGATAGCCTGAATTTACTCTCTGTCGTTCGTTCTAATCATAGATTCAAATGCAGACAAATAGAGAGAGCTATTTTATTCAGTTTATAATTTATTTCCTAGAGTTCTTTAAAAGGGAGTCAAACATTCTAGTCAATTAGAAATGGAATCTAGGCATTACAAAAATCACATTTCCTAGATTATTATGGAGAATAACCATAAACCAACATGAGCTGATTAAAAGTAGGTTTGTGGCTTCTTCTATGTCATCATATCCATTACAAAAACTGCCAAATAATTATATTAATTTTATATAGATTTTGCAATATTGACTGAATTTTTAAATAGTGCCTAGCAGTAAGAAAGATATAGCTGTTTCTTCATTATTGCCTCTTTGCTTATTCATTGCTAATAAAAGCTTAAATTATTTACATATCTATCCATCTACTTAAGGATTTCAAAGCATTTTATAGAGATGGTTTTCTAAAGACCAATCCATTTAATAGGTTGCACTATTCTATAACATTTTCATATTCCAATGGTAACTCGATTCATTATCAAATTCTTTGCTAATTTGCAAAAGGGTACAATAATTTTATTGTGGTGTTCTTCAAATTTATGCAATAACTATCTTTATCTATATGATTTTAATATAAAAATGAGTAGTAATAAATAGTGAAGCCCTGTTACCTAGTTTCTCTAAACACTGGGCTTTATAAGCACTTTGGAGATTTGGGGGGCATATAGGTTTGCTACAGTTGTCATTAAATCAATATGGATCAATATGGCTTATTCACACTATTTCATAAGCTCAGTGAAAATATGCTTTTGAAATCAGGCACATAGGAAACCTAGATGTATTCTTAAAGATTCTTCATTTTTGTGTCTGTGTAAAAACCAAAAGTGTTATTCTGAGGTCAAAAGGATTTTTTTTGCTCTTTTCTTAAAGATACTTTAATGTGAGATAGTCCACACTCTTTCATTATTTGTTAAAACAAATGACTTATTTTTGCACCTTGTATCTTAAGAAAAGCAGTGTGTCTCCCTCGCAACTATCAAAAAAGGTGATAAAAAACAAGTACATAGCTGCTGCTTAAATTCCTGGTACAAAATGAATATGAATTTATTATGTCTAGTAAGCAATTTCAGCCCTCCCAGTGTAACCCTTTATTATAGGTACTCTGGTCAACAAATATTGGGAAAGGACTTATTTAAGATGCCTATAAGACATTATCAAACCACTGATTTGACTCTTAACATAACAGGATTGGAATACAGGTAGTCCAGACTTGTGAATAATCCAATTATACAGATATTGACAACCATCTCCTCTGCTGCTATACCACTCACTGCTTTTATGCAAGTCCTCATCCTTTCCCACTCCTGGAGTCTCTTTGCCCCTAATTATGCACTAGTGACCCTAGCTACAGAAGCTTCTCTGCTAAAACATTGTCTTCATCTTTCCCCCATTCCACAAATTCCCCTTCCCATAAACCATAGGGTTTTGTAGGCCAGGACAACACAACATGGCAAAAAGCATTCTGAGTTCCAAGGAAATTTTGGAAGACAACGTATTTCTAAGCTGGTGTTTGTTTCTTAGACATTTAGTTTTAACTATGCACTTTAAAAAAGTTTTGTCACTAAGCACTGTGGCTAAACTCTCAGGCTTAGACCTCTAAGACCCACAGGAACTGAAAATGAAGGAAAGAGAAAAGTTTGAGCCAAGGTTCTCAGGAACACAAGTGCAGATGTGAAGTTCTACTTTCCTAGATGAGAGTAATGCAGAATACAGTACTTTTGTAATCAAAGAGCCTTCGTTTATATTATAGGGATAGGAAAAAATACAATAGTCTCACATTGATTTCACCAAGTTTTGACTTTTTTTTCAACCTGATCAAAAATGAACTCAGAAACCAGAGCTTGTGCAGTAATGAATTAAATGATGAGGACCTCCTTAAACATTTGAAGTAACTTTACTATTTACTGTCTAACACCACAGACCAATTAGAATATGTTCTCAATGGAGTCATTTATGCATTACTAAGGGGCTATTTACCGAAGTGATCTATCATCTTTAATTAAAATCAAAATAATTTCTCTAAATAGCTGTGGGTATCACTGATTTCTGGTATTATTTAGTATCCACACTTACTAGCAGAAAATATATGAAAAGATATTTGTTATCTGTTATACCAATCCATTACCTTATTTAGACCAGAAGACAATAAAATTGTAAATAAGGACCTAGGAGGGAAACAGGCTATGGTCAGATATATCACTGGCCAGCCAATGACACAGAATAAGTTTAGAAGCTCAGAAATGCATATAATATATTTATAGTATTGTATAATATAAACATATTTTATCTTATAATGCCATAATAATTCATAATAATTCTTCTCTGCTACAAAAGGAGAGGCAAAAAATTTACATGGGTTTTCCAGATACGGGGGCACCGTGCCTCTAATTCCCAAAATGTGGAAGTGATAACTGTCATGTAATATGCTATGTTTTTATGTATCTGGTATAGTATTGGTAAATTATAATGGTGATGGTCATGAGGGTCATAAGTATCTTCTTTCATAATCTTGAAGTTGAACTGGAAGGGAGCAGAACAGGCTTCTGGTATTTCGGTAACTATCTATGAAATTGTTTTCATCCTTTGAAATGGATTCTTCTTCTTCCTCTACTGACCTCAAAACACCTCAAGATCCTTTTATCTCTGTTCTTCCAACTAAGACTGAAAGGCTAGCAAAGCTTAATGAAGTATGTGTGTACATTTCTGACATGAAAGCATTCACTTAATGAATGTGAACATTATCTGTTTTCAAGTGCATCACTTTATAAGGAGAAATTCTATTAGACCCTTGATGGTGATGATTATATGAAAGAGGCAAGGAATAACATCTAGCCCAATTCTTTCACTTCATCAGGGCACAACAACAAACACTTGGAATACACCCATAGGGGAGAAAGCATTCCTTATTCACTCCCACTCCCTTTAAAATCCTCAGAGGCCTTTTTTTCCAGTTGAAGAACTGAGCTCAATATGTACTTGATTATTTTGGATAAGGCAATATTAGATCATTATTCAGCATGATTACTTATGGCTTTAATTTGCATTGTATGCAAAGTATAGAAAAATAAAACCAGACTTCATTATTAAGAACATGTGCAACAACATGGAAGCATATGTAGGCAACTTAAAATTAAAGCACACCAAGGGTCAAACCAAAAACTCAATTAAAGAATGAAATCTTTAAGAAAGCCATCCTTCTTTTCTTAATGTGCACTAAATGGACTGGACCAGGGGATCCACTGGTATGAGGTATACCCAGAGAGGAAACTTCCTCTGCCAATGTAGACCAATAATAGCTCTACAACTCGTAGTCATAGGGAGTTGCTTGGGACACTGAGAGGTTAAGCCACCATCCTACACACACACACACACACACACACACACACACACACACACATTTTATGTATATGTCTATATATGTGTATATATGGATATACATATATACATACATATATACCCATGTATATGCATATACAAACATTTTATAAAGTACACATATACATACATTTTATTATGTATATGTATAATGTTTATATGTGTATATGTACATATATGTACACATACATGCACCTATATTGCCAATAGAAAGGCCACCCAGAGGTGGGTCCTAAACCTAGGTCTTTCTGACTCAGAAGCCTGGTTTCTGTCTATTATGCCAGGCTGCCTTTGAAGCTCTGCCATACTTCATTTGGGTCCAAGTTTCTATTTACATCCTGGTATACTTTCTGCCTTTCTGCGCTTCTTTTTAAATTATCTAACCTTCTCTTTCCCCTTTCAGTCTGTCCTTGCTTGGTTTAAATGTGAAAGATGGCCACTCTTCAAGATTTCCATATTTACTTTTGCTACTGACTTACAGATACTTGATTTTCTGAGTGTTAGTATTCTGCTATCAGAGGAAAGTTACAGATGTGACATGTAGTCAGTGTTTACACATTTACCTTAGGAGAAGACTAACAGTCTGCGTACCCAATTCTTGATCTAACCTCAATAGCTGGTGCTCTCATCTTCTATAACAAATGTCCTGATTAGCTTTCCACACAGAACCACAATTGATAATTTCCATGCATCATTTCATGTATCTGTGATTTGAGATCAATATTTATCGTGAATTAACTAAAATTCTCTCATTCTCCTTTTACTTTTGCTTTTGAGAAGATAAAAAGCCTTTTGGAAGTTGACTTATCACATGAAGTACAATCACAACTACTTTATCCTTACTTTTGCTACACAAATCTCCAAATGTATGATTATTCTATTTGCTTCATATTTTCTTTTTAATGACATTTAAAAGTGTTAACAGTATTTAAATTGTGGTTTAGATGGAGGGGAAGGGAATAAGTAGTTATATAGCACCTACTATGTACCAGATGCTGTGTTAAGTGCTTTGTAAATATTATGTCGTTAAATGTTCACAACAACCCTGCAAGGTAGGTGCTATGATTATCCCCATTTTACAGTTGAGGAAAGTGAGGCAAACAGAGAGGTTCCAGTGAATCAGAGTCAGAGCCACTTGAAGGGATGGAAGCAAATTTTTATGTGGTATAGACAGACAGCTCCTTCTTAACACCCCTTGTGCCAAAAGTTAGTCCTAGGTGTTTGTGAACTGGTGCTGGGGAAGGCACTGTGGCTGATAACCTTACTGGCTCTGCTCCCCCTTTTCTGGCTTTCTGGTAAAGGTTATTGCAGAGGAAAACCTAACAATAATAACAACAGCAATATCATGATAATGAAGATGATGATGACAGCTAACATTTATATAGTGCCTAATATATGCCAGGCACTGTGCTAAGCACTTTACAAATATTATCTTATTTGATCCTCATAACAACTCTGGGAGGTAGGTGCTATTATTATCCCCACTTTGAGGTTGAGGAAACTGAGACAAACAGAGGCTAAGTGACTTACCCAAGGTCACACAGTTAGTGTCTAAGATTTGAATTGGATTTGAACTCTTGTCTTCCTTCTGTCCCAGTGCTCTATCTACTGCACCATCTTGCTGTGTGATACCATAAGTGGTATATGCATGTAAGGAGAATTTTTTTATGAGAAGTTCTGCCACCAAAGTCTGGGATTATTCACATGGCCCTCTCTGTGAATTTCTGTTTCTCCTCTGGGTGAGAAGCTCAGGCACTGGCATAAGGGAACGTGACCTGTCCTCGTATTGGCCAGAAAGCCAAGATTTTGAGGGAAAGGAACAGCTGATCTTTATCTATTATCTCTTAGCTTGAAGACTTGACAGATTATGAGGCTTCAGCCCTGACTGTATTGCCAAGGGAGAACACATGGGGAAGAGAACGTGACCTGTTCATAGACGATCTTTGCATAGCTGAGCTTTTGAGATCATTTTACCAACCTTCTCCCTCCCCCCACCCATGCCAGGGACCTGATGGTCCTTTACAGATTTATTTCAAACGCATAAGTACTACGGAAATTGCTGTTATTTATAATTTGAAAACAATTAAAGCCTGAGTTCAAAACTTGGTAAATTATATACAAGTCACCTATCAAAGAGACTCAGTCCAGTGTAGTGAATGGATGACCCTAGAGTCAGAAGATATGCTATGTGACCATGAACAGAAAATTTTCTAAGTCTTAAAGTGGCAGATGAGTTGCTAACATGCCTCATTGGGGAAACAGAAATCTTTTAAATGTCAAACAGTTAACACATCTTAACTAAATCTTGTGTTAAAGCCACAAAACCCTATTTAAAACCTGCCTAACTAACTACTCATTCACAATATTTATAACTTGTTTTTATGGAACTAACTTCCTTCTGTAATGTTGTTTTCCCTTGCATTATTTTTTACTTGAACCAATGAGACACTTGAGTTTTCTACTTCAATGCCTCATCGTGACATAGAGACGACCTTGAATTCTTAGAAGGCTATATAAGCAAACTGCAAATATGGGCAGGTCCCATCAAGCTGAAAAGGCTTCACTATGTCAGTGATGTACGGTGTCTGTCACCCAAAGATCAGCCTAAATACATATAAAATGGCTCATCAACAGAAGACTGGCCACCAGCTGATTAATTTTTTAGTTATGGTTACTCATGAATCATTTTTTTACCATCAGCATTAGGCACCATGGGTCCTTCAAAATATCAGTTAATGATATTAAAGGAGAGTGGAACAATGGGAAGCACATTAAGGCTGAAGTCAGAAGCCTTAGGTTAAAATCTCACCTCAGTCACTTACTACCTTGTGTGACATTGGGTGAGTCATTTAACCTCTCTTGGTCTGTTTATTCATGTTTAAAATGAAAGAATTGTATTAGATCATGTCAAAGAGATCCCCACCATCTCTAGATATATATGATCTAATGCTGTTAGGTAGGATGTGCCTTCATAACCAAACACTATGGCACAACATATAGAATACGTGGCTCGGAGTCAGGAAGGTCTGAGTTCAAAACCAGCATCAGATACTTACTAGCTATGTGATGCTAGTCAAGTCAGCTAACCACTCTCAGCCTCAGTTCCCTAAAGTATAAAAAAGACATAATAATAGTACCACCAGCAATCTTCTTAGAATTGTTGTGAGGTTCAAATGAGATAATGTATAATAAAATACTTTACAAGCCTTATCATCATTATCATCACCACCACCACCACCACCATCATCCTAACACATTTGTAAATAAAGAATTCCACGTATATTGGCAATTTGGCAGTTGAATTGAAACGGTATTTCTTTTAAGAAAATAATGGTTGGTTTTATTTTTAAGTAAACTAAAAATTTATTCCAGAGAAGAATATGAACTCGTAGAAAAGAAAGTATTATAGAGGAAATTAATAAGTTTTTTTTTCTTTTAGGGAGGGTAGTGATGACAGGGAAAAGGCCCAAAGCACAAAGGGAGGAAAATTCAATGCAGCTCGGCTTTAGCATTGGTTGGGCATATGGTTCTTGGTGTCCTTCTTTATCAGCATTTGTATAAAAAAGTGAGAAAATATAATTTTGAACATTTTCACCTTTTCTGCCAGAACTATAAAATAAAAATAATAACTAAAATAACACTTTTTATAAAAACCAGAAAGCTGCTTACAAGCTGCCACAAGTGTGAACTATATTTTTTTGCTGGTGTGATTTAAAGCTATTGATAGGTCCCTTAATGTAAAAAATAGAAATTTACAATGAAAACTCAAACTGACCTTCAATTTCTTCAGACCATCCCCACATCTTACTCATTCTTACTCAATAAGAAAGCCAAGGGATAAAGACATGTTACAGACATGCACGTGTTTTCTACATTTATATTCCTTCTAAAGTTACACTCCCCAAATCAGACCTTGAACATAAATGTTATTCAAAAATCTTAAAATCCTGCGGTGGTGCCTATAGAACGACACCTAAGGCTTCTCCTAATTCCTAGTTATTAATTTATTTATTCAGAAATCACTATTTGCCTACTGTGTGCAGAACATTGTGTGAATAGCTATCCATTACTAAAGCTTGACATCATCTTTTGCCTTCCATTCTCTCCAACTGGTATTTCTCATATTAAACCGTATCATGTCATCTGCACACCTCATTTTCCATCTTCCTCTTGTTGGCTAATGGGATTCTTCTGTGAGTAGCCATTCCCTCACAGGATCCATTGTGTTAGTATGCATTTGCTTTCTTGAAAACATGGAATGAATGAAAGTGGCATGAAACTGAAGGCAAGATGGACCATTAATACAACCTGGAGGGAAGAGGTTGATGAAACACAGTGGTCTAACTCTTTTAATCATAGCTGAAGGGAAAAAAAACAAATCTGTCTTTCTACACAAAAGAAGCATGTGGACAGCAGGAAAATAGGGAAAGGGAAACATGTTGGCTCACAAAACCTGTCTTTGATGCTCTCTGGGAAAAGAAGGTTGATAGCAACTGTCCTCCAAATGAGAAAGAAAACAAATTTATTTTATGAGTAACAGTTAAATACCCATCAGGCAATTAGAGTGCTTTATAAAGGCAGTTTTGGAACACAAGATACTTGAAGATTAGGCATTCCTTCATAATTCAAGTTCATTGTTCCTCTAAGTAAAATATGTGTCTCCATGTAGTTATTCTCTCACGAATTATACTTTAAAGGCAAAAGGACATTTTTGATAATGCACAGCTTAAACTTTTCATTAAACTACCAAATTTAAATTCTACCTTTTTGTGCACTCTGACATTTTTGTCTGGCATTTTCATTAATTTTTGCGACATACATAAATGTAGCTGAAATGTTAACTGATCAATACTTTGTCTCTCTCGTGTAGCACTAGAGCTCTGTTCCCCAAGGACCACACAGCAGAACAGAAATTAAATGTGTAAAATATCAAATGTTAATGTTAAACACAGCGGCACTTACTGTATAACGACGGAAAAGGCTAAAACAATTCCAAATGGACAGATGGTACCACAAATTATCTACAATCACATTTAAAGATTAAAGTTTGTCCTGTAAAATAATTCTTTGACGCACACTGAAGTGTGTCCTTTTACTGATAGCTCAGTTGTCCAATTATTTCTGTGCTCATTACAGTGAGAGATGACAGTCCTGGAAAGAGAGAGACTATGTATTTTTTTTCCATGTTGCACCCACTGACATCCACAAGAACACAAATGTCTGGTCAAGAGCCTGATGAAAATTAGGCCCAATTTAGGAGATATTTCAACAGCTACAATAGGCTAGTCCAAAAGAAGAGCGCTCTCTCGCTCTCTCTCTCTCTCTCTCTCTCTCTCTCTCTCTCTCTCTCTCTCTCTCTTTCTGCTGCACTGTAATACTTTGGTGGTATGATTTTTGATGATTAAGAACAATATTAACACATTTTTAAAAAAAATCTCAAAATGGTACAAAAACCTGATCCACAGCCTGCAAAAAACAAGGAAATTCATGGCAAAGGGTTATGCTGTATTTTACTCGTTGCATCCCATCCTGTCTAACCTGTAACATAGAGACTATTAGTTCACATCGATTATCCTCTACAGTACAGGTAGTGCCAAAGAAACTGCAGTTTTCCTAATCTTACATGTCTTCATATTTTCACTTAATCCAATTGGGGCACATGACAGCATTTTTCCATTTTGTTTTCATTTGGAACGGGAAAATTAAAAGTATATGGAAGTTGGATACATTTCTAAGGGAAACTCATTGATCTTTGGGCCCCAAACCAGTGACTATAATAGTATAAATGTGTTCTGAGAGGCAATAGCAATACTTTTGGAAAAGTGGTCCAAATGGAATCAGCACTATTATAATAGACTTACAATGCAACTAAAGAAAAAGATGGGAACAATGTGTCATTTTAAAAATGGTATACGACTCATATACTTCTTCTAATGGAAAGCAGCTTCTATTCAGGGTCAAATACCTTTTTGCTTTTTTTTTAAGCCCCTGGTTACAAAGGTTTAAAAATTTTCATTTTTACTTATTCACATTACTTACTAATAACAAGATTATTTTTTAAATGACCTGGAAGGGCTAGTTTCTTTTGCTGAATCGTTACAGAATTTATAACATAAAACAATTCTTTTAAGAAGGAAAAAAAAACCCGATTCCTGAGTCCAACAACAGCTTGTGTTGTCAGATTTCAACCTGATGGTCTTAAAAATATCTGATTGACAGGCCATTGAAAACATCTTTTTGAATGGAAACACCAAGTTATAAGTTATGATGTATTAATTGTTTGATAATAAACTGTAGGCTTATCATCAAACAATATCTCTAGATGGACGTCAATATCTATTTTTGTGGAAATCTTTTCTTTCTAAAATGTAAGATACATTCTGCCACCTTCTAAAAACAGATGATATTGAACATAATTTAATCTTTCTTAATTACTCAAAATCATCATTGTGATCAGTCTGTTTTTTATTTTTGTTTTTTCTGTTCCTTGCCTCGCTGCCAGCTTTCAATTTTCCCATTGTCATCATGATGACCTCACTCCATCTTCCTCTTATTTGTTGCCTTGGAATCTGCTCTTCTCTGGGAAGCCAGATGACCAAATAAATGTCTTAAGAGCTCATGATAAATAAGATTCAATAAATTACCGGATGAATAAGGGTCTAAATTCTTGACTTGAGAGGAGGATCTTTGTGATAGTTATTTGGGCATTAAGATACAAATTTTCATAAGATCCTAGATTTTGATTTGGAAGGGGCCCCAGTAATAATCTAGTCCCACCCTCTCTCATTTCATAGAAGAGGAACTGAGGATTTGAAAATGTAAGTGACTTGCTCAAGGCCAAAAAGCAGTAAGTAGTACAGTCAAGATTTGAACCCAAATCTTTTGATTCCAAATTCAGCAATCTTTCCACAATACCCTGGTAATTTTATTTTCCCCTTCTTCAGGATATGGGGCTATGTTCTAAGGTTTGAGCTTGCATGGAAAAGACTCAGAAATGGGTTTTGTTATACTTATTAAAAAAAAGTGAGATCTGATTATCTTCCAATGAGATCAGTTAAAAAACAACACCTTAAGAGTGTCTTCACAGTCTCCTGGGAGTCCCTTACATGGTTCTGCATGCAGGGTCTTAATGGGAATTTAGAAATCTGACTGCTATTTTGAACTCACATTATCTGAAAGAACTCTGGGAGCTAGTTGCAAAGCTTATGTATGAGGCAATATAATGTTCACTTGAGAAATCAGACTATTCAGAATTACCTAATTTATTGCTAAACAAATGGCTTAGTCGTAGTTGTTTATGTTTTCCTAGTTCATAAGCAGTCTGTGGTTCTCTCTCCCAAGGAGTGAATCAAAGATGGAAGCCATAATCTTGTAGCCTGATTTTTGCTCATGTGTTACAGGTCTCCAGGAGAACCATGGGTGATGATGGCAAATAATAAACAAAAAGAAACCCATTCTCTATTTCTCAAATTACCACCCGCCCCATCTAGCAAAGAGGTAAACCAGCTAGGATTTCATCTCCTCCAACTCTCACCAACTTGGCTAGTGCAATGCTACTATGGAAAAGCCTTTGCAGAAAGTAACAACACCATGCTTGTTTGTTAGATTAAACTATTTTAGCTCCCACAGAATCTGCTATGTTAAAACTTCATGGTGACAGCAGTAGCTTTCCTTATGGCGGCAGAAATATGTCAATGGGAAACAGGCAAACACACTTTCTGGTAACTTGCAACACAAAGAGAGATACCCTTTGTTCCAAGGGCATAGACATTAATGAAAGTTCTATTCAAAGACTGGGGAACAGATTACAAAGTACTAAAAAAGATGTGCTCACGTTAATTTGAATGGCAATACTAAAATGTGCATTTGTTACTACAATTAGAGAAATTTTTGAAGGCAACTCTAATCACACCATAGTCTACCAAATCAAGGACTCAAGAACATAGATGTACTTTCATTTATATCATCACCAACATGAAAATATAATTTAGGGATTTTAAAAAGGAGTGATACATTTAAACTTCAAAATCTGCCTCGCTCACAAATCGTGAATAAACACAAAGAACATTCCTCCCAAGTCCCACTTGAGGCAGGGGGCAGGCATCCTGGATAAGGGATTCTCTGGCTCTCTGACAGTTTTCATCAGCTCTTTTTAAGTAATTGAAGTAAAAAAGGCTATAGGATGGACACTTTTAGGGGAGCCATTCTGATCTATTACATTCTCCCTTGCTGTTTCAAAAAAAATAACAACCTGACACCTCAGAAATAATAACATTCCTCTTAAATAGGTCACATCAATTTCCCATTGATTCACATTTTTTTCAAATCATAAAAACAGCATTCCCAGTGGTGTTATACTCTTTTTAAAAGGCAAATAATAGAAAGAAATAAAATCAAAGCATAGATTGTCAGGTTTATTAAAAATCTTAGTACGCTATGCTATGGCAAACTGGAACTATGCAATATGGATGGTTTCTTTTTTTTTTAACTTTGTCACTCGGATAATGAAAAGTTGCTAGGATGTCTTATTTCTGGATTTTTGAGTTGGGGGACAGGAGGGATAAGCATTTTCGGGCTCAGATATTATACAATCCATCAGGTTCTGGCCCAGAGCAAAACTCCCAGCTAAGTCTTAGAGATAGGCATTTTAAAATGGCAACACTGACATGACTGTAAGCATGGTCACAGGACCATGTAGCTATTATTGCTGAATTCAGTGAATAACCACGGAAAGCAGTCCAGGGTGATCATACCACGAAAGCAGCGAGACTCCTTGGGGGTGAATCCCAATCGAAACAACTGTTAACGTAGTAGGCAGCATTTACCAGCACCATGACACAGCGCTTCATCCGGATAAAGTTTCTGAGCAGCAGCTGTGAAGAAGATGGAAACAGTGTCAGAATTAACCAGGCTTCAACCTAATCTTGAAGCTCATTTTGCTTAAATATATGAATGGGATAAGTGAGTCAACTTACAAGGCCATGTCAAGTGGT
>CM053622.1:375920114-375981327 GCA_028646595.1 Phalanger gymnotis
TGAATACACTCCCTCGGTGACCTTTGACCCCCAGCTGCTGAAACTGACAGAGAACCCAAAACAACTGTGGCAATTCTGACAAGTACCTGTTCATTACCAGGATCAAGTCTGTCAGGAAAAATTAACTATCATGGGATTCAACATGGCCGTGAACTGAGTATGTTAAAATTTTTAGTGTTCTTATTACAGACCTTGGTTGAGAAATGACAGACACAGGGCTGAGGTTTTTTTTTTTCCTTGAGCAAAAGCAATCACAGAGCAGGGTGTCAGGTAGATGAGACTTACAGTCAGCAACGGTATTGCAACTTTGCCCAGGAAGTCAGCACTTCGGTCTCGGTCTTCATCGTAAACCGTCACTTCAAGGACTGAGTGGATATCTTTAATATTGCTATATTGAAAATAAACATATGCAGAAAAAAATGCCTTCGTTAGTGGTTAACAAGGACAAAAAGGGGTTTTGAAAAGTCAGCTGTCCCCCACTGGTTTTATATGTCTCTGTGTATACAGAAGAAGAGGGAGAGGAGACACAGTGTAAATCAGAATCTCCCACAATGCATCTGAATAGATTGCAATTTGTGAGTCTCTTTCGCCATCTTTAAGAATCCAACACAGAATTATTTCTCAAGTTATCAACCTGATCTATAATCAGAGTAAGTTATTTTTTAAAAAAAAATCATCATTAAATGACACAGATACACAGGAAAGATCACTTCTCCCCACTGCTTCCTCTATGTCCCATTTCTTCCTCTGCCTGTATTCCTCCTTCCTACAATCAACTTTTGGGACACAAACTCCACTAAGTTTGCTAGCTTATAATATGAATTTGCTTGCAAAACAAATATAATGCCTGTAAATTTTACAGTATACTTAAATGACAAAATGATTTCTCTTAATACTAGAGATTCCTTCAATATAAAACAGGAAACTCTTCCTATAAAAGCAGGAAGCAAAAAATAGAGTCTGTACAGCTATGATACTGTCCTGGGATTTAGAAACTAAGTACTGTTCCATTATGCTCTGCAGATGACATATGTTGTAAGAGACTGTGTGAGCTCCTCATATTTTTGTTTTTGGAAAAATAAAACCAAATTGTTGACAGCACTTATTCTTTGATCAAACTGCTTACCAAGAAAACATGAATTAAGGGAAAACAAAAATGAATATATTCATTAGAGAAAAATCACAACCACATGTGAGAAGAGGCTTTATCAGGGCACAATCAATTAATGGATCTGATAATAATCAAACCAATTCATACAATTATGCATGCCAGAGACAAACACTTTCCACAACCATCTTAAAAGTGCTGTTTTCCAGGCTAGCCTTTGGTCTCATAAAAATGTGGAATTCCTTAAAGACAATCATTCAGCTAGCTGAAGCTTTAGTTACGAGCTCTGAGGAGATACAAGAAAACGGTTTAATGAAGAATTTGGCATGTTTCTTCATCGACACAGACTGAAACCATGACAAAAACCTCATGAACAGGACAACTGTTGAGGGAGTTTTCTTTTGTTTAAGACTTCATTAGTCAGGCCTCAATAAGAAAAGAGTAGAGCTGTAAGATGCTACAGAATATCCAGAGTATCCTGGGTTTGATTCTTAAAATTTTAAAGCTCTAAAACAATAGGGAAATTAACTTAAAGGATGTTTGAGGACCAAGGACTTAATATACCAAGAATACTTAATATTCTTATTATGCTAAAAAGAAACACACTAAAAACAGAGCTGGATTCTTGGTTGGGTTGTTTGCTGATTAGAACAAATAGAGCTTTGTTTGCCTCGGTGTCAACGCAACTGGAGGGAATTTCAATAGCAGGGATAAAAGAAAGTAGCAATTCATTTAAGGGTGGGAATCCTTCAGTTGATTTTTATTTTAAAAAATCATCTGCAAACACCAACATGCGGTGAAAACCTCTGTCCTATTTCCATATGAGGAAGGAACAGACTTCATACTGGATATTGTCTTTGGAAGTTGAGTTAGCAAAATGGAAGACCCAATGAAAAAAGACTTTTAGGGAAAATGCCATTTTTTAAACCATATTTTCCCAAATATTCTCAATTATTTAAAAAAGTAGGAAAACTTACAATGTAAAGACTTTGTTCCATTCAGGATTGAGATTTTTGTAGACTGTGTGGGTCAGTAATCTATCATTGTTCAGTTCTACCACGCAAAATGGGTCACTTTTACCTGCAAGGAGAGATTGGGATTTCAGATGAAAAGCATTAGTGTAAGACTGACCTCAGTTGACATAATGAGGATCTATAGTTATTGCTTCTCTCCCATGAAAAGAGTTTTTAAGGACCAAAAAGTCAACGCTACTTTTATTTTGTTGTTCAGATATAACTGGATGACCAGAACAATTATTCTGATTTCTTGGAAATTTAGAAACTGAGCAGTAATGGAGGACAAATCAGCCTTTTAATTTAGATTTTTTTTTTTACAAAATAATAACACATATACCAATATAAAGGGAAAAAGAGACTCTTTGTCCACTGCTAAATCTCTATTTATTATTTCTATCATGACCATTTGAAAAGCATTTTACTCTCATGAATAAAGTTTTAAATTCATTTGATCAATTAGTAATGAAGTAGGAATTCCTAAACAAATTTATTAGGAGAAAACTGCAGTGCTACATGCTGATTTTATGTGTATCTAGATAGATATCTACATATATATATATATACACACGTGTATATATGTGTATTTATATGTTTGTATGTAGACACACATATGTGTATATATAGGGAGAGAGGAAGAGAAAGAAGTAGGGAGGGAGGGAGGGGGGAGAGGGAGAAGGAGAGAGAGAGAGAGAGAGAGAGAGAGAGGGAGAGAGGGAGAGAGAGAGAGAGAACGAGACTTGTCTAAGGATTGTTTTAACTCTGTTCTTTTATAGTATTAGTTATGGCACTGAATAGTAAACCAGGCCCTGCAAAGGAGAGAAATTCTGCCACGTGAACTGAAGCATGGATGGACAACTCATCTGCATGTTAAAGAGCAACAAATTTGTCTGTCTACCCAGGGCAAAGGGTTTGAAAGTTCTGGCCTGCCTATAGTGACTCTGCCAGACTGGAATCTAGCTCACTCAGCAATTCTATTCCATGATGTCTTCAATATTTTTGTAATGCAATGTCATGTATTATAAGAACCCACAAATTCAAAGGCTCCATGGGGCAGCATTAATGATATTAGTATGGCATGTAATTTGTTTGATACCTTATACAAATGACAATGAAATCAATATTTAGACAAAGCTGTGCAGAGGTCATATCTTCTAAACTACAATATTGATTTAGACTACATAAGAGGTTAATGTGCATATTATTAACTTTAATGATAAAGAATAATTGTTTTAAATGCATTGTGAATTGCAGTCACAGTAGTTTACATTTCTGTGAAAGCTTAAATATCATCAAAGCTTTTCAATTAAATTTTAATAGGAATGAATTCATTATTACTGAAAGAAAAGCAATGCATGACAGTGCAAAGCTATATTTACCTTTCATGGGACAATTCTTCAAAGAAGCTGTATAAACTTATATCCCACTTTCATTTATTTTCTCATTTTGATATATAGAAAAGATGTTTGCTAGTTCAGTGGTCTCCATATACTCTAAGAAAAGTGATTTATTAAGGATTATGCTTTGTGTCTTTAAGGCCTACTTTCCCATTTCTGCAATCTTTTATGAGAATAATTTACACGCATATACCAAGGGCATCTTTGATGAAGAAATGAGAAGGGAATAAGTGGGATTTTGCAATGATATTCTACAGCAAATAAAATCTTTACAGTCGCACAATTGACTGAAAAGTATATACAATAAAAAGTCCCGCTGTGTTTATTGTTTATTGACTATAAGAAAACATTTGGTTTGGCAAAACAAAACACATTTTAAAAGCTTGTTCTACTAACAAGGTATCTCAAGTGTGTATATCGAAATCATACAAGTTTTTCTGAAAGAGGTAACTACAGAAATATACATGTTAATAACAAGGGAGGCACAAAACAGCAGCAGTGGAAAGAATGCTTGCTGATCTGAAGTCATAAGATTTGGGTTCAAATCACAGCTTTGCCACTCAGAAGTTCATGACCTGACTAGCGTCACCTAGATCACCATAAGGGACCCTAGGCAGGTCATTAATTTCTCTGAGTCTCAGTTTCCTCATTTATAAAACGAGGAGGTTGAACTGAGTGACCTTGAAGACTTGTTCTTGGGTTAAGTTGACTTAGTCCTTTAATGAGCCCTCCCCACTCCTAATCTTCTCTGTGAAACAAAGGCCCATGTTTTTGTTTTTGCTCTTTCAAAAAAAAATCATTATCCTTCTAGTAAGGGCAAATGTCTCCAAACACTGAAAGTAGTAGGTACTATGGCAAAGGACAATGAAGAGAGACACGTGTTGGGCACGAGTAGATTGCAGCATATCACCAGAGAAAATTTGCTCTGGAGAAGTAGCATAAAGGATGGTCATCAGAAAAAACAGAAAGTGAGGTGGGCCTGTTGTGCCTCTGTGTGTTATTGTATATGTGTTATACAATGGGAGATAATGTTTAAAAAAAAGGTAATGTTATACTCATCAAATAAAGATTAACATGGTAATGGCTACCTATTTAAATTATTTCCCATGAAATTCAGATGCCCCAATCACGAAAACAAAGCCTGAAGCTCAAAGCTTAGATATTTAACTCCAACCTCCTTTTCAGCTTAATTGTGCAGTATTCTCCCTCATGTGTCCTATATTCCAAGAAAGCTGGACAATGTACTTATGACTCCCAAAACCTGTCTCCAGTTGGCCCATTTTCTTGCCTTTGTTCACACTAGTCTTTATTCCTGGAATGCAGCCACCCCTCCCATATTTGGAATTGAAAGTCCATCCATCCTTCAAGGTCTAGCTCCCATGCCATTTATTCCATGAAGCTTTTCTTGATTTCTACCTCATATGTTTAGCAGGAAGTGATCTCTTTCCTAATATGAACCCATGCAAAACCTATTCACCCATTTGTTATGCATTTGCCACATTCTGTTAGCTTTCCTCCCAAACAGTAAACTCCTTGAAGGTAGAGATCATCTTATCTATCATTTTAGTTCTTCCAAGTCTTAGCAGAGGGTTTTACTATCATATGGTAGACATTTAAACTTTTGTTGAAAGGGTGAATGTATTTCTCAGGCCGGTTCCATTTCCCAAAGACTGAACATTCAGCAAATACTTAGGGAACATTTTCTCTGTGTTAAATGCAGAAGAAGAAATGCTGCTTAAAGGCAGTATTGTTTTTTCTCTTTCCTCCCTCCCTCCCTTCCTTCCTTCTTTTCTTCCATCCGTCCTTCTTTCCTTCACATGTCCAAGCTTCACATATCATAAGAACTTAGGAAACAATTGTTGAATTGAATATCTAGAACCCTTCATTATCCAGCCCTCTCTTTTTGACTTCTCAACATGTATTCTTTGATCCAGTGACACTGGCCTCCTGGCCAGTTTGTGAATTAACACTTTTATCTCTAAGCTCTGGGAAGAACTACTCTACTCTCCCTTCTCTGCTCTATTCTTGACCTTGTCAGCTTCCTTTAAACCCCAACTATAATACCATCTTTTACTGGAAGCCTTCCTCAAGTCATATTAATTCTAGTGCCTTCCCTCTCTTAATTATTTCCTTTTAATCTTGTATATTAGGCCAGTGAGGTGATGCAGTAGACAGAGTACCAAGTCTGGGGTCAGGAAGACTCGTATCCCTGAATTCGAATCTGGCCTCAGATACTTATTTGCTGTGTGACCCTGGGCAAGTAAGTCACTTAAACCCTGTTTGCCTCAGTTTCCTTATCTGGAGCTGGAGAAGGAAATGGCAAACCATTCCAGTGTCTTTGCCAAGAAAACCCCAAATTGAGTCACAAAGAGTTAGACACTACTGAAAATAACTGAACAGCAACAACATCCTGTACATAGCTTACTTTGTATATATTTTTTGCATGTTCTCTCCCCCATTAGATTTAAACTCCTTGAAGGCAAGGACTGTCTTTTGCTGCTTTTTGTATCCCCAGAGCTTAGCACAGTGCTTCCCTCACAGTAGGTACTTAACAAATGTTCACTGATTGACTGATATGAAGAGCCCTTTGGAATACACGAAAGAAGTGAAAAACCTAGGTCTTGCTCTCCAGCAATTTATTATCTACCTGCAGGGATTGAAATATGTACTTGACCTAGAACAACTGCTAACAACAGTATAAGAGACAAACTTCAAAGCCAAAGGTATTGTAGTGTCTCCATAGAGCTTTAAGTTTAAATGTCAAGTGTGGATCTATTTAGGAGAAAGGTATAACATGAGCAGGTCTTTGCTACTGACATTCTTCTCCTCTTCTGTATTTATTTACACTCAGAATAAGGACTTATCCCAATTACCAACTAATTCCCGAAGTTCAAGAACAAAATAATAAAGAGTTGTATATGCAGAAATAAAATCTACACAAGATCCTAAATGCAAGAGATTAATACTTTGTGTTGTGTTTTTTCAGTGGAAAGAATACTGGACTTGACAGTTGAGGACATGGGTTCAAATCTCGGTTTTGCTACTTACTTCCTATATGACCTTAAGGAAGTCACTCCTCTGGGCCTCAGTTTGCTCATGTAGAAAATTAGGGAGTTGAACTAGATGGACGGCCTCTAAAGTCCTGTCTAGCACCAAATCTGTGATTCTATGAACCTAGTTTTATTTGCAAGAATAGTATTTATTTCCTTAAATTGAGCTCTCCACTGCTCAATGGAACTTCCCAAAATTTACTTCTTTCATTAGTTACTCTTATTAGCTCATAGCACAAGATCCAGGTTCTTTGTGTTTTACTGTTGGGGAAAATATTTTTATATAGCAAAGCTTTTCTATTTGTTGATGCTTTGCAATACTTAACTGATAAAGATTTCAATAAAGTCATCCTACCCCACATAGATCAGGGAGAAGATAGATTGCATTTTTGTTTTGATGGGGGGGGAGTTTAGTTAATAACGCCTCAGCAATAGTCGTGGGACATTAATAAATCACTTAACAAATCACTCCTTTCGCTAGTTACAAGAATATTAAACTGTTAAAAAACACACTCCCACGCAGCAGCTTAAGCACCGTCTACAGCTACTGCCTATCCATTTTCCTTAGTCAATGACACAAGAATTCAACATTCCTGATGCATAAGAGAAATCCCAAAGAGAGTGCTTGTCACATCATAAGCAGCCAATAGAAAACATTTTCCTTCCTAGTGTAAGCACCATCATTCTTGAAAGCTCAAAATGTGTTAGATATAGTAGGTAATAAAAAGAAGTTCCTTCCCCCCCCCCAAGTGTTTAGATTCAAAACACAAAAGTAATAGGAAGCATACAAATCATTCTGAACTACCTTTCCACAGTGCTTCTGGATGCATGCTCATTTTTCCTAATCTAAAATCTCTAATTTTCCCTTGAATCAGTAATATTGAACAATAGAAAAAGCACTAGGGTTGAAAAGGCCTGAGTTTTAATCTTAGCTCTGATACTCTGATAGTTTTTTGAAAAACTCTCTGGGTCTCAGTTTCCTCATCTGTAAAATTGAGATAATAGTGCTTGTACTACCTACTTCACAAGGTTCTTGTGAAGAAAGCATTTGGTAAACTACAAAGTGTTGTGAAATTAGTTTATTTTATTATTATTGTTTATAGCAGTAGTGTCAACTCAGATAGAAACCGGGGCTCGTAAACAGTTACATAAGGATCCCTGTGAATTTCATATTGACTTACAAAAGCATATATTAACATTATCTACTTTTTGTTGTGTTTCTATTTGTTTTGTTAAATATTTCCAAGGTACATTTTAATCTGGTTCAGTTACACCCAGGAGTGCTGGGAACCACAACAATCTACACGTCCAGCACCTCTTGTTTATAGCTTCCTTAAAGACAGGCATTGTGGTATAGAGGCTAGGACCTGAGTTCATGCCTCACCTCTGACAATATGGGCAGTATGACTTAGGGTAAATAATTTAATATCGCAGTGCTCCAAGCAATTCAACAGTCAGTCAATAAACATTCACAGAACACCTACAACACTGAGGCACTGGCTAAATGCTAGGGATACAAAAAAGACAGACCCTCCCTTCAAAGAGCTCATAATCTAATGCAGGAAATAATACGCAATCACACATGCACAAACAATGCTATATATAGGATAAATAGAAAATAATTAAAATGAAATAAGAAAAATGCAAAGTCTTTAAGATGACAAATTGTGGTAAGGTGTCACCCTGCATTTGTAGAATTTCCTTCCCCAGGAGTGCCCTACACTGATGAAATCCCAATCCCAATGCCTTTTCCTGAAGAACTCAAGTCTGAACAGTGACATAAATCACTTAATCCTTAAACTTTAGACACTTATTATTCTTGTACAGTTACATTAATCCATAGCTTTAGGCAGTATTCTCACCAGTGTCTTTAGCTGTGACTGTGTAGGACCACTGAACCGAATACCTCACACGAAAGACTTTTGGTGAATGAATTTACATAATAGCAAAATGTTTTCATGTGCAAATGAATTTTTTGAGGGGAGGTATACACATTCAATGAAAATGACCCTGGATTATATAGGTCTTGGGGATGGCCTGTGGTTCACTGGAATTTTGTACTCAGGAGAAGTATTTCATTAGTATAAAAATAGATTTTGTACGTATTGGCTTTCCTAGCATTTGCATTCTCACTCTTCTCAGTCAGCTCCTGCCACTAGCCAATCAGTTAGCAAGGTCAGGAGTCCAGATAAGAGTTAAAAAAAAGATCAAAGGACAAGAAACAGGAAAATCCAAATTCCAACTGGATCGAAGCTAGTAGTGGTCTCCAAACTTCTTAAATTGTGCACCCCTCTCAGTATAAACTTTTTGGACATGTACCCCTCCCCAAAATGTGTATTTTAAATAAATTATATAAGTCACTACTGTACTAATAATTACATATACTATAAACCTTATAAAAATAGAAATTTTAAAAAAGGAAAAAATGAAATGATTCTTGCTCATAGAGTCAATAGGGACCCACCGGAGTTTGGTGAGTAGGGAGCGACATGGTCTGACTTACACTTCTTGGGCAGCTGTGGGGAGAATGGGTTGGAGGCACAAGAGAATTATAGGGAGATCAACTAGGAGGCTATTACAATAGTCCAAGAGAGAGATGATGAAGACCTGAACTAGAATGGCAGCCATGTCACAGAAACATGTTGAAGAGCTGGAAATGACAACTTACCAGTAATATTGAACACAGAAGTGAAAGAAAGTTAAGAGTGGATACTGAGGTTACAAAGATGGGTGACCAGAAGAATAGTGGTACTCTTGACAGTAATAGGACCATTTGGAAGAAAGCTGAGTTTTGGGGGAAAGGTCATGTAGAGGGATGGAAGACACAGACCACAACGCATCTGTGCGCATCCATCCTGTGCAACTCACTCTGGCCCACCCATAATGAAAAAGTGTGTGTAGGAGCAAGGTGGTATCAAGGTTTTTACTCACCATCACAGTCCCAGCACACAAAGTCCATCCTGTAAGTGGTTCTTGCTACAACCACAAGGTCATTTTGGGATGGGGGTGAGGATCTTCCCATTGGTACCTATACAGATGTTGTTGCCTGTGTCTGGCTAAAAGGTTAGATTATAATTCTCATCAGGGCCTGGCAAGGCTCAAGTCGGGGTGGGGTGGGGGAGAAGTAGGATCTTGCATAGCAGAGGGAGGGGCCAAGTCAAGGAAATGTTAGGGGCCAGGAGAGAAAGGATAGGTGTGGTTAATGTTGTAGAAAAGCTCCATGACTGACTATCATCACATACTCCTGGGGATCATGCCTTGCTTCCTCTTTGGAGACGCCTGAATTAGTGTTTTAGAGTTTTATTCAAAGTGTTTTTAAAAGGTTTCCAGGTTTGTATTATGTCAATCTCATACATTTGCTTAATAGAAAATGTGAAACACTACTTCACAATGGAAGGGTAGGCTCAATTAGCTGGGGCACTTTCTTCTGTAGTAATGTTTATATATGGCTCTGATGGTTTTTATGACTGCAGCCTTTTTTTGAATGTGATTTCCAGGAAAGTGCTTCATTCAAAGAGATATTTAGATATTTAAATACATGGCACTGAGTAAGCTAATTATCTATCTAGTATCCAGAGGAAACTCCCAGAGTTCTTTAAAAACTTTATTTATTCTTTTGGAAATGGGTTTTACTTAATACTATAAGCACCCATGATTTCCTCCATGTGGGTCAGGGTCCATTGATGTCTTATTGAATTGTTGGAGTTGAAAAAATTCCTCATTTCGTGGCCATTTCTCTAGCTTTTCCAAACTTATCTAGGCTGGTCCTTACACGACAAAAAATCAGCCTATAGCGAGGGGTAGCCCCTAAAAAGAAGAATTTTCATCTTGTAGGACTTGCTAGGGCCTGTATTCTTCTGGCAAAGTCTTTTGGGCTCCAGGGTAGAGGTTTTGAAAAATTAAATGTCTTTGCAATAGGCACAGAGTTTGGACAGCAGGCTGTTAAGATCTAATCCTTCAAAGCTAATAGGAACATATATCATCATATTAAAGCTATCAATGGCACATCTTATTATACTGTCTAGAAGTAGCATAGCATTGCCATTTATAGAAAGAAAATAACAAATACAGGAAAACCTTGCCTGATGTTATCCCAACACATGTAATCTCACTAAGGCATTAGAGGCAGTGAGGTCGTGCAGTGGATAGAGTGCTGGGCATGGAGTCAGAAAGACCTGAGTCCAGATTTGAACTCAGACACTTAATAGCTGTGTGACCCTGGGCAAGTCACTTAACTTCTGTTTGCCTTAGTTTCCTCAACTGTAAAATGGGGATAACAGCATCCACCTTGAAGGATTGTTTATGAGGATCAATTATACAAGATAATATAAAATGCTTAGTGTGCACACACATATATCTATATACATACATATGCTTATTCCTTTTCCTTAATCCCCTCCCCCAATAAAATATACGGTACTGTTCAACCACTTACCTGATTATGAAATCAAATGCTGTGTCATTGTTCCTATGGAACCAATACTAGCCCCCACTTCCAAGATTGTTTCCTTTAATATGTTTTCATGGAATCAATTAACTGTATTAGATTAGGTCCTTCAAATCACTTTAAAATCCAAATCTGTCTTTTTTGAAATCTATTTCATTATTTTAAAATTTTGTTTTAAAAATACGTGCCATTTGAAATGTGGTTTAATAGACACTGAGCAATATTGAAGGCATACCCTGGTAGACTGTGGGTTATTAGTATATTTCTGCTGCAGATACTAGCGTTGAAAGATTTAAATGTATCATGCCATTATTCCCTGGAAAGCAGAACCAATTCATAAAGATTAACCAAATCAGCCCTTTCTTTCCCCCCAAAGGTCACTAAGCATTTGGGAAGGTGTTCGGCCTGGAAAGGTCCTGCAGTCTGTCAAAGAGAGAAATAAAAGGTGGGTGGGTAGCCTTGGGGAGGAAATGAGGAATAGTGTCCTCTTGCTTATCTATAATAATTTAATTTGAACATCTACCCTATATTCATCTCCTGCTTTCAAACTTCCTCTTGTTCACCATGTTACTCTCCAATAATATTTAGAAAGTGTCCTGTTACACCATGCTGCGCAGGCAATAAACACGGAAATGCAATTGTAATAATAAAAAAATAGCAAATGCATGGTTTAAGCCCTCCCTTAACTCTGCCATGGAATAGCTTAACATTGTGGCCTTATTTTAAAGAGCCACTTACCCACAATTAATGGACAGCACGTCTAGTTTGCTAAACGGTGCTTTAAAAGACTGGATTGTCAGTCCCTAAATTTCAGTTGCCTTGATTAGCTGCCATTTAAACAAACAAAAACAATTGCAGAGACACTAGAGATGGTCCTAACCATCAATTATCTCTTTAATTATTCCTTCTTTTATCCTTTTAATGCTCTAGTCACTTTGTGATATGCTACTCTGCCCATTTAAAATATCTGAGGAATTGTTTTTGCTGCAGCAGTACTAGAAAGAAGGACATTTGTAACCTGGCCTTCCATGGACCAAAACTCCAGAGAGCTCTTTTTTTCAGCCTTTGGCTCTCTGTTCTTATTTGTAATGACTGTCCTACGCGACTGCTAGAAATGTGTATATGGCATGACGGGAGCATGGAGAAAGATAACAAGTTTATTACAGAACACATAAAGTGCCAAAATGAAGGAGAAAACTCAGACTCCCTAATCTTTTCATCAGTGAACTCATCTAAAGCCTTATTAGCATAGCAGCTGAGCTCAGTCTAACAGTCCCTTGGCCTCCAGCAAAACAGGCTCAGAAGAGAAAGCCATTGTGATGGGGTGGAAAGAACACAGGGCTGGGAGTCAGGAGGACCCAGGAACAAGGTCTGGCTCTGGCATTTAGTGGCTGTATGAATCTAGGTAAATCATGTAAACTTGCCATCAATTATCAAGCATTTGTTAAGCACTTACAGTTAGTGTGTGCTAGGAGCTAGTAATGCCAAGAAGAAGCAAGAGAAAAGTCCCTTCCTTCAAGGATGGGATGACATGCTAATAGGGGAGACTATAGATATACCCACCCACATACATACATACATACATATATAGATACATACATACATATATATGCATGTGTATATACAAATATATTTTTATTTGTACATACATATGTGCGTGTGTATATATAATAGATAAAATAGAATGATAAATTAAGGCATTCCATCTATCACCGAAGATTACAAATGCATATCTAGAGATAAGCAAATTATAGATGTTTCTTTACAAATAAATAAGCTGTTCAGATCAACTAACTACCTAGTGAAGCATATATATATGTATATAAGTATACACACATATGCATATCCAAGTATACACATACACACATATATTAGAATGACACACACACACATATACACATACACATATAATATAAATTAGAATAAGTAATCATGGTATTCTATCTACCACCCCAGACCAGGAATGAGCAAATCTAGGAATAAACAAGTTACAGATATTTCTTTACAAATAAACTAAGATATTTTAGATCAATTAACTACCTAGTTAAGCAGATATGTGTGTATATTAACCAATGTATATTAACCAATGTATATTAACCAACCACACATATCCAGTGGGTAAATACACATATATGGATATCCCACAGAATGATAAAGGATGGTATTCCTTCTACTACCATACACTAGGAATGAGCATATCTAGGAATAAATAAGTTATAGATGTTTCTTTTTAAATAAACTACTTAGTTAAGTGTGTATGTATATACAAATATATTTATACACACATACACTATATAGTTAATGTATATAGTATACACAATTATAGTAGATATACTATATATATAATATATACATATATACTAAAAATCCACACTCTATATGGTAGTCCACTATTTCTTGCATAGTCCTCTTCCCTGTTCTTAAGATGTCGGTGACTGTTGAATTTATAATAAAAAAGAAAAAAGGATTTATATTATCAGTTGGAGCTTATCTTGGCTCCCCATAGAATAAGGTACATGGCTTCATTTTATGGATTAGGGGTTATTGAGCTAGAGTCCATGAACTTATTTATTTATTTTTAGCATTATGATAACTCTGTTTCAATATAATTGGTTTTCTTTGTAATCTACTCTATTTTATTTTATAGTTTTAAAAACCCTACTCTGAGAAGGGTTCTGTAGGCTGCCACAGCAGTCCACGATACATTCAAGGAAAGTTAAGCACCTCTGGTGTAGATTGACATAAGAACATAGGTTTAAAACATTTACTATTTTAAAATATAGTATTGTAGGATTGTAGATTTAGAGCTCAAGGGTCCTTGGAGGCTTGTGTTGCTTGTGTGTTATCTCCCCTCTTAGATTGTAAGCTCCTTGAAAGCAGTGACTGTCTTTCACCTCCTTTTGTAAATCCAGCAATTAGCAGAGTGCCTAGCACATAGTAAGTGCCTGATAAATGCTTGTTGACTGACACTTGTGGAATTCACTGCCTTGCCAGGTGGCCTGTTTAATTTTTGAATACCTAAGTTTGACTTCATCTTGAACCAAAATCTGGCTGGCTCTAATTTCTACCAACAGAACTTACATTTTCCTGCTGTAGTCAAGGGAAAAAAGTCAAACTTTTCTTTCAGAGGTAAGTGGTGTAGTGATAGTGTTGGCCTCAAAGTCAAGACCTGAATTCAAATTCTACCTCAGATATTTACTAGCTGTGTGATTCTGGACAAGTCACTTATTTTCTCTCAGTCTTAAGTTTCCTCATCTGTTAAATGAGGATAATTGAACCTATCTTCCAGGGTTGTGGTGAGGATGAGATAACATATGTAAAGTGCTTTATATACCTTAAAGTGCTTTATCAGTGCTGGTTATTATTATTTCAGATGATAACTCAAAGTATTTGAAATCTGCAAACAAATCTGTCATCTTCCCATCCATTGTCTTCTCTTAATCAGGTTAACTTGCTCCAATTCCTTTAATTTATTGATTCTCATAGAAAATCAGTACCAACCCCAATAAATGTTATCGATCATCGTTTTTGGACAAACTAGATTTTGTCAATATTCTTATTAAAATTCTTTAGAATTAGACCAGCTATTACACACAATGTCCTCTTGGTGTTGCATAAAACTGACTTCGAAGTCTATTAACCATTCCCCTCCTCCAGGTTCTTTTGTCTTGAGAAAGCTGTTTTTTGTCCTTTACTTGCACGGTTTATTTATCTGATCCACACATAGGCCTTTCTCTTTATCTCTATTACATGTAATATTACTAATTTCTGCCCATTTCCATGTTATCCTGGTAATAGATTAAGATTGATATGTTTCCTTATCCTCCAGTTAAAGATTTTTAAATCAATATTCTTTATAGATAATCTAAGGAGGTTATTGAGGATGGAAATCTGTATCAGACCAGAAGTCGCCAGTTCCTATTAGCACATGTTGTATTCATAAAAGATATTCCTTAATTCTTCTTTAGGGAGAAAATTTTACATACCACAAGATCCCTCTTTTCTGGTAGTTTTTGACAAGGCACTAAGGACTGAATGCCATGACTGAATTATTCCATCTATAAAGGATGCTTTTCGAAGACAGGGTAGCTCCATATAGACTTGAAACTGTGGGAAACTTTGTACTGATGCTGCTTAGTCTGTACCTGTTTTGTGGGCAAGTAGATGACCCCAGTTTGTGCAAATCCTTGGCCTGGGCATTGAAGTCACTGAAAGACGCTGAGCGATATTTTTGCCTGCACACTAGAAGAGTTAATCCCAATCCATTGGAGGTGGGCTTTGTCCAGGGTCATTCTAATGCTGACAAGTCACACAGTTTTCTACATGTGATATGCCATAAAAGGTGTGTGTGGGGGAGTAGTGACCACTCTTTTGTTGTCTTGTCTCTGAAAACAGAGGGGACATTCAATAGCATGGAAAGCAATTCAGGCCCGTGGGGGCCTTTTATTGGGCCTACCTTCCACAAAATTAAGCTCTTTGGTTTAATTTCCTCAGTTGCCACAGTTTGAAATGACTATACTTTAATCTCTTTTCATTATAATCAAGGTTGCCATCTGTCCTTTCTCCTATCTGGAATTTCTAATCACAACATATAATAATGTTTTAGTTGAAAGAATTCCATTGGGTACATCAGAACAAAAAGCAAAGTATGTCAGAGACATCTTCCAGCCAGTGTATTATCACTAGAGATTGAGATTTAACCTTTGTCCTATTCACTGGCTGACCTAAACATATTTTAAACATCTGATTGGTAGAATTAAATTAACCAGCACTCTTCCCTAGCTTCCCACTAAATCTGATTCTAAGGCATAACAATAATAAGGCTTTTTTCAACATTCACCACATGGTGCTTAAAGTGAAATCCTAGAGTAATATTTCCAAATTGTGTTCAATGAGGTATAAATTAGGGTTGCATAAGAAAGTTTTGATGATAAATTCCCCTGAAATATTCAACATGAAATTATCGATGATATTCTTTAGTAAGGAAAGCATCCTTTATAAAAATAGCCTTAAGTTGTTCACCATAAAACTTAATTTTTTTCCTCTAAAAATTTTTCCCTTCATCTCTATGGTGCACTGGAAAGATCAGCGAATTTGTAGTCAGAAGATCTGGATTCCATTTCAACCTCTGCTGCCTGTGAGACATTGGACAAATACTTCTACTTCACTTCATTTCCCTATCTATAAGATGAGAGAGTTGTCCCAGGTGACCACAAAGGTCTCTTCCAGTTCTAAACTATGGTTGTTCATTTATTGCAGGTTTGTTCCATATCCTCAGACTTCATGGACTAGAATTTATGGATTCCATCAATAGATGATTATAGACTCATTTAAAAAAAATGAAATTACTTTGGGAAATCCTGCCCTGGAGAGACACAAAATTCTATCATGGAAATGTGTGGAACTTAAGTATAGGGATCAGCTTGGCCACTCATTTTGAAATGGGAGGAAGTTTCTGGAAGTAAGAAGGTGATGGAAATTTTCAGTTTTGTGTAGAATTGAATACTGTCTTGAGTCCTGGTATTTTGGGATCAGAACTCTGAAGTTTATGGTCAAAGGAAAGAAAGATGTGGAAGGGAGAAAAAAAAATGGGCCAAGTAGGAAGAAGCATCAGCACTGAAAAAGAAACAAGTAGGGAAAAATGGAATGTTCCGACACCAGAGGAGATGAGCGGATTAGTTAGGGATATATGCCTTTAACAGCTCAGATGAAGTAGAGAAAAAGCACATGCAGATTTGATTTTTAATGACCATTTAATAAAGTTTCCCAATGTGATATACTAATAGACTATCAGAATAGATTTCTAGTGCATATTAAAAGTGATAAATGATTTCATATATTCAATTTCTCTTTTGATGTATTTTAACACTGTTGGAAACAGCAGGATATAAGTTGAATGTTTATTTGATTGGATAGTCGAAAAGAGCATGTGATTTCAAATAATATTATTTTGATAAGTTAATTAGTAATTTGTCCATCATGGAGTAAAAACTCTCCTAGTTCTTGTTCTTGAAATGGGCAATAATACTTGTTAAGTATAACTTTTCAAGTATTTTTTCTTTAGGATATTTGCATTTGTACCTTTATTATTCTATTTCTAAGAAACATGTCTTTATTTATCAGATTCCAATTTCACATCAATCAGTCAACATTTATTAAGCACCTATTATGTGTCAGGTACTAGGATAAGTGCCAGACCATGTACATTTCAGTATTATTGCGAAGTATCCTAAATTTACAGCCAATTTAAGTAAATGTTAACATCAGAAGACAATGACCTAAGTCAAGTTACCATCCAGTTTCAAACCACTTTTATCATTTGAAAATGTTTTTTTTGAAGCATTTAGTAAAATCCCAGGGATACCTTACTATGTTCCATAGATAAGAATTAATTACTTTATATATGTTTCTTCTCTCTCATTTGCAATTGGAAAAGCTTTTTGGTAATTTCACCATCTCATATTGTGGATTTATGATAAGCATTTGAAAGACCATTATGAAAATAATTACACCCTATGAGCCAACACTTGTAGAGGATTAGAATATAGAGAATTTCTGCAAATAAATCAGTAAGATCTTTCAAATTTTAAATCAACATAAGCTTTAATACTTAATGACTTTAATACAAAGATGAATATAGGGGAGAATAGCCAAGAAGAATATATGTGGAAAACACGGTACAAGAGTAAGGAATGAGAGAGGTGAAAATTCTATAGACCATACCAAAACCTCATAACTATATAACATGAATACTTTCTCCAAGAAGAAAGTTGGGATCCTTAGGACATGGCATTGACTAAATAACATCATATGGAAGAAGAATAAGAATAAGTAGAGAAAGAAGAAGAACAAAGAAAGAAGAAGAAGAAGAAAAAGAAGAAGAAGAAGAAGAAGAAGAAGAAGAAGAAGAAGAAGAAGAAGAAGCAGCTAATACCATTTTAACAGAAAAATTACTTGGCTACTGATTTGGGAGTCATTTCTGAAGCAGTTGTTTGTGTATAGTCAGATGAAGGTGAAATTCTTAGAGCAAAGATAAAAATTAACATCAAAGTAAAAGGGGGAATATGAAGATTTGTTATACAATTGAGGGAACTTCCATCTGACCTGTTTAAACAAATTGTTTGGTACCAAAAATAGGAATTGAATAAAAGAATAATTGTCCGTACAGTTGATTTCCATTTTCTAAGTAAGGCTGACCAGTGTAAATTAGTCACCAAAAAACGTAGACACCATGTCAGTCAGATATAGTTGATATACTTGCTGGGCAGAAGTATGGCAACTAAGGACAACATCAGCTTAGAACATAAAATTGTAAAATCTTACAGAGGGGAATGGTGGAAGATTATAAGCAACACTCTCTCACAAAAGAGTGAAAACCAATGAAGGTTAAAACAAATTTGCAGGAAGCTTCATGAAAGAGCTAACTAAATAAAGTCATATTGAGGGCACTTGAGAATAAAACTGAAAGAGAACATAGAAACCCAAATAGGAAAGATTATTTAAGATTTTTATAGGAAATTTATGCCAAGGAGGTAAATGGAGTCTCCACATTTGGATTATAGTGTCATCCCCAATGTGCTTCATAAGGAAGCAAAAATTACAATAAAGTAAACAAAGATGGAAAGAGCATTTGGATTAGATGATGCATTGCACACAAGAAGCCCATTTTGAGGATGTTCAGGGATAAGGTCCATGAAAGAGGGGAGGATAATTTTGTTTGCTTAAAAAGTGAAAGTGAAAGAAATATTAACAGCTCCTGAATGTCATACCTACAATAGTCTCATAAGAATTTTTATATGCATACACATACAAAAATACAGAGTATCTTTGATGAAGATATGGGAAGAGAATAGGCAAGATGTTGCACATAATATTGTATAGCATCTTTACAATCACTCAATTGACTGAGGAGAATAGATAATACACAATCCCAGTGTGCTTATGTTTAATCTATAAAAATGCAATTGATGTGGTAAACGAATCCTGCCTTAGATTCTTTACCAAAGTATCTCCCAAGCACATGTCAAACTCAGAAGATTCTTTGAAAGATATAGCAACAAAAATAACTGTGTTGGACAATCCTCGAGTTATAATTTCAGGTGAGGCATAAAGTAACAAGATCTGTTAACAAAAGTTCAAGAATATCATGGAAAGTGATCATGGTCCTTAAAGAAGGAGGGTTCCCTAGAGTTGATCAGGTTTTCAAGTTGCTGCTGTTTGCAGATGATTTAGTGTATAATGCATTGAGACCTGAGACATTACAGAGCTTTCTAAACATCCATATTTATTCAAAAGAATTCAGCCTAACTATCCACACTGGAAAAACCAAGTGGATAAAGAATGCCTATGATACACAGTTGGATGACAACCCAAAGAGTTGGAATATTAGTACAAATATTTTGGAGAGACAAAACAAATGGAAAATAAGCTGGGCTCAAAATAGAACAGATGGAGGAGAACGGGATGATTTACTTTGGGGATTACTGTGTGATGTGTTTAATGATCCCAATTTTTTTACAATATTTTCCCAGTGACGCTGTATGGTTACAAGTCATGGCATACCATAGTCTCCAAAGACTTAAAGTTGAGTGTTATCCAAATGGTAATGGAAAGGTATATGATGGGCATTGATAGACTGCAATATAATGACACCAATGAACTCTATAAATGATGTCATCAGAGAGGACATCAGAGATATAAATTATAAAGAAAGAAGGTAGACCAGTCATGTTTTGAAAGCTAGTGATAACTATTGGACAGCCTCTGTGTTCCACTGGCATCCTCTCTCTACTAGAGACTCCAAGCACATTAGGTTGACTCCCTATGAAGGATTTAGGGGGCAGCATGTACAAGAATCACATAGAATGAAAGAACATGGATAGTTTGGAATCTGTTAACACTGGAGCCACTAACCACAACCACATTAACAGTTTATAGTTCCACTGATGTATCAAAGAAGAAATGCTCTTTCTTCTCAAATAACTGTGCACACTAACATCCTTTTACTCATGAGCAGATCAACCCAAATTACTACATTAACCTCTTTCGTTACTCTACCACAGTCTCTGACTTCCACCTCTATTTCCTAAGCAGTATCTTCCGATCATGTGATGCTGTAGGAATCATATAAGACCTCAACAATTTCCTAGGAAGCACAAATCTAGATCCAAGCCTCTCTACCATTTTTGATAGGCTTTCCCTCTGTATTATCTCAACTATTTGGTATCGTCTGTTTGGCTTGGGAAGAACAGCTGCTTATATCAGTAAAAAGAAATGGTTTTAGCTCTTTTAGTTGTGGTAAGAGAAAGGAAAGAGAAAGAAGCATTTTTTTTTCTTTCCTAGTGCAATTTGGAGTCCATGGCTACCTGTTACCATGAGGAACAGAGGATTGACTTATTTCCTTTCCTTACGATGCTTTGAAAAATGCAGGTGTGAATTTCTCCAGGACCAGATTTAGGTAGTGTTATTCCACAAATCCAAATACAATTGTGATACCAAGTGAACAACAGATTTGATGGCCTACTATCAAAGTGGAGTGAGATTTCAACTACTATGCCCAGTTATTAAAAGTAGTGAGGCAAGATTAAGCTATGGAACAGTAATGCTGTATACAACAAATAATAGGTTTCTTTTGTTTTTTTAGAACAACACGAATGCACTCTGTTTATTGGACCTAGGAATATTGTTTAAGGTGTTATAATTTAAAGATGCTATTAACACAACAGCATTTCAAATGTGAAAAATATTGTGTTCAATCCATTCCTTTTATTTTTTCCATGATTGCCTACTTAGATAATCTAGAAACTTGTACCATTGAAGTTCTGCTACATTTGATATACTTTCTGTTCAGCTGCATAGTTAAAAGTAGGATTTATTTTTCTCATTGTTTTCTTCACATCAGTGAAATAAATGAAAACTACAAATCTATGACCATAGAGGATAGGACTATTTTTAGCAGATATTATCAATGAAACTGAATGTAGTTGCAATTTTGTGTCACACACATTTAGATTTGAAATGGCTGCAATTATACACCAGGAGCAATCTCAAATCATTTTTTTTTCATCAAATGATGTGAACTGAACTTTGTAGGGCACTCTAAGAAACATTTACATATGCCAGACTTAGACTGGAGTAACTCACTGCACAGGACACAAAAGTTAATGGATTTTTTTTAAGATTGTATCTTGTCTATGTGCAGTATATGTACTTGGTATTTCTCCAATCATATATAATACTCTCAAAGAGTAGCACTCGCCCTTTTCTTTCCAACTGCATTCTCAATTCATTTTCTGAGGAATCCTGTGATGTACATGATGAAGGTACCAAGAATAATAAATCCAAATTGTGTAAATCTCTATACAAAATATACCTTTATGACAATCTCAAGTTGGAAATCACAGAAAGCCAATAAAATGCAGACAGCCTACTGATAATGAGGTCAGAAATACAAATAAATTTACTTTTAATGAAGACCGGAGGCACAGTAATCAAAGTGTTAAAAATTCATTTCATGCATATCTCATTTGCTTCTTAGCTGATATTTATCACGTAATTCTGTGAGAAAGTAGAGGCCTAAGATGCTCCAGATAAATGGCTCAATTAATTGTACAGAGGTAGACATCTTTGAGCTGAACCAGAGCTGTGAGCTCTTTATTAAAAGCACTATTCTGTAGCCCATAACCTTGTTCCTTGACTCCTCTCTAGTTTCCAATTTAAACAAGTCCCCATGCGGCCTGCTCTAAAGGGCTTTGTCTCCCTGTCATTGTTAAGAGAGCCGAGGCATCCTGGAAGTGTGAAATCAGACCTCATGAGCTGAACGGTTCCCCAGGGAACGCTGGACTGCGCAGAAGGTCAAAGTCATGGGCTGGACCATCTAAAAGTGTCTGATCGCCGGTCTGTGACACAGCAAGTGGGGGGGGGAGGGAGGACAGAGGAGGACTGAAATTGAACACATCTTAATTAAAGCTCACAGACAGCAAAACAAAATGTTTTCTAGGCAGCCTGTCAAATGGAGCTTAAATTTAGCTCTGCTAATGAATCTGAGCTGCTAACTGTTATTTCTTAAGATAATAAGACTCACACAGAAGCTGATAAAAAACTGTAGCATGTCTTTTTTGGCTGTTTTGTTACTTAAATATTTTCCAACAATGAAGACAGTTTTCCTAAAGAAAAGCTTGGGAAAAATCTATGCTAATAAAGGGGTAGTAAACATCCCTCTTATTAACTAGTAGGTTTTCAGACTTTAAGGGCTGGGGGATTACAAGTCTTTATACATGGTCTTGTTTTAGAAAAATGTGCTTTATTTAATAAGACCATTCCAATGACAGTATTCATTGTAAAAGGCTCTCTCTCTGTCTCTCTCTCTCGTTTTGTGAAAGAAACAGTGCATTAGTTTGAGAGATCAATTCACCTTCAGAGAAGGAGTTTTATATTAGTATACCTTTTAGTCTTGTGGAAGATAGGCCATCATTTGAAAGGGTTTCAGTCTTTTCTCCCATATCTCAGTTTCTGAAATTGTGTGGCTGGCCTCCCTAGGGAAAAGATGACCTCTTCCATGGGAGGCTCAAACAAACCCAGGGGAAAATGATGGGGAGGAGTTGAAGAAAAGAATCCTTTCTCTTTCTTCACTTAGCTCTTGAAAGAATCAATAACCCAGGACTAAATGTTCTGCAAAGAAGGCTCATCTCAATACTGATGAGGATAAATCTGTCTGTTGAAAGATAATTTTCAACCCTCCCATAAAATAGGAACTGTTAGAAGTTATATGAAAAGTTTTAGAAATTATTTCTCATCCACTCAAGAAATCCCCCCACCCACCCCGACAGGCCCTTCACCTTTTCTGAACACAAGCCCTCATAACTGTTCCATGTTAAAGAGCATTTGACCTAAAGGTGTGGTGACCAGCTCCATGTAATTCCCAAGTTACACTGGGGTCATTTGGTCTAAAGGTTTTGGTTTGATGCACAGATAAAACATTAACCTTTTCACTGGTAAATGAGTTGTACTGAGCAGTATTTCTCAGTATCTCTCAAGTTTTCCTAAAGAAAAATTTCACTGCCCAACTTTAAAAACCGGAGTACCACTTTCTCAGGCTGCTCAACCATTTGACGGAAATTTCAATCCATTCTTGTGCCTTGTTCAATGCATGTGTATGTGTGGGAGTTGTAAATTGAGGCCTTAACCACCACAGTTAATCTCTCTCTCTCTTTTTTTCAAGTCAGTATTAACCTTAATGATTTGAAGTGCACTGTCCAACACTGGGCTATTGAGACTGAAGAAAAAACTACCCTCAACTATCAACAGTTTATTAGGGGCTTAACTGAAGTGACCTACTGTAGTAGTATTCAGCTGAACAAGGCTATAGGCTTTTTTGTGCAAAGGGAAAGAATTGAGGGTTTCATTAAAAAGTAATTTGTGCTTTATACTCACTCATTCAAAGGGAGTCTCAATTGCTCTTTATTCACACAGAGTTAATACAGTATCACAATGTTTCTCAATGAATGTGTGGTAACAAAAGAAAAATTTAAATTTTGAAAAGGAAAAATTCTTTGTAACTACAGTGAGATTGATGGCTACTTAAAAGATTACGAAATCTTTTCCTCTTGTACTCATGCCTAATCATGTACTTTTTTCAAGTATTTGGTTTAAACTAAGGAATTCAACTTACATTTTATATGGGCTATATATTTACATGACATGAATGTATGAACATGAAGAAAGTGGAGCAAAGTTGGGTAAGGGTAGGTTTCATTAGTTAAAAATATCTAGATTTCTAGAGAATAATTACCTAATGCCAACCAAGAATATTATCCAGAAACAACAGTAACATTTGTAACGAATCAAATGCAGAAATATACTTCATGCAGGGAAAACATTGCTTCCATTAAGACATCCTATACGCTCATATACCCCACCCCAGGTACATTAATTTTTAAGATATAAAACATAAAAGTTTACTAAATACCTTCCTTTACTACTAAACCTCTAATCCCTGTTTCATACCACTTGTATTTTTAAAATACATAATAAATATGGCTACTACTTTGAAAAAATGATGAGTTGTAATATTTTGGTTCGATATGGATCTCATAATCCACTGTGACACATACAATTGTTTTAAAATCACTCTTTTGCACAGATCACAGATAAATCTTCAGAAAACTCATTTCCTTCCCAGCTAAAGCATTTAGGACCAAGAAGAGCAGGGGTATTTGAGAGGTTTGTAGTACACCTGGCCATCTCTGAGTTAAATATATGTTCGCCAATTTTTGCAATCAGCACAAATGTCATGATGACCACAAAAGGTCCAGGAGTGAATAAGGTCAAAGACCAAATTACCCCTTTGCCCCTGGAAAGCTCAATCTTCTCTCTTTTTCAATTCAGACTACATTAGACTTTAAGGTCAAAACTGAGTGAGGAACCATCAGATTTATTTCTCCAAAAACATAAAAAGGGGAGAAAAATCTATGTAATAAAAATAAAATTGTGTCTAGTTGGATCTTGGGAAAGATTCTATTGTTATTCATGTTAATTTACATAGTACCATTAGGAAAGGAATATCTATATTCTTCCACCTGTGAAAGAACATGTTCCTTAACTTCCATAGTGGCACACAGGCCAACCAGGTTAACAGAGTTTGCATATTCATGAAGTTTTAACAGCCATGACAGCTTCTCTCTTAGAGAAGACAATCTCATGTTATTGTATTCAACCTCACTATGGGCAGGTATCTAAGCTTTCAAACACATGGTGCTAGTATTAATTTATCAAAATAACCATGCAAAAAAAAATTGTCTTGAACTAAGCCAGAAGATAAAATTCCAGCAGAAGAGAAATGAATTATTCAGAAAATGGTCTTGAAAGGAATCATTTAACACAAGAATATAAATTGGCATATGTAATCATCATACTCATCATCATCATCATCATCTCTGACATTTATATAGTGCCTACTACGTGCTGGGTACTACGCTAAAAGCTTTCTAATTATTTTCTCATTTTCTCCTCACAATAACCGTGGAAGGTAGGTGCTATTATTATCCCCATTTTACAGTTGAGGAAATTGAGGCAAAAAGAAATTAAGTGACTTGCCCAAGGTCATGTAGTGTGTGAGGCTGTATGTGAATTCAAGTCATCCTGACTCCGTGTCAGGAGACACATATCTGAACTTATGACATAGTTTTGGACAATGGCCAACAGCTGCTACTACTACTATTACTACTACAACTACTTCTTTCTTTACCGCTACTTCTTTAAGATAAATTACAAACTCCTAATTATTTTCATTTTATCTTTTCCTTTCATAACAGTAAATAAGCAATTGATAAGATGCAGAAGTAAATCTTGAGAATAGCATCTAACACCTGGTATACTCTCACTTGTGAGATATTAACAAGTTGTTTTTTAATCAGTTTTGGTTTCTCAAGATCTATTTAACACTAGAGTAATGAATGGTATCTACTATTCATGAAATCTTTGTAGGCCCTCTAATGGTAGGAGAGGTGTATTCTTTTCAAAGTCATTCTTTTTAAGGATAGTTTTGCTTACATCTAAATGGCAGGCATATTTCCATAAATACCAAATGAGTATTTTCATTAGGCAATAATTTGAGATAGTCCTGTTTTCTGAACATTCTGAGAGTGATTCTTTTAATTAATGGTGAAAACACCCCCAAATTCCCTGGAAAATGAAACAATAAATATTTTTAGGGAAAAGGTACACAGTCATAAATCTAACTTTATAAATTTAAATTTTGGAAAATCAGAAATAACAACCATCAGATCTGTTCTCACATATAACAGCCAGGCACACATACAGAAAGAATGCTCTTAGCTTACAGTTCATGAAACCTCACTGATACTTGGTGCCCCTAAGATCTTTGCTTCGGAGAATGGATTTATGACAACACCAGATGCCCAGTACAGGTCCACACAATTCCAAGACAAAATCCCCAAAAAGTGGGATTCTCTTTTTTGCATTGCCTAAGCTAAGGTGAACTCACTCATATCCCCCAAATTGGTCCACATAGTAAGGAGATGGGCCAAGGTGTTTGGAGTACCTTTCATGTACACACTGGAGTAACACTTACTATATTATATGTTAAGGAATCATGTGGGAGAAGAGGTAATCTGGGAAAACATTTCTACCACCCCACTTTCATCTTTTGTAGTGTTCTCCTAGCCATGTGTACATATGGTATACAGGGAGAATATCCCATTTATTTCAGATATCCAGTGACGATATAAAGAGCTATATGCCTGGTGTGTGTGTGTGTGTGTGTGTGTGTGTGGTCTTTTTTTTCCATTGTAACTATTAAGATTTAATTCTAGTCTTTGTTTCTTTTAGATGTTTTATTTAGAAGCTATAGCCCAACATAATGCAAATTTTAAAACTACTTAAAGGCAAGGACCTTTTGTGTTGTTAAAGAAGTGACATAGTTTCTTGCCTGTGACATCAGCTGCCATCAGCCCTTCTGCTCTGATGACTTTCACCTGGAGAAATCCTACATCCTTTACATTGTGAAACATCCTCATTGGACTCTGAAAGACAACAGCGTTGTTGTTATTATCTTTGTCATTATCATCATTACTATTGTTATTATCAGATAAAAAGATCCACAGTGGGACTTTGCTGATAAGAGCTTTCAAACTTTAATGGACTCTGAAAATAATTGAAATGATTGGGACCTAAAGGGATGGTGACATTTGTGTTATTTCAAAATATACCAATCTGCTCCTGAAAGGGGGAAAATGTATGCAGGGAATATTTGTAAAATTAGAATAAAATTAATATGATAAACAAACAGCTATGTAGAAAGCTAGAATAGCAATGTATTACCCATCTGGGCATTTTTTTTTCCATCTCACCTACCAATAAAATCCCTGACAGTCTTTTTTTTTTTTTATAAAGGAGCTACAGTTTTGAGGGAAATAATACTTGATATTGGACTTTAGCTGATAATTCATATAGATCTTTAGGCTTTGTGGATTAAAGGAAAAATACCAACGCCAAATTAGTGCATTTACTATTCTCTCTTTTGTTAAATAATAAAAAATAGGATGTGTTATACAACAATAAGTTTAGCTTTTGTTCCCCCATAAGAAATTAACTGGTAAAATGATCTTGCTAAAAACTAAAGATTAATTCCAGAGAAACCTGTAGGAATATTATGTAAAATATATCTTATACAATTTATTAACATAACTTAAATTTCATTTGCATTCAAAACATCAATAGGAAACCTCTTAAATCTATTTGCTTTTAAATATGTAATTCAAGCAATGGAAAAGCAAGAAATCCGCACTCACAGAAAAGTTACTGATAAATTGTTCCAATCTATCATTTGTTACAAATAACAGAAAATAATTCTGAAGATTTAAAAAAAATTAATTGCTATTCTCGATTATAATAAGAATACTCATTCAAGGATTTGGGAATCTTATTGATGGGCATAAATGCTAAGGCAATAATAAATCCTTCAAATATGAAACTTCAAATATGCATTTATTTACTTATTTGAATTACATGATAGCTTTCCTCTGAAAAACTTAGTGATTTCCACTCAACAAATCAAATATGCATCTTTATCAAATCTTCAAAATATTTTATGACCCAGGCAAGTAATATGTTTTTGCACGATAAAGTTATCTATTAAAATGTTACCAATGAAAAGAGCATTGCCATCTTTTTATTAATACTGTGAGAACAGTGACAGACAAAGCACACTCGGATATTAACTTTATAAGTCCCATCTGACTAGTCATTGTTTACAGTGAAGCTATGACCTTGGTAGAGTGAGATGAGGAAATACAGTTACATGTAATCTCATAACCTTACTTTAAAAAAAAGTGTTTATCACAAGGATTAACTTTTAATCCCTTTTAAAAGCATTAGTTTATCATCAGAAATCTGTTTAATCTACACATGACAGAGCTCAGTGATAATACATTTCACCCTCTGTTTACATGCAAGTTGAAAGTTGGGGGTGGCAATTACAGATATTGTACCTTACTGGTGCATGGTGTTAAAAAACAAATCTTAAGTGGAGAGGCTAGAGGGGAGAATGGATTTACCAAAAGGTTATAGGAGCTTTTTAAACTGAGTTTCACTGTAGCTAAAACAAATAGGCCTAGTCCTGAAGTCTTAGAATTATTTTCAGTGTGGGTAGCTCATTCCACAGACAGATTGCATTCTGATGCTTCAGTCCTGATACGCTTCTTCCTGTATTGCCAGGGTAATTATTGTTTGAAGTTTTCATTTCCTCAAATCAGCTGATTTTGAGTAATTTATTACAAATTTCAACAGCTTAGTCCCAGGACATATGATATTAGAGTAGCAGCTCGAAAGAGCAAATAACTTAAATATGTGAGCTTAAACATATAACTTTAAGTAATGATTTATCAGAAGATATTCCTGTCTTGTTATTTATGATTATTGTTGAAGGTCTCAAAACCTGGATGGCTTCTGAAGCCTGAAATTTCCATAGCAGAGGAATCTATGATTTGCTGTGAATCCTTTCAGCCCTCAATAGATGGGAAAAGATTGAAATGCTCTGGAGATGAGGCCTCTTTATTTTTTTAATGAAAGGCTGTATAATATATTTTCTGTATGGCTGCAGCAGCTGTCAGGAAGAGCATCTCAGTTCAGCTCTATTATGGGAGAAGCAATACCCCATCCTATGGCATCGAGATCCACTGAGGGGCCAGGACTGATTGACAGCTTGTCACCGTGACGTCTTATTCCATCTCTGTTATGGAGAAAATTAATGTCACACCACCCGCCTTATGACTCGCTGTCATCTTCGAACCGCTCACCTTTTATCAATGCTCTAAATAACATTTCAAGCCCATCGTCTCACGGTGGACAATCCGGTCAAGGGACATTAAATCGGATGACTGTGAAATGTCATAATAAAAATGGAATGCTAACAACTTCTTCTCTAAACTAGCTTCTCTGGTTTTTAAATGGTGACAAGGGGGAGCAAGGGTTCAGCACACCCGTTCTGAAAAGGTCATACAGTCTCTCTTGGTCTGCTACCCAGTACTACTCTCTCCCTAACTGCTACCCACAAAAAAAAGAAGACGAAAAGAAAAAAAAAGGAAAAAATACGGGGGAAAAAGAATTAATGGTCATTTTTCAGGCTGGGGTGCTCAAATAATGTTTTGCACCATAATGTCTATGTAATTTGTGGGGTTTTGGATATTCAGCTACAAATGATTAAATGACTTTTCTGGACTCATTCTTCAGGACTGTTTGATGTGAGAGTGATGTCAGTTCATTTACTCTCCTGGGCACAACAGGTGAGAAAAAGTTAACCTAGAATCTTATTAGTATATGAAAAAATATTTAGCTAATTGGTTAAGCTTCCTAAGATAATCACCTCAATTATAAAAGCACATCCTAGCTCAGGAACAGCAGAGTTCTTCCAGTTCACAATGACTACAAGTTTAGAAATAAAATTGCTTGTAGCCCCCTAACATACATAGATGATTTGGATTCTAGGAACCGATGACTTACTACTCCTAGAAGGAACTTTTTCAAACAGCTCATCTTAAGTTTCTCAGAAAAAATTCAACCTTGCAGTACAGTTATGAAAGCATACCATTAACATGGGTTAAAATGTATATTCTGAGTAACATTTATTCATCTTGTATTTTCACATAACATTTTGTATTTAATGTAAGAAGGAAAATATTTGATCATTTATATAGGACCGGAAATTATGGAAAGCATTCACATTATGGAGGAAAGTGACCCATTTAATTAAAGCCTATCCAAGGGAAAAAATACAGTAATAATAACTGCATTTATGCCTAAATTTCTAAGCTAGCTCTATGATTAAATGTATAGGATATTACTAAAATACTAATTCATTAAGCACGGCTTATACTTAGTCAAAATTTTATACTGCTATTAAAAGATCCATTTGACTATTTATGAAGATCTTTCCATGGGAAGAGGAGAATTTGTCTTGGTAGTACCCAAATTTGAAATAATTCTCATAATTATAATCATGTTTTCAAAAGATGATATACAATACTTTAGCTCTGAGTTGGTTTTTAAAAATATGATGTTTTGCCTTGCTAAGTCACCTCTATTAAACTGTGTTTATGATAACACTATTGGTGTGTGAGTTGTACAAGCATTAACAGACAGCTGATTCAGTGGAGATATCCAGAATAAATTTGCTGAAGCGCACATCCTGCTAATCTGTTTGAAGAATATTGTAGAGCATTAGTACCAGCACTTCATGTTATCTGCACAGCCTGATAAGGTACATCTTTATTAAATTCAGTTATTGAAAGGATGTCAGTCAGCGAATAGGAATATTTTAAAATCTAAAAAAAATTAAGCAGTTCTTTGTTAGTCAGAGCTTGGTTTAATGGTTGAGTGTCTAGAGAAGCCTCCTAAACACCTGGCAGCATTGTACAATAAAAGCTTTGTAATTTTAAGTGGAAAAGCACCCCACTACCCCCATCCTTCAAGGGTAGTGAGACATTTACTTTTTAGTGCTTTCATTAACAATAAGTGGTGGAGTAAGAGCTCCCCTCTCTGTTGCTTCAATAAAACTACACAATAGCTGCTCGACAGTGTGAGGATGCTGGGAAATAAAGCAATTTGGTTCAAAATATTTGGAACTGGGAAAATCCAATTCACATAACCATTTTTGGGATTTGCTCCACAAATTCATTCTTTTGCAAGCAATGAAAATGTGAGAACTCTTCATTTTCAATGAACTATGCTCTACCACTGAGCAAAAGAGAGGGGTTTTTCCAGCCAGGTGAAAATGAAATCTAATCCTGTGTATTAAGTTACCAAAACATACCAATGATCATAAGTGGCATTAAGATCCATTTCATTTGGGAAGAAAAAAAGTCATTTTCAACGATAAGGAGTAAATTAATTTTAAAACTAAAATTCATTCCTTCATGTTAATGGGAATCTAGTAAAATCACAGAATAAAAATTGTAGGATTTGAGCTCCAAGAGGGGACCTGAGAGATGACCAGCAATACACCAGCAAATGATGTAACTGCTGGTTCAGAAAGAATGAAGCCCTTGAATTCTTAGAGCTTTGTGTGTTTCCATATCCCTCAGACAGGATGTGTTCTCAGCAATGTTTCTGACACTACAGGTAAATTATTTACGTTTTCTTCTGGTCATGTATGAACCTTGAAGAATGAGTGTTACATACACGAGGTGGATACATACATATCTCTTTAATATCGCTTCTCGTTCCTTCTGGTCCTCCAAGGAGTTTACAGAGAGGTCAGATATACTGACAGTAGCGGAGGCTGTCAGGGTGACCAGCAGCACCAGATGTCCTTCACCCTCTTCCAGCTGTAACTCCAGCTTGTGAGTCTGTTCTCTACTGAGGGCTGACAGGTCGATTTGGCACCTAGAAACAAACATTTTGAATCAGCAAGTGGCTTTCTTCCTGAGATCAAACGGCAGCAGTGCAGGCCAATATGCTCAGAGCTATGTGAAAAGAAATCAGCACAAATATTTTTTTTCTGGCCATTGGAAAGATTTATCTTTCTACTAAGCAATATTTCTTTCTAGCACTCACTCATCATAATATCCTATTATCTTTGAGTTCTCCCTGAAAGAAAAAGGGTGAGCTATGCATTCTGGCTTAATTTCTTCCCAATTTTTAGGGTCCCCAGTCTCAAAGCTCACAATGACAGAAGGGAATCTTATGCTTGTGGGATCTGACCCAGAGAAAGTTTGTAGAATGGAAACTGCAGTAAGCCTAGGGGAGCAAACCCACAGGCACAAACTAGCAAAACACCACAGTTAGAAAATGCCCATTTCCCTACTTCTGTCCTTCCCCCAAAATTCATTGAGCAGTGGATTGGAATCTACGTTATCATTGCGGAAAGTGCTTAAATTTTTAAAATGTCAATATATTCAAAGTAACCCATGTAAATCTAAATACAAATCAACTAAAACATATGCAAAAGGTAGGATGCGATTATGCACAACACTTGTTTCCCAGAAGCTACATCTCTCAACAGCGCCCCCCCACCATGCCACTCTCACCTTGCAAACTCTTTTCATGAAAATGTCAATTGATTTTGAAGAGAAAGATAATGTGGTGACCGCAAGGCCAATAAAGTGAGAGGAAGGTGGCAGACATGAATAAATAGGCACTTAAAGACAGGAAATAGCCAATTACAAGAATAAATACAGTCCCATAAACTGAGTGTTAGGCTATCAGGAACAGATTAAATTCTTGCCTCCCCCCTTCATCCTCCCCATTCCATCCCTCCCTATTCTCTGTTGTTTAGATGTTAAAATTAAACTGCGAATAGGGCTACAATGTTCCCAATGGTTCTCAGGTATTTGCTTTAGCAATTTCACAGTCATCTAAGTTTGACACTTGACTTATATTCTGTATATTAAGTAACAGGTGGAGACAGAAGGGACTTGACAAGGATGGGAGTAGAAGAACAAAAGTGATGGTCAATGAGAGATGCCTCTATACACTATAGTCTCATGGTTAAGATGACAAGAACCTAGAACTCTCTTTATATCAAGGAAAGATACACTGTACCTAAAACTGAAATGTCATATCGAGTTACTATCATTTCAAATAATAAGCACATATTCACATATTGTGCTTTCTTGAATTCCATTCATAACTGCCTACTAGACATTGACAATGTCCTCAGTTTTGTTTTATTTGTTTTTGTTTTGTCTCTGGGTTCTGCTAATACACTGAGTATTCTTGTCACAAACAGAGATCACATGCATGTCAAAATATCAACAGGCCAAACCATACAGCAAGACCTCTATCTTCTTATGAAGTGGGACTCTTCTAATATGTATATCTCTCTGAAGAGTTTTAATTGCTTAAAACTCATTTCACGAATAATAGTAGGACCATGAGAGAGAACTGTCCAGGAGAGGGCTGTGACCAGATGATGTTACGCCAAGGCAGATTTCAGAGGCTCCTAGGTTTAATGAGAAAGCCTGGGTTTCAATCTTTTCTGTGATATTCCTTGAAACACTCAAGTGCATCAAAACTCTGGCCTTAGTTTCCTTCTCTGTGAAATGGGGCTGGACAAAGCAAAACAAATCACCTCTGAGGTTTTGAAATTCTTCCTTCACCCTGAACATTCCATAAGTCATGGACAGCTCAGACCTTCTGGGATATCACTGTCCTATTTATGATGTTTCCTATATTGCAAATCGGGTACAACGAGTAACATGCATAAATGGGAACCTTCATTTAAAGATATTTTATTTTTTCCAATTAAATGTAAAACAAATTTTATTAATCATTTTTTAAAACTGAGTTCCAAATTTTCTTCCTTACTCACCTCTCCCCTCATTGAGAGGGCAAACAATTTGATATAGTTTATACACAAACTGTCATGAAATACATATTTCCATATTAGTCAAGTTGTGAAAGAAAATACAGACTCTCCTCCCAAAAAAACAAAAAGAAAGTTTTAAAAAAGTATGCTTTGATCTGCATTCAGTCTCCCCCAGTTCTTTTTCAGGAGGTGGATAGCATGTCTTAAATCATAAGTCCTTTAGAATTATCTTGGATCATTACATTGCTGAGAATATCTAAGTCATTCACAGTTGGTCACTGTACAATATTGTTGTACCTGTGTGCAATGTTTTTCTGGTTCTGCTTATTTCACTTTGCATCAGTTCATGTAAGTCTTTCCAGAAACATGCATTCTTAACACCTTTCAGTCAATTGTATTCTAATTGCTTTGGAATACCACTTGTAAAATCTTCCTGATCCCTTTTAATATCTTTTTCATCAAGGATCTCCTCAATATACATGTATATTAGCATCATAAAAATCACATAAAGATAAGAAATGACACATGGGTCAATGGTTGCTGTTATTCTCCCAGTTGCCATAGAAAATGAGTTACCCTCAAAATTTCCCCCCCAAGCCTTTGGCATTTGCCTCTCCAGCAAAAACCTGTAGAATTGACTATCCCATGAATTCAAAATTGTACCACCAGCAGCATGGACCTCCTTTGTGTATACTTGGTTATAGCGCAGCTCCTTCCACTTTTCTTCAATGCTAACTCCAGTTCTTCATGCAGCAAATAGGGGGCATTGTAATGTTAGAGTTCAGGTGTTGTGGCTATCCTTGATGGTGAAAAGAATCTATTATGAAAACTTACACGGATCTTTTCTCTTTTTTGCTTCTTTGTTATACTTCTTCAGGTTTATCCTTAAATGTCCTTGGGGTAACTATCTAGTTGCTTTCTCTTTTATTCACTTCACTTAAAGTCCAGTGATTGTGAGCATTGTCAGTTTTGATTAATCAGTTCAAGTTGCATTGTGAGCTCTGACTTCCCAAGCCAGAGAGGCAGCTCTTGAGAAAAGTAAATTATTAGTATATTCATTACACATACCATATCGATTAATATGAAATCATAAATTCCTTTCTCATTCTCCCTTTTTAGCCAAAAGGGTCAGAATAACCCTTGAAGGCTGGTGAGGAGCATTCATTTGAAAAAGATTTTGATTTTGACAGGTAGTGAAAGAAAAGAGGAGCCAGAAGTTCTTTTTCTTACTTTGCCAATGCAAAAAAACAAAAAACAAACACAAACTCTGACTAAGACTGTTTGCAGACTACACCTCGTTTAAATGTTTTTCAATTTTTATTCATTACTCAATACTGGTTTAAAAAATTGGCTAGCAATAGTGATTTTGCCTAAGCCTGTACATTCAGGCTTTGAGATTAAGAGAAGGGGAGGAAGGTCATTCTATAGGTGAAGAGACTTCAGACTTTTCCAGGGTTACTTTGGCATGGACGCTGAGCCTATTAGAGAGAATTCTATAATTCTGATAATTAATGGGACCATCAATCAGTGATCTGATGTCAAACAATTTACATGATGAAGCTATAGCAAATGGAGGAGTGGAAAGTATGTTTGCTTTTTGTCCTTGAGTGAACATGAGACACCCTCATCATAACCTAGCATTAAAACTCAAGGCCCATAAGGTCTTTTTATATCTCTTAAAAGGAGATCTCTGGGCTAGATAATTTTAAGGCCCCTTTTATGCTCTAAAATTACTAGCCATTTAAAAACATATAAATCATTAATTCTTCAAAATCTACCACAGTTACATTCATAGCTACCAATATCATTTTTTTTCTTTCTCTATTCCAATATCACTAGATCAAGATAATATGTATTTGAAAATAATGAAACCACTGAGCTCCCTAACACATATTAATTTCCAATTTATAAACTTTAAAAAAGGCTTATATAGAAAGGATATCAAATTTAAATTTAGATTTCTCTCATTTCTTTTTGGTCTTGGATAAATGGTCATATTCTTATAACTATGGCTCCTACACATAAAGTATCAGACCTCTTACTTTAACATAGTTCTAAAGAAAGACTACAGAATGATTTTTAGAAATTTTCTGGAGAATTTTGTTTCCCTGATACATGCTTGATTCTATCCTAAATTTAAAGAAATATTGCTTCTGGCTAATATCTTAGGTGGAATTGGAGAATGTTGAGTAGGTATTTGGGTACTCTTAAGTAAAAGATATTTTACCACCCAAATTATTTCCAGGAAATGAATTTAATTTTATGCTTACTCCACATGTTCTAATGAAAGTGGTCAAAATCAGGAAAGTTCATTTCCTTTAGGTTCACAGAATTCCAAAATCTCAGCTCTGAAAGAGATAATGTAGTCCCACCCATACATGAACAATGACCCTCCCTACATCACACCCAAAATGTGGTTATCAGACATCTGCTTAGAGACCTTTAGGGAGCAGAAATCTAGTCAGTGATAAAAATGTTAAGAAGCATAGGATCAAGCACAGATTTCTGGGGCACTCCATTAAAGAGTTTCTAGTTATTTGTATTCAGCCATTCATGACCTCATCACCTCTTACCTGGATTATAGCTTTCTTTTCATTTTAATTAAAATTTCCCCCAATTATCAATTTATTCCGCCAATTACCATTTTGTTTTTTCTCCCTCTTTCCTCCCACCCTGCCCCCCCCCAAAAAAAAGAAGAAATGCCAAACTCTTATAACAAGTAAATAGTCAAGCAAAACAAATTCCCATATTGGCCATCGTACTACAGCTTCCTAGCTGATGTTTCGCCTCAAGTTTCTCCCAACTCCAATCCATTCTCCACTCAGCTGTCAAGGTGATTTTACTAAGGTCCTGGTCTGACCAGGTTATCTCTCTAAACTCCAATGGCTCCCTATTATAACCAGGATAAAACATAAAGTCCTTTGTTCAGCATTTAAAGGTGTTCACAACTTACCCCCTTCCTACTCTTCCATTCTTCTTATACTTTATTCCAATCCATGCACTCTACAATGGCATACTAGATTTTTCATTACACAGGAACTCTAGACCTTTGGGCTGGTTGTCTCTCATCTGTGTCATGCTCTTCTCCCTTCCCTCTACCTCTTAAGTTTCTCTGGCTTCCTTCAAGACAAAGCTCAAATTCTACCTTCTTCATGAAGCCTTTTGTCATCTCGCCCAGGTACTAGTGCCTTCCCCAGTCAGATTACCTTCTGTTTATTCTGCATGTGTATTCTATGTACATAGCTATTTACAAGCTGCCTCCCTCATTGTTATCTGAGCACCTTGAGAGCCAAACCCATTTTTGCCTTTCTTCATACTCCTAGCACTTGGCAGAGGAGGTGGAACATAGGAAGTACTAAATAAATGTTTGTTGACCACCTGACTGACTGACATGCCTACAAATAAAACAAAGATAGTAAAAGTAGTCAGAGAAGACCAATTATACAGAAGACATCTGCACTGGAAAGAACAAAATGTGAAGGACTGATTCTTAAAGTACCTAAGGACATAGTTTTTTGCAAAAAAAAAAAAAAACAAATAGACAAATAAAAACAGCCATAGACCTAACTGTAATAAAAAAAAATGTTGACTGAAAGAACATCAACAATTTCCCATCAGTCAAAAAGCATTTACCAAGCACCTACTATGTACCAGGCGCTGTGCTAGGTGCTGGGGATAGAAAGGTAAAACTCCATCCATAGCGGTTGCCTTACATAAATAAATATTTTCTAGGCTTTCATCTTTTAAAGAAAAATCTTGCAAATCATGGCTAGAGTATTTCAGAAACACAATTATTGTACAAGACAGGCTCTACTTTAAGACAAAAGAACATATAAATTTTTAAAGTAAATAGCCATATTGACTTTCTTTAGAAATCAAAGAAGTTTATATTGATAGGAAAAATAAGAACAAAAAGTAAAGAACTAAAGAATTAATACATTCAATTTATTGATGATTAAAATAACTTACCCCTACTATCATCTTGATTTTGCTAACCTCAAAGAATATATATATATATATATATATATATATATATATATATATATCTTCAATCAAACATACTAAAAATCATCAATGTAAATCTAAGTAACAAATGTATGATATATTTTTTATATGAAATATACATCAAAACTTTAGACTGACATTCCACTGGGTCACTGCAGTGATATAGAGTACAACCAAACTACATGTCTTAGATAAGATCCACAAAGATTCAAAAAAGGCTGAACTAAGTAAACAAGAGAGGAGAACTGGATTGGGAGTAGAAGGACCTGTATTCAAATTCTAGTTCTGTCATTTACTACTTGTGTGACTTTCAGTAACTCAAACAATTTCTCCAGCCAGGACTTGCCGGTAAAATGAGCTTCCCTGTTTGTAAAATAAAGTGGCTGGGCAGGATGATCTTTTAGGGATACAGAGTTGGATAGCATATTTATATCATTCCTCTCTCCCTTCCCTCCTCTCTTTCTCCATATATGCATATATACACATTACATCTGTGTACATACAAATATACACACACATAGAAAGAATATATACATTTGTGTATATGTATGTGTGTGTGTGTGTGTGAGTGTGTGTGTGTAATAGAGAGAGAGAGAGAGAGAGAGAGAGAGAGAGAGAGAGAGAGAGAGAGAGAGAAGAAGAAGAAGAAGAAGAGAGAGAGAAGCTACAAATGGTCATTAAGTTGGGCCAAGAATTAAGGGAATGGGAGAGTGAGCTGGATCACCTTTGGGACATTGTGAAAATTATTCATGATCTCAAAATTCTTCTTGAAATCAAGGCCATGTGTTTTTAAAACAATAATATTTTCTTGGTATTATTATATCATTATGAAAATTGGGACACCGTAGTTTCTGAAGGACTGAAAATGAGTATCACCCAGAAAGCAATGGAAAAGTTCATCATGGATATGAGGTTACTATACATTATAAGAAGTGAATTACAAAGAAGAATAAAAGCATGTAACAAAGATATGTATGAGAAAAAAAAGAAGATGGATTAGTCATGGAGAGAATGAGAAATATGCAATGGATAACCCACGTGTTCCATTGGATCTTTGCAATGTGTCAAAAGAAAGTGGGCAGGGCCTTTAGCATAGATCCTCTTTGGTGAATTTATTGAAGAACACAGATAATATTTAAGGATGGGCAGGGATGACTGGCTTACACTATGTATCACTGGAAAGAATATTCACATTGATAAAATTACATTTTAGCATATTTTTGCAGATTGTCAATTTCATTTAAATCTGCAATTTTCTAACATATTGTGCATAGTGGCTTCTGGTAATTCTTGATTTCTTATTTAGCCTTTGTGAATTAATTTGTTTTAGATTTTGCAACTTCATTTTCCTTTTCTTTTTTGATCAAGTGAGCAAATGCTTTATCGATTTTGTTATATTGCAACACCTGTGATTTAGTTAGTATGATGAGGAAGACACATGAAGACACTACCTCTACCAATGCAGATGGGCACTTGTTCTGCAAGTTAAAACCTTACAAAGTTGCCTGATGCACTGAAAGTGTTAAGTGATTTGCCCATGATCACAGAGGCAGTACATGCCAGAGATGGTATTTGAACCAAGTTTTCCAGACTCCAAGATGAGGTCTATTTTCATATTGCCATACCAGTTACATTAGCTTTGGAAAAAAAACCCCAAACAACAGCTCTCTGTCCTAGATAAATTGCTTTAAACTTTAAAAAAATTATATATTTCAGTTAATAATCAAATATTTATTAAGCACCTACTATGTTCCAAGTACTGTGCTAAGCACTAGGGATACAAAAAGAGGCAAAACCGTTCCTGCCCTCGAGGAGCTCACAACCTCATGTGGGAGGAATTTGTTGCTGTTCAGTTGTTTCAGTCATGTCTGAATTTTCATGACCCTGTTTGTGGTTTTCTTGGCAAAGATACTGGAGTGATTTGCCACTTCCTTCTCCACCTTTTTATAGATGAGGAAACTGAGGCAAATGATTAAATGACTTACCCAAAGTCACACAGTAAGTATATGATTTCAATTCAGGTCTCCTAGCTGGGGGAAGTAACAAGCAAACAAAGATGTACATAGCAATCTATACAAAGGAAGAATAAGAAATAATTAACAGAGGGAAGGCACTGGAATTAAGAGTGGTTGGGGAAGGCTTCCTTTAGAAGATAGGATTTTGGTTGGGACTTAAAAGAAGCCAGGGAAGCTAGTAGGCAGAGTTGAAGAAGGAAAACATTCTAGATATGGGAGACAGCTAAAAAACTTCCCAGAACTAAGAGACGGAGTATCTTATTCATGGACAGCAAGGAGTACAGTGTCAGTGGATTAAAGAGTATGTGACAGGGAGCAAAATGTCAGAAGACTGGAAAGGTAGGAGGGGAATAAATTATGAAGGGTTTTGAACACCAAGGAGATTTTATATTTGATCCTGGAGGTGATAGGGAGCCAAAAGAGCTTCTTGAATGGGGGAGGTGTTGGTGAAATGGTAGGACCTGTATTTTAAGAAAATCACTTTAGTGGTTGAATGGAGAATGCTCTGGAGTGGGGGGGGGGCTATAGCAATGGCCCAGGTGTGAGGCAATAAGAGCCTGAATCAAGGTGGCGGCAGTGTCAGGAGACAAAAGGGGTATATTTGAGAAATGTTCCAAAGGTAAAATCAACAGTCCTTGGCAGTAGATTAGATATGGTGTGTGTGTGTGTGTGTGTGTGTGTGTGTGTGTGTGTGTAAGAGTTAGTGTGTTAGTGTAGAATCCAGGATTTCTTCTAGGTTGTGAGCTTGAGAAATTGGGAGGATGTATTGCTTTTGACAGTAACTAGGAAGGTAGTAATGAAGAGGGTATAGGAGAAAAGACAATGAGTTCTGTTTTGGACATGCTGAATTTAAGATGTCTACTGAGCATCCAATTCAAAATGTCTGAGAGACATTTGGAGATACGTGACTGGAGGTATGCACAGTGTTTAGGGCAAGATAGGTAGATTTGAGAATCATCAGCATAGAGATGGTAATTAAATCCACAGAAGCTGAAGAGATCCTGAGTATCCAGCAAAGAAGGAGACATTTATTGTAGATGGCCTTTTCAAGGAGTTTAATCACAAGGGGCAAAAGACAAATAGGATGATAGTGGGGATGAAAGGATCATGAGAGGGTTTTTTCAGGATGGAAGAGAAAAGCATATTAGGAGACAGTAGGAAAAGAGCAGCTTACAGGGAGAAAATGAAAATAAATGATAGTGTGGGGAAAAGAGAAGAGTCCATTTGTTGGAGGAATTGGGATGTAATGAGATTCCTTGGGCAGGTAGAGGGGTTAGCCTTCTAGGGTAAAGGAGGAGAAAGTGGCAGAAGGCATCTGAGGGATATAAAAAGAGGAAGATGGGAGAAAAGGGTTCTCATGGCAAATGGCCTCAATTTTTTCTTGCAAAATATGAGACATGTTTCTCATCTTAGAAGGTTAGGGGATGAGAGACATGGAAGATTTGAGGAGAGATAAAAAAAGTATACAGAAGCTCCTGTGAAGATTAAGAGAGTGATCTCATTAAGGTGGCACAGTGGGAATGCCTAGCAACAGAGAGAACACAGTTGAAGCTGTGTAACCCAAATTTGTAGTGGATCTTTTCAGAATGATTGGTTGATTTTTCTTTACCTTTGTAAAGCAGCAGATGTATAGGAGGAAAGGCAGTGGATGGTGGGAGTAATCCAAGGTAGAGGGCACAACTGCAATATAATAATGGGACTAGGGATACAAGAGAAGAAGACAGTGTAGCATTGGAGTGGTTCATTAAAGGGTTGAGATGGAGGGGAAAAGAACGGCAACTGCAAGGGAGATGGCCTCAGAGAAAAAAGAGAGGTTACGGTATTGGAGGTCACTGTGTATATAAATATTAGGGTTAGGGTTAGGGAAAGTATAGGGTGAAGTAGAAAACCCATAGATTATGGTCAGCTAAAGAGGTTTTGGAATTCTTGAACATGGAGATGGTACATTTTTTGATGGTGGCAAGATCAAAGGTATGACAATGTTTGTGTGTGACTGACTTGGGGTGGAGGAATAAATCAGAGCAAGTGAGTAGATTGAAGAATTGAGTGGTTAGGGTGTTTGAAGAGTCAGAATGTATGTTGAAGTCCACAAGTATGAGGGCAGGAATTGAGAGGCAAAGTCAAGTTGGTGGAGTACAAGTAGGAAGTTACCTGAGCTTTCCCTAGTTTCCTTCAAAACAACTTTAAATCAAGCCTCAAAATGAATTCTGGAGTGACAGGACCACAAAAAGATGGAGTGAAAGAATTTTTCTGGCCCAAGATAACTTAGAAGGACTGCAGGAAAAGTCTGTCTCATTTGGGTAAAAGGGGAGTACAACCCAGTGCAGGTGTTCAGTCAAGCCAATGGACAGCCACTATCCCCAGCAGAGATCAACAACCAAGGCCCTGTGGCCCTGGCTCAGCAGGCCAGCAGTACAACAGACCAGATATGAGGTCTCTAGCGCCAGCATAGTAGGCAAGCCACCAGCCCTGGTGGCCCCAGTGCAACAAGCCAGTGACCAGGCCATTACCCATTGAGCAAGAAGGTTGGGACAATGCTCCTTGTGCCCCAGGAGCAGAGCTCAACTTTAAATGTCACAAAATAGGCTGGAAAATGAGCAAAATAAAAATCCCTGACCACAGAAAGCTACTATGGAAACAGGGAAGATCAAAATACAAGCTTAGAAGAGGACAGCAATGTCAAAATACCTACATGTGAAGCTTCAGAGAGAAATATAAATTTTTCTCAAGCCCAAAAATTCCTCCTGAAAGAGTTCAAATAAAAAAGAGAGACAGAAGAAAAATTGGAAAAAGAAATGAGGGTTATGCAAGAGAATCATGAAAAAAGATTAAACAGCTTGGTAAAGGAAGCACAAAAATTCACCAAAGGAAACAATTCCTTAAAAAGTAGAATTGGCCAAATGGAAAGTGAGGCACAAAAGCTAACTGAAGAAAGTAACTCCTTAAAAACTAGAATTAAGCAAATGGAAGCTCATGACTCTATGAAATATCAAGAATCAATCAAACAAAATCAAAGGAACGAAAAAATAGAAGAAAATGTAAAATACCTCATTGGAAAAACAACTGACTTGGAAAATAAATCCAGGAGAGATAACTTAAGAATTATTGGATTATCTCAAATCCATAATCAAAAAAATGACCAGACAGTATCTTTCAAGAAGTTATCAAGGAAAACTGCCCTGAGAGCCTAGAATCAGAAGGTAAAATAGTAACTAAAATAATCCATCCATCACCTCCTTAAAGAGATCCCAAAATGAAAACTCCCAGGAATACTATAGCCAAATTCCAGAACTCTCTGGTTAAGGAGAAAATACTGCAAGCAGCCAGAAAAAAGAATTCAAATATCAAGAAGTTGCAGCGAGGATTACACAGGATTTAGAAGCTTCTACATTACAGGATCAGAGGTCTTGGAATATGATATTCTGGAAGGCAAAGGAGTTTGGATTACAACCAAGAATCAACTACCAAGCAAAACTGAGCTTAATCTTTCAGGGTAAAAATGGACATTCAGTGAAATAGAGGACTTTCAAGCATTCCTGATGAAAAGACCAGAGCTGAAGAGAAAATTCAATTTTCAAACAGAAGATTCAAAAGAAGCATAAAAAGGTAAACAAGAAAGAAAAAAAATAAATTATTCAATAAGGTTAAAGTATTTACATCCCTACATGGGAAGATGATACTTGTAACTCTTAAGAGCTGTAACTCTATTAGGGCAGTTAGAAGGAGTACACATAGGCAGAGGGTACAAGTATAAGTTGACCTTGATGGGATGATATAAAATTAAGGAGTGGAAAAAGAAGATTGAACTGGGAGAAGATGGAGGGGAGAGGCAGAATGGAGTAAATTATATCACATGAAGAGGCATGAAAGACCTATCATAGTAGAGGGAAAGAAGAAGGGGGGAAAGCATTGTATAAAGGCAGAAATTGGGAAAAAATGTAACCCAAGAATCAAATTCATTAAGGAAGGAAGGAGGTATTGAATTCATTAAGGAAGGAAGGAGAGTGATGTGGAGGTCTTTAGACAAACAGCTTTTGGGATTTCAATTGGGTGGTATACAGGAATTGCATGAACCTCAAAGAAGAAGAGGTTGCTGAGTGATAGAAATAAGGGGAGAACTTGGAAGTGCAATGGGGAGCAAGGAGTATTTCAACTCCCTTGCCTTGACCAGTGAGCCAGTACTGGAAAAGGTGACCAGGGAGACTGTCACCCAGGAGAAACCAGGTTCCAGTGATAACAAGAAGCTGGAAGTGGTGGGAGGGGCAAAGATTTAGAATGGAGAGAAGTTTATTGCCCATGGAATAGCCATTCCAGAGAGGTAGGTAATGTTTGGCCGGAACTTTAATGGAAAGGTTGAGAGGGATGAAAATAAGGAATAAGGTAGTAAGGATGGGGAATGGGGTTTGAATGATGACCTACAGGGGTTTTGAGTCAGTGGGACATGTAAGGTATGACCAGGTGTAAGCGCTGGACCTGAAGTCAGAAAGAATCACCTTTCTGAGTTCAGATCCAGCCTCAAACACCTACTAGTTTTGTGACCCTGGGCAAGGCACTTAACCCTGCTTGCCTCAGTTTTCTCATCTGTAAAATGAGCTGGAGAAGGATATGGCAAACCACTCCAGTATCTTTGCCAAGAAAATCCCAAATGGAGTCATGAAGAGTCAAACAGGGATAAAATAACAACACCAATCCTCTCCCTAGAGGAGGCTTGAGATCAGGTTGGAGACAAGTACATAAGGAGATAGATGAAACATGGTCTGGTCAGAATAGAGATTCCATTTCACTGTTTCTTTCTCCTCCAGAGGATGGAAATTAGGTAGGAACCAGCCTCTTTCTCTTCCAATTTCTCACATCTCTTTTGCTTGTTTTATGGTTGTTCATTTGTTGATTTTCTAGTTTTTTTAAACTGCATGCCTAGATAATTAATCCTTTCTTTTCCTATTCAGTTAATGCCTTTTCAGAGATATAACTCTTCCTCTGAGTATTCCTTTATCTGTGTTTCGTAAATTTTGGTTCATTACATAGATGCTAAAGTTCTCTTTAAAGAGAACTATTGTTTCTATGAAATGTTCTTTAATCTTTTTCATAAACATTGTGTTTTTGTCATTTTAAAGGCTTTCAAAGTGCTGAGTTTTAAGAAATAGTAGCCTTGACCAGCCCTAGCCACATGAAAGCATTGATTTAATTGCATAATCTCTTCTTGATCAATGTATTTATTAATTTTCCATGTTTCTCCATACAATATTTTCATACTAAGTCTCCTGTTACCCTCTGGCTTACTTTACAGAAATAAGTGAAATTCCTTTGTTTTGCTCAAAGTTGGTCTTTCATTGAATTTATATAAAAATTATGCAAGATATTACTTTGGGGCTGAAATGTATTTCCTTTGCTTTTTGGAATGTTATATTCAAATTTATTTTAATTTTCCATAAATAATTAGCTTTGAATGATTATTATTGGTTTTTCTTGGCTCATTAAGGTGCCTGTAATACTTGTTGTTTAAAATTGAGGTTCTGACACTTAGTTATGAGAATTCCTGATGAGTTAAATTTGAAGTTTCTCACTGCTAGTATTCTGTAGATTCTATTCAACTCTACTTCATTTTCTATTTCCAATGCTTTTGGGTAGCTCTCTTGTATAGCTTCCTTTTATTTCATTTTTTTTAGAGGGGGGAAGGCAGAGCAATTAAGTGACTTGCCCAAAGTCACACAGCTAGTGTCAAATTTGAACTCAGGTCCTCCTGACTCATGGGCTGGTGCACTACACACTGTGCCACCTAGCTGCTCCCCACCCCACTTCTTTTATTTATTTATTTACTTCCTTGTATAGTTTCCTGAAGCATGGAAAAAGACTTTTTATTTATTTTTTTCTGGAACACCTGTAATATTTAAATTATTTCTTTATACCCCATTTTAAAAATCAGTTTCCTTGCCTCATGGATATCATTTTCTTCCAACCTTCTTGTCTTTTTTGTTTTTGTTAAATTTTTCTTCTAACTCTGAATTTTTGTGGTTTAAATTTGTAATTTAAAAAAGAAAGAGAATCTATTGTTTCAGAAAGATTCTTTGTCATGTGCTTTAAATTCTCCTTCTTGTCTTTTTTTACATTTTGAGAGCCCCCATTTCTACTGATTTCCATTCTTATTTCTTTTAATCATTTCACTGTTCTTCTGGAATACGCTTGAGTTTTCTTTTTTACCATTGAGCTATCATTTTAAGGCTCTCATTATGTGGTACTTCCCCTTTCATCAAGTACTTCTAAGTCCATTTTTTACTCCACTTGTATTGGAGCCTTTTAAAAAATTGCTTATTTTTCTTTTCTCAGTCTCTCTACTAGTTTTTCTCCAAGTTTTTCTTGTAGCAAGTTTTTTTCCTATACCATCTTTGTTGCTATTATATGTACAGTTTGTTTCTTGTATAGTTTCTTTCTTGCTATTCTATTTTTCTCATCTCTTGCTATTTTAAAAATGATGAAGGAAGCTGAGTTTAACTGCAATCTTTTACTGTCTTCATGCTGAAATTCTCCTTTTTTCTCGTTAGTTCTTTTTTCACTCCTTTTTTATTTGATACCTTTATAGCTGTTTTGTTTTGCTGAGATGGAGATAGGATTAAACCAATCCTCTTATTAGGACTTCAGGTTGCACTAAGCTTATAATGTCACAGGTACAGATAGGCCCCTCTGTTTATATTAGAAACCAATATTGCCATTGACTTCCATGTCTCATCACTTTGAAATAGGATCAAGTGTTTGCTAGCTGGGAAAGTTTTCAGGTTCCTTTGGCCTTTTCATTGTGGATATTGCTTACACCAGTTAAAGTGCTATGGAAAATGGTGACAATTTGTTTCAATGTCATTACCTTTTTGCCAATTTTCAACGCCAATATACTTTTTTAAAATATATGTATGTATATATATATATGTAAAGTTAGCTACTGTAATTTAATTACAATATAATTTACAATTTCACTTGTTATGATGTTAGTTGGTATACTCCATATCATGTGATGCTTAAATCTTTAGATTAAGCAAATACTCATTATTATAAGTATGACGTTTCTATAAAGTCTGTGAACCTTTGGACTGTTTCGTTTTTTTACGCTCCCAACCATATTTTCCAATTTTTTTTTGCTGACCTTCTCAATGCTCAACAATATTTACACATATTTTTACTTAATGCGGAAGATCATATCAAGTTCTTTGTAAGAACTATATATTTAAATATATGGAATATAAATGGCAAACTGAATTATTAGTTAATATTCACCTTGCATTTATTTACATGCATTTCTTCCCCAAAGCACTTTGGCTTTCATATTTCTTTTCTCCTCCTTACTCTACTAATTCTAATTGATGATTCTCTGGTAATATCATTTCGGCGATACAGTGGAAGTATTTTTTTAACGTGTGTGTGATATATGACCCTTTGGGTTTTAAGAAATAAACAAGTACAGTTTAGACTTCTGATTTCACAGATACAATATTTTTTTCCCTTTCAGGCTTCCAATTCTCAAGGTAACTCGTGGCTAACAATCTAATGATTGAGCAGAAACATTTCCCTTTGTTCATGTATAGTTTTCACTATAGTTCCACTCGAATGAGTTATTATGATATGGAGACAATTCTGGCTCCTGGAAAGCTATTTGATAAAGCCCAAGCTGTAACTGTTCCTATCAAGTTTGGAAAACTGAGTCTCTCTGACCCCATGAGAAGTAGCATGACTGTTACTGAGGATTAACCCAGCTAATTTTGTAAAGACTAAAGCACTAGGATCATATAACCACATATTAGAGTTCTAAGGGACCTCCAGAGCCATCCAATCCATCTTGTGCTGGAATAAAATTGGCTATGTAATATCTGAAGAGTGCTCATCTAGTCTTCTCCCCAAAACCTTCACTACGGAGGAACTCATCATGTTCCAAGGCAGCTTATTCCATTTTTTGATAGTGTGAATTGCTAGGAAGTTGAATTTAAATCTGCTTCTCTACAAATTTTCTATAATCTCTGTTCCTTGGTCAGATCTCCGAGACTAGTCAGAACAAGTGCGATTCCTCTTTACATCATAGTCCCTCATTCATTCAAAGGTATCTATTACTACCCCTCCCCCCCAGCTCCCTTAACATCTTCATTTATCCAGGGAAAATATCCTTAGTGACTTCAACTCATCTTTATAGGCTGGAACTTGAGGACCTGTATCCCCCTGGTTGCCCCTCTTTGGACAATATGAGCAACTAAGAGATCATTTGCAGGGGGAGATATACAACATCTCATGAAAATTTTCTACTTTGGGGTGAAGGCATGCCCGGCTGCATTCGCAGATGTAGTAGATACAATAACAACAACAACGACAACAGAAAAGAAACCTTGAAGTACTGAAGTCAATGTATTTGCAAATAATGTATCACATTTATATTTTACCATCTGAATCACATAACTGGAGTAAGCATGGTCAGCCGCTGCCCCCATCAACTTACTAGGCAATAAATTAAAGAATACTGTAAGCTACTAACACAAAATTTGCTAAATTTCATCATCAAGCTTTCAAAACATCACAAGATGTAACAAAATGCTTAATGCTGCTATTTCCCCAATTGTTGTCTGATGTTCTCATTGTTCATTTGACTCTGGGGAGATTCTTATATTTCCCCATAATTCTGCAAAATTCCCATTAGATGACTATAAAGGTAAACTGCTATATTTGCCCAACTTGTTGCCAAAATATGTTCATGAAGGGAAGCAGGCCTATCCCATAAAAATATTGCTGCCAGCATAAACTTTTGGAAAACATCTCTGAAGATACATGAAAAGTAAAACAAAAACTAACGAAAGGAAAAGAGGGATTGAAACCATTAATAGATGTGGTTTAAGTTCAGCTCAACCTGAAGCATGGCAAGAAGAGTCAGTGGCAGGATTCCATTCTTCATTTAAATAAGATTCAGTTTCTCTTAATGAAATATTTTATTTAACTCTTGCTTAGAAAAGAAATGGGGAAATATAAATATTTCATAATAAAAAAAATCTCCCTCCAGTTTAAGATTCCCTGACTAGTATATGCCATTGTGCCTTTAGATGAATAATGCAGGGTTGTCTGGCTCATTCTACTCTTATTTATGTTGGGTGGAAAAAATATCTTTGTAGTGTTGGTGCAGCAAATAAAAAAAATGTCTACAATCAGGACTCAGCAGGTGTCAAACCCTCGAATTAATCTGGCCACTTCAAATATATTTACCTTTGATTTTAAAATGTTAATGAGGTCAAAGAAATATGTTTTTGAGACCTTTGTTTGCCATAGTGCTCATATGTAGACATATATGCTCAAATACATACACATATAATTTAAAGACATTGTTCCTTACCCACAACTTGCCAGTTTGGAGTACATTTTCCTTACGACTCTGATAAACCATATATCATTAATGAAAATATAGCTGAAAGGAAACTATTCAGGTTTGTATTTACAATCCTTGATTATCATAGGCAGTGCCAATTCATGGTCACTGATAACAATGAGACAGATGGTGTTAAGGGTAATCCAGCAGCCTAAAAAATGTGCTCCCAAATCAATGACATTTTAAAGATAAACAAGAATTTTTTACACTAATAAATAATGCTATAAATCTCACTGTACTGGACTGCAAACAACTCGTGCTGAATAAAATCGCATGACATGGGATTTACTTATCCTGTATGTTCATAAAAACAACTTGTTCTGTGACAGCCCTCATTCTTGGCAATTTACTGCAGCTGTCTGCAGCCAATTTGTTCACATTATGGCTATGCATAAAGGTGTAACAATCATGGGGATTTATTAGCTGATTATCATAAAGGTGGCAGTCAGCCTCTCCTTCCAAAATTCAGGTGAAAAGAAAGTTAAATAATTATATGGGGATTAAAATCATATCACTCTCCCTTCGAGTTTGTAACTTAGTAATAGCTGTTGTTTAAGTTTACTAGGTGGTATACATCACTTGAGTCAATTAACAGGTAGCACAATGCTTAGTGAGTGCTTGTTGGGTACACAAAGTACTACTTGTTGGATGCCCTGAGGATTCACCCACATTGGCTTCTGTTATCTTTATCTTAAATAAACTCTAATCGGGGTGATATGCACTCAAGTATCTAGTGAGAGCAAACAACCTTTATTCAAAAGGTTCACAGGTACAGTTTCAGACAGGCAAGTAATTCAGAAATGCTATTTACCCATTTCCGGGAACCATTTTAAAATTCCTTCATATTTTTTCACACACTAAAAATACTTTCTTAATCCTTGCCAGGACCTAGAACCATTGGTGCTTGGCATGGGGTAGGGCTTGATTTCTGCCCATGATGGGGCTTAATAAATTTCTGTATATTGTTTCACTGGTTACTCTAATCTATGTCTAAATATTTTATTTTGTTCCATGTAGCTGCAATTTTTGAAATACTTTTAGCAGAAGAAAGTCATATTCATTTGGACTGAGTCAAGTTCTAAGCTGTATAAACATACACAGAGTTAGTTTTTACTTCCAAGTTCTCACATAATTGCTGTCTTGCTTAGTTTTTCCGTATACACGTGTGGTTTTATTCTTGGATTGTTCTATATGGTTTCTTACTTGGGTCACTCTTTTGTCCCACCAAACATTTATCTACTCTGTTAGGTAGTAGAATGAATAATTCCAATGCCCATTGAACAAAGCTGGAAATGTAAATGCTACAAAGTCTTTTTCATTAGCTCGGGTGAATTGGACAGGTATCTGGTTCCCTCACTTTGGGCAGATGTCTACATGGCTTATGGCATCCTCATTACATCATTATGGTTTGCAGCATATTAAATGCATTCTATTTTCTGTTGTTTGGTAAACATTAAAAAATTTTACACTGATATACTGGAGATGTCTAGATAGGGGCACAGATTTATAAGATGAAATGAACATTAAGAGGTTTTCTAGTCAAAATCCTTCTTTATGGTATAGAGAATTGAGGCCCAGGACTTGTCCAAAGTCACATAGAAAGTAAATGGCAGAGCACGTCCTATGTTCTTTCTGCTATATCTCACTGCTTTATCCTAAGTCATTGTAAGTTGTGGGAATGGAGCTCTTTTGTATGTTTCCCATTCCAATCTCTTTTCCATTTATTCCTGCATTCATTCAAAAACATTTATTTAAGGTTTTCCATGTAGAAGTCATATAGGTGATAATGATAAAGATGAGAAAAAAAATATTCCCTGACTTCAAGGAGTTTACAGTCTTCTGGGAAGATACATGCCCACAGATAAGTAAATACAGGACATATGCATAATAAATACAAAGTGATTTCAAGGGCAAGTGGGGGAATTAGGAGAGGCTTCAAGGAGGTGGGCACTTGAGTTTGGCCTTAAAGTGAACTAGGGTTTCCAAAAGATAAAGATATGGGTAGAGAAGATTCAGGGCAACCTGTGAAAAGGGATGGATTTGGGCGGTAACTATATGGGGAACAATAAGTTCGTTAGTTTGGCTGGAATGTGCCATAGGTGCTGTGTAACCAGCCCAGAAAGACAGGTTGTAAACTCTTTGGGAAGGGCTTTAAATGCCAAACAGAAAAGTTTATACTTTATCCCAGGGGCAATGGGGAGCCAATGAAACTTCTTGAACAGAGAAGTGGTACACGGTCAGATCTATGTTTTAGGAACATTGACTTGATAACTCAGTGGAGGATTGATTCGAGAGGAGAGACTCTGGGATGCAGGAAAACTACTGCAGTAGTTTATGTGAGAGGCAATTAATTAGTGCCCAAAAGAGAGTGGTTGTTATATGAGGGGAGAGAAGAAGGCAGATGCAAGCAATGTTGAGGAGATAGAATGGATAACTTGGAAACTGACTGGATATGGGGGGGCAGGGCATGAGAATGAGGAGTTGATTTAATATAAAATATACACTTAGGTTTAAAAAAATTATCATTAAAGCATGCAAACAGAGGTGAAATTCCATAGCAGCTAGTCTTAAAAAAGAGCTTTCCACTAGCTGGCTTGAGAAATTAACATTCAGGAAGAGACCCCCTGATTATCTCTCAGAGACATAGCAGATTCTGAGGTGAGTTGAAATATTCTACCCAAGTGCTTAATGAAAACAAATTTGAGAAAGATCTGGTATTTTAGAATTAAAGGATCACAGAAATCTCAAAGTTGGAAGGAACCAACCTCAGATACCATTTAGCCTAATCCCTCCCTGAAGCATAAATCCCCTCTACAACATCTCCAGCAAGGGATTTATGCAGTCATTATTTAAAGACCTCCATGTCAGGTCATTCACTTCTTCCCCAAAGGGGGCCCATTCTTTTTGTTTTTCTTTTAACTTTAAAAAAATCTTTATTATTTTTTTTAATTTTTAAATTCCTTAAAATTTTTTTGAGTTCTAAATTCTCTCCCTCCCTCAAGCTCTTCCCGAAGCCATTGAGAAGGCAAGAAATACATCAATTATACTTGTGAGAAAATGTGAAACACATTTCCATATTAGGCATATTGCAAAAAAGCAAGGAAAATAAAGTGATGAAAATTATACTTCAGTTCACATTTGGAATTCATCAGTTTTCTTTCTGTAGGGAGAAGGCATTTTTCATCATGAGTCCTTTGACATTGTCTTAGAGCATTGTATTGATAAGAGTAGCTAAGTCTTTCACAGTTGATAATCTTTATAATATTGCCCCTGCTGCGTATGATGATCTCCTAGCTCTGCTTACTTCATTCGATATCAGTTCATACAGGTCTTCCCAGTTTTTTTCAGAAATCACCCCCTTCGTCATTTCTGATAGCACAACAGTATTCCATCACAATCGTACATCACAACTTGTTCAGCCATTCCCCTGTCAATTGGCATCTCCTCAACTTCCAATTCTTTGCCACCACAGAAAGAGCTGCTATAAATATTTTTTGGTACATATAGGTCCTTTCCCACTTCATTTGACCTCTTTAGAATATAGACTTAGTAATGGTATTGCTGGGTCAAGGAGTTTGCACATTTATATAGCCAACTGCACATAGTTCCAAATTGTTCTCCAGAATGATTGGACTAGTTCACAACTCTACCAGCAGTGCGTTAGTGTCCCAGTTTTTTTCCACATTCCCTAGAGCACTTGTCATTTACTTTTTCTGTCATGTTAGTGAATCTGCTAAGCAACAGGTAGTACCTCAGGGTTGTTTTAATTTGTATTCCTCTAATTAGTAGTGATTCGAAAACATTTTTTTTCATGTGATTGGCAGTTTGATTTCTCTTTCTGAAAACTGTCATCCTTTGACACTTATTAACTGGGGAATGGCTCATTTTTTTTTTTACAAATTTGGCTTGGTTTCATATATTTGAGAAATGACCCCTTTATCAATGAAACTTGCTATAACAAGTTTTGATATTACTTCATGGTCTATGGTGACTTTTAGCAAAATGTAGTTTCCCTGATTATCAGTTTGAATTAGGTTTGTTTTTGCTTATGCTTTGTCTGAGATCATGATTGCCTTCCCCACCCATTTCACATCAGCTGAAGCATAAGAGATTCTATTCCAGCCTCTTATTTTATCTCTGTGTGTGTCTTTCTGATTCAAGTGTATCTCTTATAAATGATATGTTGTTGGATTGTTGTTTCTCACGTATTTTGCTATATGCTACTGTTTTATGGGTAAGCTCACGTGATTCACATTCACAGTTATGATTACTGTATATTTCGTTCCATCCTATTTTCTTCTGTTTATTCTCCCTCCCTCTTTACCATGTCCCTCCTCAAGTCTTTTGCTTCTGACCACTGAGCATCCCTTGATCTCTACCCCTTTTTATCATCATCTTCTTTCTTTTATCTCCTTCCCCTCCTGCTTCTCTGTTGGGTAAGATAGATTTCTATACCCAATTGTGTGTTCAGTTACACATATATTCTTATATATGTGTGCATATGTATATAGTGTATGTATGTGTATACATATATATATACACATGTGTGGATGTGTATATAGATATATAATATATTTGAATTTCCTTCTCTGAACCAATTTTGACTGAAGTGAGATTCAAGCAATGCCCACCACCCCTGATTTTCCCCTCCACTGTAAAAGCTCTTCCTTGCGTGCCCTTTTTACATGAGATAATTTCCCCCAATCTTCCTCTACATTTCCTTTCTCTAAGTTAATCCCTTATTCTCGCCCCTTCATTTAAAAAAAACATCCTAATATAATTGGCTTATACCCATGCCCTCTGTTTATGTAGACTCCTTCTAACTCCTTCTGTTAATGATAAAGGTTCTTAGGAGTTACGAGTATTTCCATATAGGATCGTAAACAGTTTAACATTGAGTCCCTCATGATGTCATGTTTATCTTTTTTATGCTTCTCTTGAGTCTTGTGTTTAAATGTCAAATTTTCTACTCAGTTCTGGTCTTTCCATCAGGAATTCTTGAAAGTCCTCTCTTCCATTAAAAATCCACCCCCCACCCCAAGGACTACACTCAGTTTTTTTGAGTAGGTTATTCTTGGTTGTGATCCTAGTTCCTTTGCCTTTCAGAATACCATATTCCAAGCCTTCCACTCCTTTTAGGTGAAAGCTGCTAAATTTTGTGTCTATATTTGAAGGGTTTGTTTGTAGCTATTTGCAATATTTTATCCTTGACCTGAGAGTGCTGAAATTTGTCTATAATATTTCTGGGAGTTTTTGTTTTGGGATCACTTTCAGGAAGTGATTGGTGGATTTTTTCCATTTCTATTTTACCTTCTGCATGTAAGCTATCAGAGCAATTTTTACTTGATAATTTCTCAAAATATGATGCGTAGGCTCTTTTTAAAAATCATGACTTTTTGTAGTCCAATAATTCATAAATTATCTCCTCCTTGATCTGTTTTGCAGGTCAGTTTCTCATGAGATATTTCACATTTTCTTCTATTTTTTCATTCTGTTGACTTTTATTGTTTCTTGATGTCTCATGTAGTCATTAGCCTTCACTTGCTGAATTCTAATTTTTTAGGTATAATTTTCTTCAGTGAACTTTTGTACCTCTTTTTCCATTTGGCCAATTTTGCTTTTCAAGGTGCTCTTTTCTTCAGGCTAATTCTGTTTTTTGACATGTTATTTTCTTCGATTTTTCTGTTCCTCTTTTACCAAGATATTAATTCTCTTCATAATTGTCTTGCATCACTCTCATTTCTTTTCCCAAATTTTCTTCTACCACTTTTATCTCTTTCTTTTACTCTTACAGGAATTTATATTGGGCTTGTGTCCAGTTTGTTTTTTTCTTTGAGGCTTTGCTTGTAACTGTTTTTCACACTGTTATCTCCTTCTGCATTTATGTCTTGAGCTTCCCTGCCACTATCATAGAGTTTTATGTCCAGGTTCTTTTTATTTTTATTTATTTATTGCTAATTTTTCTAGTCTATTTCTTGACTTTGAACTTTATGTTAACATTGGGCCCTGCTCAACTGAGGGCAAGGAGGCACCATCCCAAACTTCAGTCTTTTTTTGTGCTGCTATTTCAGAGCTAATTCTGGGGATGAGAGGGGTCTTCAGGTTTTCAATTTTTCCAGGGTGGTATGATCCAGGGAGAAGTATGGTCACTGCCTTCTTGGTCTGTGCTCTGGTCTTTACCCAGGAAGCGCTTCTCTGCAATTGTGCTCCTCTTGGCACTGGAACTATGACCTAGAACTACATATGGGCAATAGAATTTCCAAGCAGTACCCAGTCCTGTGTCCAATATTAGCTCAGAGCCTCTTGTAATTTCTTTTTGATCAGTTGTTTGAAACTCTTACTGTTTCTAGGCTGAGAGCTGCTGAAACTGCTGCTGCAACTGTCAAAGACACAATCTTTAAGGCCTGCATTGGTGTTGCCACTGACTGTGCCCTGCCTGGACCCCATCATGGCATCACAGACCTCTTCTGCCAACCTCTTAAGTTGACTTGGCTGGAAAAAACGTCTTACTCCGACTTTTTGTTGGCTCTGCCACTTCAGAATTAAATTTGAAGTATTATTTTAAAGTGGTTTGGAGTGGACTGTTGAGAGAATTTGGCTGGGTTGTTGCCCCTAGTCTTCCATCTCAGCTCTGCTTCCAGGTTGTTCTTTTTTCAGCTAGTTCTAGAACTGAACAGTTCTTAATACTGCACTGATATCTTTTCTCTGAAGCTTCTACTATGATCTTGTAAGCTAGTAGGGAGTTGATACCAGAGAGAAGGAAATCCAGGCTGGTGTGTTGCCTCTTAAACCCTATAACTTCCCGTTCTGCACCCCCAGTCCATTTTTAATGACAGTGCTACAGGAATTTCTTATATCAGACAGTTGTGAGAAAAGTGATTTGTAAACCCAAAATATTATAGCAGCATGTTGCTTCTCCTTCTCCTTCTTCTCCTTCTCCTTCTTCTCCTCTTCCTCCTCCTCTCTCTTCCTCCTCCTCTTCCTCCTCCTCTCTTTTCCTCCTCCTCCTTCTTCTTCTTCTTCTTCTTCTTCTTCTTCTTCTTCTTCTTCTTCTTCTTCTTCTTCTTCTTCTTCTTCTTCTTCTTCTTCTTCTTCTTCTTCTTCTTCTTCTTCTCATTACCAGTAAGCCCAGGTTTCAGTTCACTGCTGCCCCCTTCAGGTTTCAAGGTGCTACTCATGCTACTAGTTTTTTAAGGATTCTCTATACACCAGACCCACTATAAGCAGTAGACCCTAGGGATATCTTTCCTCTAGTAATTCCTCCTCATTAAGAACATAACCAACTCTTAAAATATTTGAAAGGGAGTGTAATAGGAAGTGCAACAGCTAGGTGCTACAGTGAATAGAATGTTACGCTTGGACGTAGGAAGACCTCTATTTGAATCCTGCCTCTGACACTTAATAGTTGTGTAAACATGAAAGTCACTTAATCTTCTCATCTGTAAAATGGGGACAATATATTATCTCCTAGGGTTGTTGTGTGGATCAAATAAGATAGTATAGGCGAAGGACTTTACAAGCATTAAAGAGACATACAAATGCTAGCTATTATTATTTTACCCTAAGGGTAATACAGTTATGGGTAGGTAGAATAACTGATGGAAAGGATAGCAACTGTTCTTAGCCTTATATAGAAGTCCTAGAACATTTGCTTGCTGTTCTTGTTTTCCTCTTGCCTTTCTTTTCCTCAGTTGGCTTCTTAACATTAACTTCATTCTAGTTCCAATTTTATGTTATTCATTCATAATTCTCTGAATCTGCTTTTCCAGTTCTCAATATGGGACCTAACCTGGGACTTTTCTCATACATATTCCAATACAGAGATGCGTTGGAGCCATTTTGAACTGGAGCCAATTGTTAAATTTTCGGTCTGAGTATTTACACTTTGGAAAGAGACAAATGCTATAAATCAGGGCATGATATTGTTGATTGTGTAGAGTTAAGGTGGAAAAAATGTAACAATGGAGATTAAACTTACTAAAATACTGTTGCATGTACATTCCTCCCCCCTGGTCCCCTCAGCTGTTAAACATTTACCCATATACCCCTTCTCCCATCAGAGAGGTTTCAGGAACCATTTCCTCCCTGGCCATAGTGGGAGAAAGCCTATTCTACACCCTCATCCTTCTCCAAGAGATCTGAATGCTCTGGCCCTAGTAGAAGCTGCTCAATTTCTCCTGGAAGCAGATTCAATGCTTCATGAAGTCACCTCCACGAAGACCACCTTCTTATGGTTTTGGCCTTTGGACTCATGCTTCTCTAACTGGCTTCTCCCAGAATAACTTGCTCTTTAGATCGGAAGCTTGATCACTTGAGCTGTACCTCGAAGAAACTTAAGGATGTTAGGAAGTAGTCATGAAAAAGCCTGGGAGTAATTGGCGGGGAGTGGCCTGTGAGAAGCCACAGAAATGGCATGTGGATTGTTACGCCTGAGATGCAATAAAATAAGCAGGACGATTTGGCTGGACTTTGGGTACAAGAATAGGCATAAGAAATACATCTGGAGAGCTAGGTTGGAATCAGATTGTGGAGGGTTTAAATTGTTGGGTGAAGAGCTTGTATTTTATCCTAAATGGAACTGGGAGTCATTGAATATTCCTGAATGAGGGAGTAGCACAGTCCAACCCATATGTACCTTAGGAAAATTATTCTGACAGCTATGTGGAGGAAGAATTGAGAAAGGAGAAACTAGAAGCAGGTAGACTATTTAGGAGGCTAAAACAATAGAAGATAAAAGATAATAAAGGCCTTCACGTGGTAGCACATTTCTTAATCTCTTTGGGTCTCAGTTTCCTTGTACATTTAGGGGGCTTGAACTAGATGCTCTCTAAGGTCCCTTTCAGCTTTATATCTCATGATCCTCTGCAACCAGCTATTCAATATAAGTTAAGATTTATATGCTTATATCATATGGATCTCAGCCTTTAAGTTCCCCTACTCCGTTATTAAATTAATACATATTAATATATAATACATATTAAATTAATACATATTTTCTTAATTACTGTTTTTCCTATACTGAAAACATGGTGACTTTTCACAATTTCATGAATTTCTAAAGAGATTCTAAAGATTCCATCCTTTGTTGTACCTTACAAAAACAGCATTTTATGGTCATAAGAAAATGCTTTATGAAAAGTTACCTTGCTCTAAAGAGAGTCTAATAACTGCATTAAAAAAAAAGTTCAAAAGACTGCTTTATCCCTATTTCCAATGCTTCCAAACAAGAAGCTCTGCTATAGGAAAGAAACCACTTGCCTCTGGATCCTTTTTACACAGACTTTCCACTTAGGATAGTTTCTGTCCATCAACTGGTCAAAACTGCCACCTACTGGTCAATACTAAGATCTCCCTTTCAGTCCTCAGCAGCGTGAAATAAATACCAAAAGCTGTGAGTCCTCTGATAAAGTCTTACATTTCTTTCATAACGATAAGCATTGGTTATGAGAATTAAATTTAAAACAAAGACCATTTTTGATAATCTACTTCCCTCCAGAGTGAAATAAAAAGACTGACAAGCACAAACCTGCCAATAAAATCATCCCTCTTCCCAGCATCTTTGTCCCATGCAGTAATATCAATAATTCCTCCTCGCTCTTCATAGAGATGAAAGTCAAACTGTTCCCTCCACTGAGGATTCAATGTTTTTGGCATAATCTAGAAAAAAGGAACAAGAAAGTAATTATTGCTTTATAATTGAAGCTCCTCTTGCCTGTGACACAAAATTAAATTTTAGGTACTACCAGAAAATCATAAGAACTTGTCAGACGCTTTATTAAAAAATCCAAGGAACCATGGATACTAGGGCACATTTACCATGCTTACTGTTCCCACCAAAAAGGAGCCCCTAAATGATGGTTTGTCCTGAAAAATGAACAATATTTTTCTTGAGGGAGGAATCTCACCCTCAGCACTCCTGAGTGTTGGACAGGAGACAATGCTAGATAACACTTTGAGAATCAGACTGAAATATTCCTAACTTAGGAAAGGAAAGAGGCTGAAAATCTCAGTTAGACAATATGAGAGATTCTTTATAATACTAATCAATGGGAGGCGTTATCATGCCACAAAGAAGAAAATTAGAGTTTCAAGAAATTTTTGTTTCTGTTCCCTGGTTACCCACAGTTTGGAGAATTTGGCTGAACAATATAGAAACTAGACAGTTGCTATGATGACTTTATACTAAGTTATGGCAGAAGCACACAGGGGTACTGTTTCCTCTATTAGCAAAATGACCATTCTCTAAGTGTCTATTAAAGTTACAAAGAAATAGTTTTCTGCTAATTTTCGAGGCTTATTGCAATTATAAAGTAACCCCATTCTAACACAGAGGCAGCTAGGTGGTGCAGTGGATAAAATGCCAGGCCTTGAGTTAGGTAGACTCGTCTTCTTGAGTTCAAATATGGCCTCAGACACTTACTAGCTGTGTGACTCTGGGCAAGTCATTCGACCCTGTTTGCCTCAGTTTCCTCATCTGTAAAATGATCTGGAAAAGGAAATGGCAAACCACTCCAGTATCTCTGCCAAGAAAACCCCAAATGGAGTTATCATGAACACGACTAAAAATGATGGAACCACAAAAATTCTAACACAAATTAACTGAAATCAAATCAACAAATATTTATTGAATGTATTCAAGGTACTAGAGTTAATAGGTATTATAGGATACAGAGAGGAATTTAGTAGAAGAAACATGCATTCTGGAGACCATACAGGGAGGTTTATTTATTGAAGTATCAAAAGTACTTTATTCTAAGGTAGTCTCTCCACAGAAGTCTATATAAGAAACCTCAAAAAAAAGTATTAAAATCAGGCTATCGCGGAGTGGTAGAACATTGTCAATTAAACCATCAAGTTAGTCAGTCAATGATGCTGAAGCACTTACTATGTGCCAGGAACCCATGATAGGTGCTGTGGAAACAAAGAAAAGGCAAAAATATGGTCCTTAAAGGAACTCACATTCTAATGAGGGAGACAACACGCAAACAACCACACACACAGAATAAATATTCAATATTAATGGAGAGTAATCTCAGAGGGACGGCATCAACAGAGAGTTGGGAGACAGGGAGAGGTCACTTGTGGAAGAGGGGATTTGAGCTGATTTGGAGTACAGGAGGAGGTCATGATTGAGTAGAGGATCTGGGAAGTGAGATGCTTAACAGAGAACCAATGTGTACATTGAACTCCTCCAGTATAAGGGCAGGAGTTGAGGTGATGAGAAAGACAATTATTTTTCAGAATATATTTTGCATTATGTTATATTATTCTGAACTTTGTGACATTGAATTTTATCTAAAAAGTTCAGAAGTCTAGGGAAAAGTTACCAAAATTCTAGAGAATATTAATATACAGTTCCTATCAGTTGAACAATTATTTACTATCAGACAACTTTCCATTTCTACATTCTATTAGGTTTAAAATTTTTTTATGTTTCACATTTGGAGGCATGAAATATGAAAGGTAGGATGCTGTAGGGGGTATAAAAAGAAGAACAAGGCTGTTTTCAAATAGCTGGCAATCCAGAAGATTGATTCTTAAATAATTTTAAAAATCATCACTCTCTAATCGTTAGTGAGAAGTATGTATACAATGGTTTTACATACATGCATACACACACACTTGTGTCTAATGGTGGCCATCTCTATGGCTGGGGGAAAAGGAAGAAAAAATGGGAAATAAAAGAAAAAAAAGAAATCTGCACGATAACTATTATATATTTAAAAGGAATAGCATGTTGTACATGGTAGATTTGTAGTTTCATATGCAATCATCTTTTTAGAAATTATACTATGTTATGGAAATGCTTATTTTATTCCATAAATTAAAAAGATTGAATAAAAATTAAAAAAAATTAGTAAACAAGGTCAAGTCAGTAAAGGCTGCTTTTGAAATGCAATTTGTACATTATAAATTCTTGACTAGGGGAAATAGCATTTTTTTAAAGGAATTATGGCCAGAGTGGAGAGGAAAAGGAGAAAAACTCTTACTTGGGCCAGATGAGAAAAAAAGAATTGACAAGACTTATTTGTGAAAAAGGCATGGAGAAGATAGAATGGGGAAAAGAGAGTCATTCAGAGAACTTTATATCCTGAGGTCTGAAAGAAAAAAAGAAGAAAGGGGCAGGAGAATCCATTTCGTGTTTTATAATAAAGAACTGACTAATTAAGAATTAAGAAAAACATCACCCTCAAAGTGCCCATCTTTACAGTGTTATTCAATGAATTTATATTTTTCGCATGAACAAATGAACACTATATCTCTCACGTAGGTTATACAGGAAAGACGAGGCAGTGTGGAATAGTGGGAAGAAAGCTAGATTTAGAGTCAAAAGGCCTGGACTTTAATTCTGGCTCTGATGCTTATCATGCAGCCATAGGCAAATGACATTCTCTTTCTGGGCTGAAGTTCTTTATCTGAAAAAGGGAGGATTCTACTATATGGCCTCTGAGATCTCTTAGAGACTTAA
>CM053622.1:375981827-376051983 GCA_028646595.1 Phalanger gymnotis
ACTTTTCCAAAATGAGCTGGATAATGGAATAGATAAAGTGAACACTGGTGATGCAGATGGTGGAAGTGTAGGATCCCGTGTGGGGGAAATATTTTCCCACTGCAAAAAGTTCAGCAATGGCAGACTGACAAGTGTAGCGCCCTGGCTAAAAGATTTTTTAAATGATAAAATAGTAATACAGAGAAATTTTACCCTATTAAAAATAACTTTTTCCCCTTCTCTATTTTTTTTAAAAAGGATTATGCCTTTCAACAGAAGCATTTATCAGTGTAGCAGCTTTACTTTTGTTACAAAGTGTTAGCAGTCATGACGACACATAGTCTAAGTGCTAGGAAGAACTAATGAGCCTGAAGCAAAACTGTTATATAAAGGTAATGATGAATGGAATGGAGATTGCAAACAGCAAAGGAATATATGACAACAGACAAGGTGAAAACTCTGAATAGCCAACTGCATGCATTCAAATACTTGAACCTCTTTGGAAACTAGCCTGCAGTACAACTTATTGGGTATATATTTTACCTTCTCAGAGATTCTCTTCTCTTCTCCATTTAACTAAGGTTACCTAATGAAACATTATCACATTAATCACTTGTGTTGCTTACATTTCTTTTTTGTTTGATTGGTTTTGGAGAAAATGGGGGTTAAGTGACTTGCCCAGGGTCACACAGCTAGTAACTGTCTCAGGCCAGATTTGAAATCAGGTCCTCCTGAATCAAGGGCTGGTGCTCTAGCCACTGCACCACCTAGCTGCCCCTCTGCTTACATTTCGAAAGACAGTATTACCCATTTTTAAGTATAGCTATTGGTATATTAGTTTGGCTTGTACATTTTGAACATCTGAAGAGAAAAACAGCATTCATCTGGCAAATGGAGAAATAAACCTTTTTAAAAAATTTTCTAATGGTAATTCTATTTAAAAAAATCAAATACCTCAATCAAAATCAAAATATACATTTTTATTCCTGGGTAAAATATGCTGATTTAAATATTATTAATAAAATTATTTACTGAGTATCTACAGTATGCCTACTAGAATATTAAGCAAACATAAGACATTATTCAATAAACACAGATCACAAATACCACTCCTCCTCTCCTCTCCTTTTCTCTCCCCTTTCCTTTCTCCTCTCCTCTCCTTTGCTTTACTCTTTCCTTTCTTTTCCTTCCTGTTCTTCCATCCATCCCTCTCTCTCTGCTTTTTAAAAACAAAAACAAGCAAAAAATTCCCAAAGCAAAGAAGAAAACAAAACAAAACAAAAAACTAACCACCACCAAAAAAGCCATTTATTCTTGCACTGATTTACTGATTCATGATGCCAGGTAACAATATAGTTCAACAAGAGGATTTCAGAGCACGTGAGTAAATTAGTTCAACTTAAATGAGTGTTAAATTATTGCCTTTCATCATGCTATAAAAACAAGATGGACAAGGAGACAAATTTTTAGCAAGGTCATGCTACTGTCAGTTTGCTTCTCATGTGAGCTTAGAAAGGGGAAATGGAATGGTACAACTTACTTGTGTATTTTGGCAACAAAGATTCTGGAGATCTGCTCTGGAGAAGCCCAAGGCTGGAAAAGCAGGGGTTCTGTAGGTCTGGATCGAAATGAATGGTCAGAACTATATGAGGATGTGAACAGTGTGCCTATCCATCCCTAATCTTCATAAGTGTTTGAATCATGTTCACAAAACAATTTTTGTAAACACTGTAGCACTACTTTCTAAGGTACCAGAAAATTTCTTATAGAACAGAAAAGATAAGCATATATATATTATATATATACATATATATATAATATATATGTATACATGATGCAAAATATATACATGATAGTTATTGTTTTCCTCTGGTAGAATGATTCAATGGAACTGGAATACTAATCTTCCACTGTAATCATGGGACTTGGTCAGACTGAAGTCCTACAAAGCTGGCTAGGTTTCAAGTACAGTACCATTAATGTACAGTAAGTCCACTTGTCTCAACTGGACTATTGCCAATTGACTGATGCCAATGGACCAATATGGGTAAGTCTGGAGAAGCTTATCACTAAGATGATGAAGTCTGTTATTAGAGTAGTTCCTAAAAACCATTAACTAAGTTGAAAGAGGGGCGCTAATCTGCATGAGTAGAGGGTTTCCCACTCTCTACTAGGTAGTTTCTATATTCCCTGAGTAAATAATAGATCCCTGAAATATTAAAATAAGAATAATTGATAGTCAAGGACTTGAGAGGTTTGCAGATAAAACATGCAGTGACAAAGGGAATAAAATTCAAGTTTCATTGCAAAACAAAATAAAATGGCAAGGAGAGATTTGGGGGTGGGATGGGTAGAGAACAATTTTTTTAGTCTCAAACGTTATTTTTTTAAGTCTATTTTGTTTCTTATGTAAAATTACAAGAATGAAAACCTACACAAAATGGTGAAGGCTCCAACATGATGGTTCTAGTTGTTTGCTACTAGGTTATCCCACGAGGAGACATTATACAATCACATAAACAGTACATTCCAAATAGAAACAGGCTGAGAGTAAATACATTTGACTTAAAGAGACATAAGCAAAATCACGACAAAAAATAGCACCCCTAATCCCAAATGAAACTAGCAAAATATTTGACCTAATAATAATATATCAGACACTTATAGTGGATGGACCCAAGCAAGAAAGATAGTGAGGAGCAAAGGATATTGCAGAGAGAGTAATCGAATTTCCTAGTGTGATCAAATATGGCGGTTAGAAGATGATATTAGCAGACATTCAGAATCAGGATATAGGAATCTCCGAAAAAGAAAGATGCAAGTGGAGTCATCAGATTTAGTGATATGGATAGGAAGAAATAAAGTGAACCAAAATTAGCATCTAGACTATTTTGGAAAATAGACTAAGTTATAATATCCTCAAAAAAGTCATTGTTCTAGGAAGCCATCTCTGGAGGTCTAGGTATCATTTTGTTGTTGTCATTCAGTCATTTTAGTCATAGCCAATTCTTTGTGACTCCATTTGGGGTTTTCTTGGCAAAGATACTGGAGTGGTTTGTTGTTTCCTTCTCCAGCACATTTTACAGATGCAGAAAGTGAGACAAACAGGATTAAGTGACTTGCCCAAGGTCATGAGAGGAATTAGATGGTAGAGATTGGGAGAAATATGCTTTGTAATGCCTTTGCATGTGTTTTGTATTTACTCATTTGTATGCCTGCTGTTTCCCCTTTCAAGAGGGTAAGGTAAGGCAAAGGACTCTTCGTTTTATTTGTTTACTTGTAGTATCACTGGGCCCTAGTACAGTATCTGGAACACAGTAAATGCTTGGGGCAGTTAGATGGCACAGTGGATAGAGCACCAGGACTGGAGTCAAGAAGACCTGATTTCAAATCCGACCTCAGACACTTACTAGTTGTACGACCCTGGGCAGGTGACTTAAGCCTGTTTTCCTCAGTTTCCTCAACTGTAAAATGTTCTGGAGAAGGAAACGGCAAGCCACTCCAGCATCCTTGCCAGGAAAACCCCAAATGGGGTCACAAAGAGTCGAACTGAAGAACAACAAAATGCTTGGTCATTGGCTGATTGATCAGTCTGGACAAAAGATACATTACGCAGTTAAGAAGTAAACTGACAATTGGTTTCTTAGTACAGACTTCCAGAGCTTGATACATTCTTACGCATTTTCAGGGTAGAGAAATCTTAGAATCTGGGCTGCTAACAACTTGATAAAATGTCAATATATTTACGAATCTGTGATTTAGTTGGTGTAGGCACTTTCTCTATCAATTAAGACCATAATCTTTACAGCAGTATTAGTACATCAAGTCTTAGAGGGTTGTCTGAGGCTCAGAGAGGTTCTGGGGCATGCCCATGAGGCGCCTAGGTGGTGCCACAATACACAGAGCATTGGCCTGGAAGCACGAAGACCTGAGTTCAAATTCAACCGCAAACACTGACTGACCTTTTGGCAAATCACTTCCAAGATGAGGATAATACTAGTCTCCTCACTGTAGAATTAGGATAATAACAGCACTTCCCTTTAGGTTACTGTGAAGATCAAATGGGATTGAATGAAATAATATTTGTTAAATGCTTAGCACAGTACCTAGCACACACACAGTAGGCACTTCCCTTCCCCATGGTCCCATGGTCTCATGATTAGTGAGAGTTAGGCATGGGATTTGAGCCCAGTTCATCCTGACTCTAGATCCACCATTTTATCAACCTCCCCAATGCTGCCTCTTAATCTACTGGCATATTATTATTATCATCATTAATAAAATATCTTACCAAATAGGTCAATTATTTCCTGAGTCTGAATGCAGGTCAGGAAAATAAATCAACCTATTTAGCTTTATTATATGGCAAGAGGGAAAGTCTGTGATATTCTTCCTACAACATCTTTGTTTCTTAATAATCCTTTGCTTTTGTTACCTTTGATTCATTCTGCCTGTCTAGCCCTTCTATATAATCACCTAGACATTATAAAACTGGTGGGAAAGATACTGCTTGTGTGTTTACAATGAGGCCATATGACTGTTAGAGTCCATTTTCCCTCTATTTTCGGCACAGGGCTACATGTGCCTTTATTTAATCAAATGACCCATGAGACACTTTACAAAGAAGAGATAATGACAGCTTTAGTGTGACTGTTTTGTACTATGAACACCCATACTTATCAAAGCATGGTGCAATTATCAGCTCAGTACCAGTCACAGAAGCTTTCTATCTTTCTCTTCCCCTACTAAGCTCATTCCAGTGAATTGCACCCAGATGATGTGCTCCAACAAGTGGATTTGCAGTTCATCCATCTTTCAATGCAGGGCAGCCTTTTACAATAAACGTTAGTACTTTGTCCAATTTAGTTTTAGAACCATGGTCTTATTAAAAATCTTTGATCTTTTATTTTTCTTAGAAGACTATTATCAAATAAAGTGATCCTCAGTGGAGATATTTCCCTTATTTGTATCCTGAAATTTTCCTTGATAATATTCACTTCTATCTAATTCGACAAAAAAATATTAAATGTTTGCTGTATCAGAATACTGCCAGGTGCTTGCAGAGGAAACAAACTTTAGATGAGAAAGAGGTCTGCTCTTCTGGGAGCTTAAAGTCTAGTGGAAGACATGGCACATGCAGATGTAACTAAACACGAAAATAATGTGTAATGTAAGTATATTAGCAAGGTACAAAATGTTTTATCCAAGGTGTGAAAGGGGACCATAGTATGTGTACATTTTACTGTCAACTACTTCTATAATGTATTGAGATGTTCGGTAAAGGTCACAAATCAATTTTTTAAAATAAGTCTCAGCTTTCATAACTGTAAAAAGGAAATACTATCTTCTGATAGTCTATTTATCTTTCCCACTAATACATTTGATACTTTTGTTAATCGAACATTGAATTGCTTAATTTCCTGTAATGGTCTTTTTTCTTGGTCAATGTGTCCTGTTTTACTATCCCTTACAATGCTATATGTAAACTGTTTTTTTAAAAGCAGTCTTTAGTTAGCACTATGTCTTAAAGGCAATTGAGACAGATAGTTTAGAATGATGAGTGACTGACAAAAATTATAATTCAAAATTATCTGGAAAATCGCAATCCCTTGGTGAGGCTCAGATTAATCTAAGACTGTGAGTCTCACTTTTTATTTTAATTCCCCTCCCCCAAACTCATAAGCCTTGTAGATCCATCATAAATCTACATCAGTTCTTTGTTTTTTAGGTTCTGTTTTAAAAACATAACACTGTAAAACTACTTTTCAAACATGTGCTGGTTTTAAGAAGTTAGGGTTTATGTAAATCATTTTTATTTTTAGTCCTTAAAAAAGTTATCTCCTTGATAGGCTAATTGAAAAACATTTTACCAGTATTTAGAATTTTCTTAAATCAATTGATGGACATTCTAAACTTGACTCATTCCTTAGATAAATATATTTCAGCTTTTATTTTAGGTATTTTCGTTCTAGGTATTTTATTCTCTTCATCTGAGAAAGCACATTCTTCATTCAAGATTGCCTACAACATTTAAGACTTTTGGCCTTTTGAGTTCTTCCATATTATTTTCTACATGTTTGTAGGAAAACAAAAAGAAAAGACCAAGGTATCACTTGATCGAAGAGAAGTGGTATTAATGATCACACTGACTCCTGATCATGTATATACGTGCTCCATACCTACCATTTTTGAAGAAGAGTCTCGAAGTACTGATTTTCTGAATTAGGAAATCAAAATGCTGAACGTGAGAACTTCAGTGTGTCTTCCGACACATTCATACATCAATGACTTAGGGAGATATTAGAAAAATGCCACACAATGTGGGAGGCAATTAACAGGGAAACCACAAAGACACATGTCTATATAGGTGCAGTTTCTACATTTCATAACTGACCCGAAAATGTCTTGCATGGATTGCTACCCTACCTACTCATATTTATTTTAAAAATATCTAGAGCAAAGTATGATGTGGATGGCAGTCCTCAGTAAACTAGGTTGCACATGACCTGAGCAGGGCTTAGAGCCTGGAAATCTTGAGTTCGAATGCTATTTCAGACACTTATTAGCTATGTGATTGGGCAAATAATTTAACCTAGCTTAGGCTCATTTTTCTCATTTACAAATGGAAGAGGTTGATCTTGGCCTTTGAAGTCCCTGTCGAATCTGAATCTATAATCCCTGCTCTACCATTAAATAGCTATATGATCTTGGGCATCCTCTGTACTTGTTTCTTTATCTGTAAAATAAAGTTGGACTAAGTGATCTCTAAAGTTCCTTGAAAGCCTAACGCTTTATGACCTCTGAGCAACACCCAAACCAGGTGCTCAGAAAGAGACATTCTATTAAACCTCAATGATCAATATAAGTTATTCCTTTTAATTACATGTTTGGTACAAGAAACATTAGGCAGTTAAGAGTGTTAAGAAATGTCCATGGACAACATTGGGTGATTAGAATCAATTAGGAATACTGAAAGTTGGAAGAGGGGGTGGTGAAAAAGTAGCATTTGATAGATAATAACTGAGAAAAAACCCACCATGTAGAGCAACTTGTGGAAGTGGAATAATATCTGGTAGTATGTCTTTAGTAAAATGAAACAGAATTTTCAGTCATTTTGGGTTCTGCACATATATTATGTGTTTGTGTGTGTACATACATATAAATATATATATATATATATATATATATATAAGATGTGTATGTATCTATCGTGTGTGTGTGTGTTTGTGTGTGTGTGTGTGTGTGTGTGTGTGTGTGTGCGCGTGTATGAGAGAGGTAGGGGAATGGAAAGAGAAAATATTCTGGTCTGATGGCTTAGATAATGTGGCTAAGAGTATTATTCATTTTGAATAACTCGCAAAATAATGTAGAAATGACAATTTTACAAAATCCCTTCAATAACGTTAAGGATGTTGAATAATTCAAAAGATTGGCCCCACATCTAAAATTATTCTCAGATGAAATTATCTGGGCAATTTAAGAAAATGAATAAACAAACAGGTCATTTCATTTACTTCAAGAAAGTCAGTGGAATAACTAAATACCAGAGGTCGCTTATCAAGAAGCCTTCAATGAAATGATGAAAAAAATGATAAGGTCCTAATCCTCAAGTTATCTATGGTCACTGAAAATCTAAACAAGAGTTCATCTAGGAAGGGGAACAACTACCATAGTCTCATTTACTTCTAGGGAAGAGGGACCTTCACTTTGACACCAGCCAGCTAACAGTTCTGCCAGATCATTAACATGCTTTAGCATAAAAGCTATGTTGGGCCTAATCTCTTTAGAATTCGGGGATAAGTGATTTAAGGGATCTGAATGCTCTTTGAGGACCAAAAAAGAACAGAAAATATCAGTGTTTCCACCATGATTTCTAACACTATGAAATGGTGTCCCACATGTTAATTTCAAAGAAAGAAGAAAGCTTACAGAGGAAGGAAATTAGTAATCAGAACAGAGCAAAATGTAGAATTATAGTGCAGAAAGTTGAATGATGGGGCTCAGGAAAAAGTAAGCAGTGTTGAACTGAAATCTCTTATTTTGAAAAAATTCATGCACAGAGAGGTCTCATTTTTTCTTTCCTTAAATACAAAGCAGGGGTATAGTTTTTTTTTTAACTTAATGAGACTTTTTTTAAAAATAAATACAGACTGTGCAAAATGTTTCAAATAATGCATAAATGGCCTAAAATTTCTACGGAATAAGTAAAGATATTTTCAAACAAGGCTAAGCTCTAAAACTTTAAGTAAAATATCCACATCATGGCAGTGGCAAGGCACCCAAAGCCTATTATTTGAGCAGGAGAAAGATGGAACCTTAATGACCCTTCTATATCAGATTGTGTTATTACTATCCGAAGATCTCATGCAAAACTAGATCTAATGGAATAGGTCACCAGAAGGAACCAAAATCCTCCATCAGTTCTGAATTTGTGACAAAATTCCTTCTTCAAAGAATTCAGTTCAAAGTGATGAATTTTAGAAGTAATATAGTTTTTTTAGTCCTTAAGAATGAGGAAATGAAAGGAAAATTAAATTTAGGTGCCATAAATGACTTAGTATTCAAAACGAGGGCCAATTGAGAATGTGAAAACAGCGTCTTTGCCAGTCGGTGTTGAAACAGTCAAATTTTCTAGCCCAAAACAAAAATCAAGAGTAGCAATATAACATATTGAAACATTACCCTCCACCAGAAAGACTTCACTGAGAAATACGATCCAAGTACTTCATTTTCTGAGAGTTCCTAGAAGCAAACAAATACTTAGCTAAATTCTGAGTTTGTTTTGGAAATATTTTAGCAAAAAAATGAAAACAAAAACAAAAAACCTATGCTTTCTATAAGTGTTCTGAATGTTTTTTCACGTTTCTCTTGGAATAGATTAAGTTTTTCCCATCAGTGAAGGTTCAGAAAACAGTTTTTTTTTCTAAAACTTGCTTGGACATCAACCACTTACCATTTCACTCTTGGGAACTCTTTAATAAATCTTTTAATCTTGAACACTTTCACTATAAGTAGAAGAATTATTAATAACATTCAAAACTATTTTTCCTGTAAAACAAAATTCCTCCTTTTCCTTCTGCAACATTTCCATGGAATTTTACTGAAGTATCTCTAAACTGATAAAACTTTTCTTATTTTTTTATCTGAGTAGACAGTGTTCAGAAGCTCATGTGGTTTCATCAAGAACATGGGCTGATACTGTAAGAGTAAAATAGGGCTTGCCTTCTTGTTAAAATTCAGACCTGTCCTATTACAGTGTTAAAACTGATGCCCAGAAGAGACCATCTGTGGTCAAATGAATGCAGTCATATTAAGTTTGACATTGGGAATAATTTATTAAAAGAAACAAACTCTGAGAAAAGTCTCTACTGGTCTAGTTCAGATGTCAGAAAAATGCAGTAATTTATAGAATTTAAATATTACTTTCTTTAAATCATCTCTCATATTCTCTTACATAAGGACTTTCTCTCAGTGCTAAAGGAAACATTTAACTGATCACAACCTTTACGGTGAAGAACTAAAACATAGGATGGTGAAAATGAGTCATGGGTTAGTGCAATAGTCTGTGACTATGGTTATTATTTTCAAGATGACAGTTAAAAATCTGAATGACCCATCAAAAATCAGTTTAGAAAATGTCAAAAAATTAAAAAGGTGTGTGTGTGTATGTGTGTGTGTGTTTAAAATTGATCCAGTAGATTTTTTACTTCACTTACTGGCATAGTGTTCAGTAAAGTGGAATGCCTACTGCCATACCTCCCCAGAGAAGAAGACTCCATACTCAGAAGATACCCCTTAGAATATACTCTCCTTGAGAAGAGGCCTTTTTTTTGCTTTCTTTATATCTGTATCCCCAGAGCCTAGCAAAACATAGGGCTAATAAGAAATACTTAAACATGTATATTGATGTATAGTTAGTTATATGTTATCTCTTGTACTTGAGTTCTACTCCAGTATTTCTTCATAATGCTGAAATGACTTTGAGTTCTTAAAATCTATGCCAGTGATGTCAAACTCAAGTAGAAATGGATCCCTGCAGGTCACTCACTCAAAATTTTTGCAGGTTGTTGAATTTGATACCTCTGCCATATGCAAGTAATAAGTTCTAGCAGGTCTTGCCAAATGGACAGGTCTTCAAGGAGGGAGAGGCCCAGTGATATCTGTCATCTCAAGACTAGTCCACATTTGAAGAGAGTTATCGCCAGAAGATGAACAACTTACAGATTGATAATTTTGGCCAGAGAATCTACACAATGTTCTACCAAGCCATGGATGGATTCCATTTGTGCAGGCGGTAAGAGTGTTAGCACAAACGAAATGTGGGATCATTTGAAATTCTGAACAAGTATGATGTGACTCATTTCTTTGAGAATACTCAGCAGTCTTCTGTGAGAGGTAAAGTGGAGCTTCTGCAAAAACCTCTTTAAAGAAATACTTTTGAATTTGAATATTGTTGATAAAGAGCTTATTTGGAAAACCCATATTCCTGAAGGTTGCCCCCATCTTAGAACCACAATGCACCTTTGTATTTCTCCCTCAATACTCAAATACTAAGGTATGTTTTCTGACTTGAAGAATACTACTTCTTGTGACAGACTACTGAAAGCAAATTGTAATGATTCTCATTGGGATTTTAGGATTCTTAGTTTAAAAAAAACCCCAAACACCCTTTTCTTTTATTTTAGTATGCATTATTAAGATTTCTATTGTCAGTTCTCTTCATTAAAATATATAGTGTTGATAAATGTACAATATCCAAGATAAATAAGAAACCGATTCAAATATAAGAACAAGAGCTATTCCCTAATAGATAAATGGTAAAAGGATATGAACAGGCAGTTCTGAAGAGAAATCCAAAACATTAACAGCCACATAAAAAGTGCTACAAATCGTTAGTAATTAAATTAGAGAAATACACATTAAAAACTCCAGAGTTTCACCTCACATCCATTAAATTGGCAAAAATCACACACAAAAATAACATGATAATTAGGGGAAGAACTAAGGGGAAAAGTGTGAATTAACACAGTATAGATGCAGGTTAGAAATGGTCTAGTAATTTTGAAAAGGCATTTGGAACTATATCCCAAAAGTCACTAAATTCTTCATGCCCTTAGATCCAGCAATGCCACTGCTAGGCCTATACCCCAAAGACACCAAAGAGAGATAAAAGGATCAATATGTATAACAGTATTTATAGCACCGCCTTTTGTAATGGCAAAGATTTGGAAACTAAGAAAGGGTTACCCATTTATCAGGTACGATTGAATAAATTAAGGTAAATGAATGTAAAAAGAAAAACAATTTTGAAAGACTTAAGAACACTGATTGATGGAATGATCAACCATGATTCCAAAGGATTGGTGGTGAAATACACAACCCAGCTCCTGACAGAGAGATGATGAATTGGAGGTGAAAAATGAGTCATATATTCTTAGATAAGATCAACTGGAGATCTGTTTTGCTTGACAATGCATATAGGATACAATGGGTTCATTTTTCTTTTGTTTTAGGGGTAGGATTTAAGGAAAGAGAATAAAGACTGAGAAAGAAATGATAAATAGAATCATGTGGAGAATGATTTTACATCATATATATGCATATATATACATATTTGTATCTAATGGTAGCTATCTTTAGGGCAGGGGGAAGGGAAAAAAGGAAAATAAAGAAATTTACATGATAATTTTATTATATATTTAAAAGGAATAGCAAATTGTACATAATAGATATGCTGTTTAATATATTTTTATTATACTATGTTATGAAAATGCTTGTTTTATTCCATAAATTAAAAGTAAAATAAATAAAAACTTAAAAAGAAAAATGAACAGAATAAGAGGATCATTGAAGAATTACAAAAACACATAGAAGAGAACAAAAATGTACATTGAGGAAAACAGACATGTAGGACAGCTTTGAAAATAACATGATGATTTTATTGTACAGGGCATCCTCCAAAGTCTTAGTGAAGTTTCGAGCTACTGAAGCTTAAAGACTTAAAAAGAGAAGCAAACTCTTTATAATATAGATTTACAGTAACTTTATATGCAGTCTTTTTCTGTTCTACTTTGCATATGGGCTCATGTTACTGGGTGTTGGTTCAGTTCACAATAACAATTTTTTAAATATACTATGGGCAAATTATGCTTTGAAAGTTTAAATCTTCATTTAAAAATCCAAATGAAGCTCCATGATATAAATGGTAAATTTCCAAGAATCAATGTTTCTTTTGATAATAAATTTGTTAAGACAGGATGAAGAGGATCTGGGGTTTATAATTTCCATTTAAAGCAGTGATTCAAGATAGTAATTAAGTCAGCTTTTTTTTTTTAAAGACTTAAAATCTGTCAAATTTCCATGCGGGTTAAATGTAAGTAAGTGGCAACTGTTCAAGATTGAATTTCTTCTCTCTCCCTCAATTCTAATGACAAATCATCTAATTTTTCATATTAATTCAGAGGATACTTGCATAATTACATTTCCCTCTCTGCTTCTAGGAGGTATAGAATAGAACAGACAAAATGAGAATTCTAGAGAGTTTTCTTTAATGCTTAAAATTTAATATTTGAATTTCTTCATTAGGTCTAAAGACAAAAATTATCCATGTTTAGACCTACTAAGTCCTTAGGCTCCATTTAATTATTTCTATCTTTATTCATCAACTATAATTTTTGTGTCACTTTGAAGCTGATATTCTCATATAAATTTTATCTTTTCTTCAGATAAAACTGCTTTCTCCACATTGCCCTGTACAAGTGTGAAATTCATAGTGGGACTGTCAAAGGTTTCTTTTATCTAGTTTTTTCTAATAATGTCCCCCAAACACCTGGCATCATGATAATAATTTCAGCTAAAATATTGATTTCATTATAAAATATAAGAAAACAAAATCATCAACAAATGAATTTCAGAATAATATCTTTTAAAATCACAATTGTGGATTTTAAAAGTTACTTTTAAAGCCCAATCAAGAAAAACAAACTTTTTTCAATGAAAGCACTAGTTTAAGCATATTTATGCTAAAACTGAAAAGTAATAATAGCAGAAAAACAAAGCAAACAAAAACCCCCATGAAAACAACCTGATGAATATGCTTGCTGAAGTTGGCGGGATGAGGATGCCAGTACTTTTTCTTTGTTTTTTTATATTAATTCTCAAAATGTAATGATACCTATTTTAAAAAAATTCATTTGATTACTTCTAGCCCCTACAACCCAAACCTCACCTCAAACCAAATAAAGTCTCTCAAAATTAAATGTAACATGCTAATTAGCAATAATTATTTTTCAAAGATCAAAAAGGGTCCTGAGGATCATTACACAATTTTATTTTCCCTACTTCTCTCCAATCTTTCCATGAATCCAATAAATCCAAACAAATGAGTAAATGTATACATAAAGCACTCTGAAAATGACAAAATGCTTTTTAAAAAAGTCATCAATAATTATTAGCTTAATTCTCTCAATTACATTAATTTAACAGCAAAAAAAATATGAACATAGGCTATTATTTCTAAGTAGTTGTGAACTTAAAGCTGTTTTCTGTATACAAAAATGAATAAAATCATAACCAACATATATATGTTGTAAATAAACTAATTATTATATATGTATTAGGAACAACTTGGGGTGGGACTCAGATTCTTGAAAAAATATTTTTATAACTATTTAAATACAACTTTAACATTTTGAGCACATTAAAATATTTAGTCCAGTCCATGGGCTAAATTTCTAACACTATTCAAAATGGCACTTGAAATTCCTATCTTTTCAATACTATTGAAATATGTAAGAAACTACTCATGTCTGTTGTTGATGTCTTTTTCAGAAGCATAAATGCTCTTTATCAACATAATATCAGATAAAGGCACTGGTAAAAAATTATGTATATTCAGCTTGAATTAGCTGGATTTCACTTCTTCAGTCTTAGCCCTTGATGACTTCTCTCACGTTAGGTGAAGGTGCCACTTATCTAAACAGAGGTAACTGAGAATATGAATACTAAGAATCTATCCATTTCAAATTCTTTATCTGGTTTTCCAGTTTCTCAAATATGATTTCTTACCTTTTCCATACACTTAATGCAAAAATGACCCCCTCTAAAACCCTGACTTGTCCTTTTAAATGTTGCTGAAAAGAGAGTCTCCATTCCCCTGAGGAGTCAGCATGCAGTTATCCTCAGCACTACTTGGTTGGCCTTTTATTTTTCTACAAATTCACCTTAAACCGTTTTTATTTTTTATTGTTGATGAGACAATGAGAAAGAAATTAGTCCATGAAAGCAAGAATTTTCTCATTCTATAGAATTTAACCTACTCACATCATCACCTCTCCTCCCCACAAACACACTCATTTATACTTCACAATCAGTCATTTTTGAATAAGAGGACAATGTAATCTATGAAATAGAATTCATGTTTGCCTCCATTACTCTGGTACATGGTACAACTTTTCTTTTTGTTTAAAGTCAGTCTAGGTTGCCTCTTGTTATGTTGGAGAGGCCTCCTCCTCAATGTTAATAAAGCCAGCATGCAAGATAATGCATGCCGACCTTGCGAAAGGCAAATCAGCGACCACACAATTAAACATCTTTAACTGGGCACAAAGACACCATGTAATCCAGCCACTGCTGAAGACGATATTTTTGTCCTTTTGCTTTGTGCAAAGTCATCCGGATCTGTTCCCATAAGAGTCTACAACATTTAAAAAATTCAGCAAGTTCAGTGAAATAAAGACAATCATTTTTATGGAAAATCTGCCCCACCCTCAGTTATAACTTACAATAGACAAAAATGTGTGATGTTTTATACTATGGGAAATGTTATTTAAATCAAAATGAGAAATAATGAATGCAAATTTTCATCAGAATGTTTTATATTGGAAGAATTAAGTATCTTCAACATTAAACACAAGTAATATTATTTTAAATAAATTTGCAACATTTTTTTTGTAGTTTGAGAAACCATTGTCAAACTCTATGCAGAAATCTAATGAGTTCAGTGGCATTTTACAAATTGTCAATTAAAACAATGAGTTCATACAATTTATATTATCTGGAGTCTTAATTGTGGCTCATCCCTATAGTTTTTCCAGTTAACTTGGATTTCAGGGTACAAATGAGGTGCCAAAATAATTTTTATTTCGAATTTTAAACTTCTTTAAAATCTGAATACATTTGACCTTTTCCCCTCTCTGATCACATAAGACCAAAGATAAGTAATTCTATGTCATTAGTTAAGGATGCAATGAACAACCAGGATTTCATTTTTTCTTTTGGTATTTTTAAAATCACCTATTTACTCCCAGAATACAAGGTCTTGTTAGAGAGCAGTTGATAATTGTTAAATAATGACAATTTTTTTCTTCATTATGTCTGAGTGACTATGTGAGACACTTAAAAATGTGTTAATCTGTTCTTCCACCTTTCCTTAAATTAAAGCACTTAGAGGTTTTAAGATGCATTTTTAATGTGTCATCTAGTGTGTCAGGTTTAACTATGCCCTGCAGACTTAGAACTGAAAGTGCTCTTTGGTTAAAATTAACAATATCCTTGCCAAAAGCTTTATTAAAAATTGCTTCATTCAGCTAAAGACTAAAAAAGTGGCGTTATAGTTCATGAAATGATGCTAAATGATTATAATAAAATCATTATAATAGAGATGTATTACTTTAAAAAAGATATAAGCTATCAGGTAACAGAACATAGCAATTAGATATGTTCACACTGGTCTATGTTATAATCTGCAAAGAATGAACTTTCTTAAAGAAAGGAGTCAAAACGAAATGTTAGCATAGTGCTAGGGAGTATAAGGTAGACTAGTTAACATTACTAAAGTGCAATTTTTCATTTGACTGAATTCAGATTAGTTTGTTATCCCACTATCTCTTAAACAAAAACCCAACCTTTTATAAAGCAAAGCCATTATCTCTGACACCTTAATATAGCCAATTATTTTATACAATATTTTTCTACTTTCAGTTTTCTCTCCACATAATTTATTTGCATGGTACCTATATTGTTCTCTTTTGGTCTTGTTAGCATTTTACATTAAATAATTCCACCTAATAATAAGAAAAAATACCGTTAAGAATAAAATAACTCAAAAAACCTCAAAGTATTATTATTTATCAATCCAAATTAATCTTGTCTCATTATCATGACTCTGGCCAGTATAATGAATCCAGTATTTCTCATTTTTGTGAAAACAGTAGGTTTTTTTTTTCTACTGTAACAACTAAAAGTGAGTGAGATTCCAAGTGTTCACAACAGGAAATTTGATGTTAGAATGCAAGAATGAAGATTTTTATACTCACCTTTAATTATTATTTTAAGGAGTTAAAAGGAAATATCCATCTCTAGAAACAGTCTAAATACAATTCACAACAACTTACTAGTCTTGAGAAGCATTAATAAAACACAACAAATATCTTGAATCAGATCTTTTTGCTTTTCAGAGATGTTTAGGTTCATGCATATTTTTCTTCTTGCTTCCCATTAAGGTTGGATGGTGTTTGGTTTCAGTTAGATAACACATTTGCTTCAAATAACATATAAATCAATCTTGAACTGCAATTACTATTTCACTGTCCACAAGCTAGCTATTTACCCTTTTGATTTCAACAGTAAATACGACCTCATATTACGTGAGTGCCACAAATAATACGATTTCAATTGAGAGAACCTATTATTGGCAGTACGGCTGAAACAAAAATAAGGAAAGAAATCTCATCACTGAAAGTCAAGATGATGAAAGTGATGAGCAGGTAGTTAAGTAATGGGAAATGCCATGAAATGATTCATCCCATATAGAGGGGAGACAGGTATATTAAAAAAATAACAATGCCGATTTAGCTTTTCCTTGTGAGGGTATATCACTCTTGAAAGGAACTGAGTAAAGGAAATGTGATTTTATACCACAGAAAACATATAACATCATTATATGGCTATATTTAAGTCTTTTCAATGAAGTTGAAGGCTCTGCAATAAGACATAACATTCACAGGAAACAGCTCAAAGACTGGCTATATGCCAAATACTGGCAGAAAAATGGAAGAATCCTATCTTGTCTAAAACAAGATTCTAAAAGAAAAGTAATTTGACTCGTGCTTTACTAGAAAGTCAACTCTGACTTTAGAACATGGCTAAAATAAAAACATAGTACCAGAATTCAAAATACTATCTGTGAAATATAGATGGGTACAGTGTGTATATATACATATGTACATATATATATTGTATATATATATATATATATATACACATACATACAATGGGAGCAATCACGCCATAAATAACAAAGGGGAAAACAATAAAATAAAAATTAGCATTATATAGAGCAGGGCTTCTTAAACTTTTTCCACTCATGACCCCATTTTGCGGTTTGGCAGCACTGAGTGGCCTGAAAGTATGCATGATGCAAAATGTGCATGCTTTGTGTTCAGAACCAAGCCTGCAGTAAAGTTGCATGGTGCGACATGGGCAAGCACTTCCAGAAACACCTCAGATTCACTATGTGTTTGATTTTTAATTAATTTATTGATTGATTGATTAAAGAAACCTTTCACAGTTGCCAATTTTTTTGGAAACCCATATGGGATCGCAACCTATGGTTTAAGAAGCACTGAATAGAACTTTAAGGTTTGCAAGCACTTTACCCATTTTACCCATAACAGCCTGGGAGGTAAGTGCTATTATTATGCCCATTTTTATAGATGAGGAAACTGAGGCAGACAGAGCTTAAGTGACTTTCCCACATTCACACAGCTAAGCTAGTTTTAGTATTGATTGTGAGACATAGCAGACACTGGCACTGGACCACCTAGCACGGCATGCCCTCATCAGAGAAGGTGCTATGCTCCATGAGCAAAAGAGTATCACAGAAGCACAAAGGAAAGAGACATCTCCATCCAAATGTTCACATGGACTATTTGTGCCCGACCTGTGGCAGAACCTGCCATACTCATATTAGATTGACCAGTCACAGTCAAACACACTGTATTTGACCTCAATACAGTGATATCACTGATCTTCAAGTATGAAGAATGAACAAGTGTCTGGGTTCAGATTTGAACACAAGCCTTCTTGGTTCCTTAAAAATACCAATAAATGAAGACATGTAAACAGATTGTTGCAGAAGAGAATGGTTAAGCAAGAAATCTCAATTGTGGGTTATGAGTTGAGGAAGATGGAGAATTTGAATGAGACATTGCTTGAAAGAGGAAAGGTGGAAAGATTGTCTTAGTGGTGTCATGTCTATCAAATCTGACAGCACATTGGAACTTTAAGGCACCAAATTCCTAGTAAATTCTAAGACATAATTCGATCTTCCTACTTGACCAAAATTAACCCTGGTTTCTGAGCCTGGGAGAATTGATTGGAGCCATTCCAAATTCACAGAAGTTATACACCCTTCAAAAGTAAACAATCAATAGTGCAGGCAGCAACTTATCCTCAGGCTTGTGATGAGCTTAAAAGAGTTTTCTAAGATATCGTAGCTTTAGGAATTTTATTTAAATGACTTTGAAAGTCAGAAAAAGATAAGAAAATTAGCTCTTACATGGGCATGGATTTATTTCTTCTGCTTTTCTTAAGGAAGCCTTGATAGTTTTGGACGACTTTGAGCTTGGGTAATGTATACCACGGGCAGCTAGCTGGTGCAGTATAGAGCATAGGGCCTGGAGTCAGGAAGACCTGAGTTCAAATACAGTCTCAGACACTTAATAGCTGTGTGATCCTGGGCAAATCACCTGTTTGCCTCAATTTCCGCATCTTTAAAATTAGCTGGAGAAGGAAATGGCAAGCCACTCAAGTATCTCTGCCAAGAAAACCCCATACAGGGTCACAAAGGATCAGACACAATTGAAACAACTGCACAACAGTACAAATTGGCCATTTGAAGGTAGAGGCCCTTCCTGCCTGCATTAAGATGGGTGTGATAAATTCTTATTACTGTATCACTCTGGGTATATTTTCTGCCATTAATAGTATTTTTAGAATAAGCAATAAACTCTTTAGCACTGTTTTCTAAGATTACATGCAATCCAAATAATAGGGAGATTGGCATTACCATTAATTCATACTAAAATTATACTAAGAACATTTTTGTAGATTGGTGGGGAGGTTGTTTGGGCGTGCTCTTAAGGATATTTGGAGGTGACATGGAGGAAGATATGCTATGATCTCACGTGTATCATAAGTACTGAATGAATTCGAGTTAAAAGGAAGATTATTTAGCTACAGGTGACATATTCCTCTCCCAACGTAACGTTTTATTTCTTTCCAGTAAATATAACATTCCTGTATACTGCAATGGTTGCTGATCCTAAAATAATACACTTCTACATCTCAGATCCCTCTCCCTGGAGTGAAATTATACTTCAAAGCATACATTTTTACTAGGAAGACAACCTCAATACCCACTTGCAACCACTTTACAGTTAGCACGTATTTTTCTTCACTTGGATTTTGACATTCGCCTAATGACTTTAATTTCCATTTCATCAAGCTAACCTTCAAATAAACCATTGTTCAGGATATGGAGGTTAGTGTCTCTTTCTCATATACACACATATATATATATATATATATATATATATATATACACATACTTATACACATAGGCAGAGGCATTGGTATATACGTACATGCCAATCCCCACGTATTGAATATATGCTATGTTTTATATATATATATATATATATAAATGCATTATAAATTATTATATTATATAAACTATAAATTTATTACACAAATAATTTACTACATAAATTATAAACTTATAAAAATATTTATATATAATTTATATATTAAAACATTTATATATAATTTACACATTTATATACACATATATGTATATATACTCTCATGCATATACATTTATATACACATACGTGTATATATACTCTCATGCACATACATACCTTACCATTTGTGACTTATACCCCCCACCTCCACCCCTTACTTTCCTCATTTAATCACACTCTCATCATTTTATTATAAATACTGCCTGGACCAGACATATCTGATTTGAATAGGTAAAGAGGCCAGAACAAACATGAAACGGACTCTTAAGTAAGTCAGGCCTTTGTCGTATGGGGTTCATTTCTGGTAGAAAAGGTCTTATAGGAACATAGAGCTGGAAGGGGCCTCAGAAACCACTGATTCCACTCTCCTTGACCCTCATTTTGCAGGGGGGTAAACTGAAGCCCCGGGAGTTAATTGCCCCAGGTAGCAAAGTTAGAGGCAGGATTTGACTTTGTGTCCTATGAATTCAGAGTCAGCATTCCTTTCATTGTGCTATGATGCGTCTCCATTTCTTGCTGATTGGGGGCAGGGGTTACTATTGGTATCATTTAAAAATAGATTCTATCAGTCATTTTCTTCAGCCCAAGAAGGATGTTTTCTTTGGGCTTAAGCCAGCTATATGCTCTTTGGCCCAGAAGAACAAATAGTGAATATATATTATGTTCAGGGCACCATGCTTGACCCAGGGAATACAAAGTTAAAAATGAAATAATATCTGTCCTTCAGGAATTTTTCTAAATTTCTATATGTGGAAATCAACATGTAAAAAAAGTCTATTAAAATATCTGTGTTGAGGGGGGTAGCTGTGGTATTGTGGATAAAAAACTGAATTTAGAATCACAAAGTCCTGAGTTCAAATACTACCTCTGAGACATATTTGCTATAATACTGAGAGTTCCTTATGGTGATGAAATTACAGATTGATTCTAGTCCATTAAGTATTTAGTAGTAATATTCAATAATGAGAACAAAGTGAAAATAGTTCATTCTTACTTTCAAATTATGACTTATAGTAGTAATATGTTTACCAAAGAAATCTAATGCAAAAGAACCTGCCTCAGAAATTTTTATCCTATTTTAAGTAGCTATGGTTTGTCTCAAAAGCTTTAGTGCAATTTTTAGCTATTAAAACTTAAAACCTTAAGCTTTGTAATGGAAACATTACATCTGATCGTGGCAAAGATAATGAAACATATACATAGACACTCACATGTATGTATACAAGTATACGCACACATACACCAGATCTATGATTCCATCTACAGAGGGAAATTCTAGGGGGTTGACGACATCACCACCAACTTGGCCTACCAAGAAAGGGTTCCTGTGGGGAAGCGTGTGTTGTTTGTGTTTTTTTTCAAAGAAACTAGGGATTCTCTGAAGCTGTGGTGATGGGAGAACTTTATAACATAGGAGATAGCCTGGAGAAAGGCATGGAGGTGGGACACAGCTGCAGGGTAGAGCAGAATGTGGAATGAGGCAGAGGAACTGGAAGGATAGCTTGAAGCCTAATCGTAAAGGAACTTTAAAAGGCAAAGAGAGGGGTGTGGGTTTTATTCTAGAAACTGAGAAGAAACCAGCAAACTTCTTAAGCAAGAGAGTAATAGGGGAATGACACAATCAGATGTATGCCTTAAGAAAATCAATTTTGTAGCTGTTTAGAGAATGGGTAAAAGTGAGCGTTCTGCCCAAAGGAAACACATTTTGATCTTTGATCATTGAAACCTTGAAAGATATCTTTGGGTTTATAGGCTAGATTTTTTTTAAAGGACCATGCCTTAAACCCAAATTATTCTGGCTCTCATTGATCAACCAAAAATAGCATATTTCCCCATATATAAAGATGCACCTTACTTTGGGGGCCTGAAATTTGAAAAAAAAAGTATTACATAAAGTTATTGAACTCAAGTTTTATTCATCTGCTCATAGCTTTAGGGCATCTTTTGGGCAAGTCTGGTGCGTGTACGCATGCTTAGTCCATTCCATTTCATGAACCTGAAGTACTTATTGTGTCCTCCTTTGAAATCAGTAACTTCTTTTTCATCAGCAGTTCTTCTTGCCTCATGCTGAACCATCTTTGTGGAGACAGGAATTGCAACTGCCCTTTGCTCTTCAATCCACTCTCTAAATCAGGCCATTTTGCTGACTTGCCTCTCATGGCCTTCCTCTGCCATGGCATTTTCAGTAGGGTTTCTTCTTCCTGTAGCCAATCTCGGATTGTTTTCTCAGTTGGAGGAGGGCCAAACTTACATTCAGCAGCACAATTTCCATTCACTTTTGCAAACTGGATTACTTTTAACTTGAATTCAGCACTGTACAAAAATCTTTTCTGAGACATTTCTAGGCAGAATGTGGCAAAACATAACCGAATATACTGGTGACAAATGCAAAACAACAAGCACAAAGGCAACAAGTGCGAAAAAGAGGGAAATACAAGTAAAAAAATCTACAACCACACTATAAGACGCACCCAGTTTTTAGCCCCCAAATTTTTCGAAAAAGAGTGTGTCTTATACGTAGGGAAATATGGTAGGTCCCAGCCCAAGTAGCATTTGGTCATTGTTTGGGGTCGTAAATAGTAATTGTTCCTTTTTTGACCAGAAACCCTGAGGGTCTTCCCCTCCCAGATTGATTATTTTTGTTTGTTTTGGGGGGGTTGTTTTTGACTAGGTAAAAGAAGCCATTCTTCGCTTCATTTCTTACATAGCCTTAATTACTGAATTGGCATTGTCTCAGACAAACTGAGACCTGGGAAAGACCTCAGCTTAAAAAGGCCAAGGTCTCCCATTGCATTCAGGGACATCTCCAGATGTCCTGATCTATATCTTGCCATTGGACCCAGATGGGTGGTGACTTTGCACAGCCTTCCCTGACTTAAATCCAAATTCACTTGAAAGTCATGGCATCACCTTCCTGATGTCACATTCTTCTTCGAGAATGAGGGACAGCCAATGAATGAAAAGATGGAGAGAATGGAAGCAGGGAGACCATTTATGAGGCTACTATAAGATGTGATAAGGCTTGAACTAGGGTAGAGGATTCAAAGAATAATTTTAAAAATAAGATTGTTCCTAAATATTTCTATAGTCCATATTTGGAAGATATCCAAATTATGCCTACCCCATTTCTTTTAAAAATCTAAAACACATCTTCAAAAGTAATTTCTTTGTCTTTTGCCTGATGACAATGTTTATTAAATCTGTTCCCATGAGACTTCCACTAATTTTGAAACCTATCCTAATGCTCTTGCACTCATCTTGTATTCCCTATTCAGACCAACTACCAATAACTACATATAATAGAGAAACTTTGATTTAGTTTGCTACAAATTATGTGTTAGATGCATGCCTTTTTCGGTCTGAGTCTATGTTAAATCATAAGGACACTCTCTCTGTATGGCACCTGATAGCCTTTCAGGGAAATTATGAATATCTGTTATGTCTGATTACATAGCAATGGAAAATAATGTAAAAGTTTCTTTGCCAGAGTATTAAAAGACCTATTGTTTCTACTTTTTATGAAGAAGAAGCTTTTCTAAAAGAGACACTCCAGAGCAGGTGCTCTTAACGTGTGTGTGTGTGTGTGTGACAGACCCCATCAGCAGACTGGTAAAGCTTACAGAGTCCATATCAGAACAATAAACACATAAAGGAAACCAATTACTGTTATTGAAATAAATATTTTTTAAAATGAAGTCATGGAACCCAAGAAATCTTGTTAGAGAAAAATCTGGGCACCCCTTTCTTTGCCCTTTTAAGCCCATTTATAATCGTTTCAACCTATCTTTCCAATGCAATTTCACATTCCTCTGCTTCATATACCCTATATTCCAACTAACCATGACCTATTTCCCACCTCCATGCCTTTGTCCAGGTTATCTCCCACATTTACAATGTTTTCCCTCCTTACCACTGCTTCAGAGAATCTCTAGATTGTTCAGTTTTGGAGGTGAGATTACTGTCCTCTAAATACTTGAGACATGATAGAATCATCAAGAAGTTCTTGTTGCAATAGTTTGCATTTCTTTGGTGAACATATTAATTTGTATTTCAATTTGGAAATAAGAATGAACTATTTTTTTCTCTCAGCACTCAATTTTCCCATTACATCTTATATTGTAAAGAAAAAAGACATCTTGGACCAAGAATCCAAAAATTTTGAGTATTATATACAAGAACCTAAACATATATTTAATTGCACATACCCGATCCTGTACCTTTAGTGGCAAGGTAGACACCTGATAGAATATACAGATATGTTATTCATATGAAAAAAAATCTTGAACAATTTACAAGTAAGGGAGATATTAACTATTTTTTAATGAAAACAAGCACACATTTTTCTGATATACCCTAATTTGCCTTATTAAAATTGGTAAAAAAAAATTGTACATAATATACTCATAAAAAGAAACATCATTTCTCTGTTATTTTGTGTGTGTATGTGTGTGTACTAAAACAAAGCACTGAAACCAAAAATTTCATTGTTGTCAGTAGGGTGTAAAATCCTGCTATAATACCACATCTGAATTGTTTAGAAAAGGCAGAGTTCTACAAATAGGAATGCCTTATTTTTAGCAAGGCCTATTATAATTCAGGGTATCCCCAAAGTCTTAATGTTATGCTTTAAGCAGCTGAAAATAGCAATAAGACTTTTGGGACACCCCGTTATATCAGTAAGGCAAGATTCATGACGTCAAAGATGTTCATGACCATGCCTGAATGGTTTGGAATCTCAAAGTATAAGAAATTCTCTAGGTAGAAGGGAGAAGAAGTATAACATTTACTTAGAAATAAGAGAATTCAGTACCAGGACCAGTAATTCCAACTCCACATAGTAGCAATAATATTCTAAAGTCAGTGAGCCTACCTCAATGTAGCAACAAGGAAATTATAACACAATATTATAGCAAGGAGACAAGTCATTCTGTAACCTTCCCCCCTGCTAGAGCCTTCCTGTAAATAATCACTCTCGAATCCTAACTCTGTTCAGCACTCTCTCCTGCAGCTCTGTAGACCTGAGTTCCTGCTCCTTCTCCTTGGGCTGAATTCCGATTCCTGTTGCTCTCGCTGCATCAATGCCCTCCTGATGTCTGCTTCTGAATCCTGCTGCTCTCAGTTCTGGGCTCTCTTTTTATACAGTCCTAGCCAGCATCTGATTGACTAGAACTCAGTGCACATACCACTGGCTCAGATCCTAGGAACTCCCCTTAGGGCTCTGAGGGCTTCACACCTCTCAAGGTCTAACTAGCAAAGGGTGTGGGCCTGCCTCTAAGCAGGCCTCCCTTTGTTGGCCCCACCAGAGGCCTATTCAATGGGCAGGAAAGATCTTTCACTTACTTATTGGCCTTACACCTGTATTATCTACAGAGAAGAAAAAAGCCTGCTCACATGTAGTTCTAAAAATAAGTGACTACAAAACAAATACAGTTCCACTATATAAAATTAAAGTGTAACTACAAAGAGAGGAAGCTAATATAAATAGAAATAAGAACTTTCCATCTCCATGAATAGCCCTTAAGTTTTACCTATATGAACTAAAAAATGACACTTCTGATCAGAGTTAATAAATACCTAATCAGAAACATGTAGAAAGCATATATTTCTAAGTATTACCAAATACCAACACCGGTATTCTTTTCCAAATATTTCTATCATGAAATATAGAGAAATTACATGCATCTATTAAAAATAAAAATTTGATTTTAAATTGCCTGTAATCAATCTTCTTTGTACAACAAATTATCTTTAGATTTATCTTACAAGGAAAAGCACACTTAGAGGAAGGACTTACATATATGTCATGAACCTTAAAAAGTACTCATAAACCTCACATTTTCTTTCTTCATTATTTTAAAATGGTTACATACTGAAACAATAAAACATAAAAACAAAAGAAGGAAACATGATTGAATTAGAAAGAAAAAAAAAGCTTGCTATGTACCAGGGTCTAAAAAAGTTGCCATGATCTTTCAAAATGAGAATTGACTTTTTAGAAGTAATATGAGCAAACAATACTATAAAACCAAAATCACTTTGATACTGTTTTATGACCAATTTGCATGACAGTTGAGGGTCTTCGCAATAGTCATCCATATAGAACAAAAAAACCTGACACCCAAATAGTGCCACTACCACTGAAATATTAATTACTTAGTTAAGGCTTCAAAAACGGAGTCAAGAATAAAATAGCTATGGTCCTTTTTTTCTTCTGAAGTGGGAAGAAGAAGTATCTGGAAGATTCTACTCACCATAGGAGAATGTGCTCATATACCGAAGAGATGGTAGGGCTGTAGAGCCCTACACTCTTATTTTCCAAAGTAGAAACGCAATAAAATTGAACAAAGGAAAATATCATTTCTTTATTGGCACTGTCCCGTGGGACTATCACTTGGTTTCTAATCAGTTGCAGTGACAAAGAAATTTTCTAGACCCTGTTGTGGAAAGAAACCAAATGCTAAGGATGATGTGAAGTTAGTGAAGGCAAAGCAGATCCCCCTCCAAGATATTGCTGGGGTTCACTTGTTAGAGTGGTTTCTCTTTTTAAAAATGCTTTATATGGTTGGATTAAAATGCATGAGAAGGAAAGAGGTTGGGATTTGTTGTGATTTTTTTTTGGATAGTGATGAAATTCTACGGTAGAGTTTGCAGGGTTATGAGAAAGATTTAGTAAAATAGCTGACAGTTCTTTTCAGAAAAGAAGTGCTGAAAGACCACATGCTAAGAATTACCTTACTTGATCTTTTCCAACTCTTCCTCATTAGCATGGTCTGTAAACGAAATAAAGCAATTTAATTACCTTTCCACTCAGATACACAATAGGGCAGCCAACTGTCTTAAAGGACCCTCTACCTTTTTTTCTAAGCTCTCTAACAACAAACACTTGTGAACAACAACTATACAAGACAAAAATAAAAAGAATAACAAGAGAACACAACTAGAAGCACTTTTCACACTCAAGCAGTCTATTTGGTTAGAGCTTAGGTTGGTTACTCTTTTATTGAAAGAATTCCAGACACTCTATTGGAAATAAGACAGCAGGTCTCATTTCGCTGAAATAATTTGGAGCTAAAAAGTCCTGAATTTTTAAAAGCACATCTTCTGTATGATCAGCCAACAACACACAAAGATTTTTTTTTCTACTATTGGAGGTAACATGAATATTCACATGCCATAGTATCTTATAAAAGTGGGTTCAGCATACACTTCTTTGGAAGTACTTTGAAATTGCAAACTTCCCCTCCAATGCTTCACCCTCAAACCCAACCCAACTATAGTTAACCTTTACCTACATACTAGGAAATTTCTTTAAATGATAGACCATGGGCTGGTTTCTAGGGATATCTACTAGTTTTACCTATATTATTGTTTTTGTTGCTACTACTACTACTACTACTTCTACTGCTGCTGCTGCTACTACTACTACTACTATTACCCAACTGTTTCATCAAAACTTTTGTTTCAAAAGTGTTTGAAGCCTGAGGGGGAAGAGATTTCTAACCAAAAAGTCTATCATCAAGATGGCTCTGGCTTTGTACAATCTACGCTGTGTCTCAAAATTATCCTTCTGTTGCCCAACTGTAAATGAAAAGGTTTTTGCTCTTCTAATGAATTTCAGAAAAGCATTTGTGGTAAATGGAAGGGTTTAATCTTTAAGCAATGAACCCTCCATATCCTATTTTATTTTTAATGTCCTCTTTAATGTCTTTTAATGTGCATAGACAAGTTACACAAAGGAAGCAAATATTGCAAGACAAATAATACAATACTACTGAAAATGTCTGCCATATCCAGATGAGGGTTAAGAATCAAGGAAATGTAACAGAACTTAGATGGAGAACCATTTGGTATACGGAACACAATAAAGAGCTGGTCTGTTTTGGAGCCAATGCATGATTGTTTAATTACAAAAGTATGCATAGGCTTTTGCTCTTAGGTGGGCCAATACCAAGGTTTCAATGTATAAATTTGTAATCTTAAACTTTTACTGAAATTGATTAGATTTTTTTGTATCCCTAGATAGTAATTATACATGTTATTAATGCCATTATTAACATTCCAAAACTCAGGAAAGAAATATGTTTACTAAGGGTATAAAATGTTGCAAAATCTTTTGAAATGGCCTCAGATGTCTTACATACACACACTCACACACACACAAACATACACAATCCTCTTCAAAAGTGTACATACAAATAAAAATGTACACACATATGTGCATGCATGTGTCTATATACATATATATGCGTTTTATTCAATTATACATATGATATTTTATATATGATATGTATTATGACTAAGGCATGGAAAGCAGAACACTGGCCTTGAAGTCAGAAAGACTCATAGTGAAATTCCATCTCAGATACTTACTAGTTGCATAACCCTGGGTAAGTCACCCAAAAGCTCTCCCCCTCAGTTTCCTTATCTGCAAAATGGAGATGACAATACCTATAGTATTTACATATCTTGCCATCTGCCTTCTCTGTCCCCTTTTCCCCACCTAGAATGGCACTCCATACAGAGACAATGAAGAAATTAATTTATTCAACTTTGGCACTCATTCGTAGGAAATGAGTTGTCCTGATTAGTCAATGGGTACAAATTCAGCTAACACTATCTAGACATTCCAGACCATTCTTCATATCCATCTGCCTCAGACATTCTGCTGTTCTGTTACTGCCCTAATCTTTTTCATTCACTTTCTCACAGGATGATTCTGATAATCAAATTAGATAATGTATGTAAAGTACTTTGTAAAACTTAAAGCATAAAAATGTCAGTTGCTATTACATATAAAATACATGATATATTATAGAACCTTACCCTTTCCTACTGTATTCAAACATGCCTTGACTTCCCCTATCCATAAAAGACCTACCATCCTTCAAACTCATTCTAAATCTCTCCTCTTTTTCTCAACCAAATTCCTAGAAAAAGCTCACTACACTCCTTGTAGCTACACTTTTTCTCTCACCAGTTCCTTAACCCTTTGAAATATGGCTTGTGACTCAGATGGAACCACCTTCTCCAAAGTTACCAATAAGCCAAATGGACAATGTGCCAAATTGCTGAATCTGATGGTCTTTTCTTTGCCCCCATATTTTTCAAATTCTACTTCATTCGATCCCATTGACTGCCCTTTCCTCCGGAGCTGAATATTATTATCTCTCTTTTCTGAGTTTTGATGACACTAGCCTCTCTCAATTTTCATTCTCCTCTCTGATAACTCCTTCACAGTCTTGCTTGTTGTTTCTTCCTCTACAATACCTTTTCCTCTACTCATACAACCATCATCTTTGTTCAGGCTGTCATCACTCATCTCCTGAACTCCTGCAAAGGCTTTCTCAATTAGTTTCTCCTCACTCCAGTCCATATTCACACAGCTTCCAAAGCGATTTTAAGTGCAGAGCTAACTGCATTACATTGAAAAAGAAATCAGCTATTTTTGATTACTTTTATTTATTTTTAGTTCGATTACAGGATTAAGCTTCCCTCTTTAGGAAAAGCTAGCCCTAAAATAAGCCAGACTAGCATAGTCTCTTAAATCTAGGTTTCCTATAAGATTTAGCAATAAATTGAGAAGACTTTATATTTAGTAGCAGATAATTTAGAAGAATAAAATAATCATAAGATAAAGTTTTTCAAAAGGCTAACTTTCCCTTTCTAGCAGAAAGGGGGGTTGACCAGAGGCCAAGTTCTCCTTTCTGACAACTGGAGAAAGGTTAGCCAGAGGTTAAATTATTTGTTCCATTATTTGTTAAATTATTTGTTCCAGCTCTTTTTTTTCTTAAGCTAAAGTCTAAGTTGAATAATGGAATATTCTAAGGAAGATGGTGGGGTGACTGCTAACCACTCACCACAAGTTCCTCTTTCCCAGTACACTATCTGGTTACAAAAGGTATCACCTGCAGGAAAGGACTTCTGGCTTAGGATTAAGAAAGTCTGGGAGAAGCTATTGTCCAATAGAATTATGTTAAAGTTTCTGTAATTTATCAAATTTCTCATTTCTATTATAAAAACCATCTCTGTAAAATCACTTCTGGTCTCTGACCTCTGATGAGTCAGGCGATCTGGTTTGAAATGCAAATGCTAGCTTTCGAGGATTAAATCATAAATGGCTCAGTAACTTTGTCCTCAGTTTCCTTTTTTATTTCAGATAATCAATTTTAACAACTATCCTAACTTAATAAACTGCAGCGACTCCCATTATTGCTAGGCTGAAACAAGCTTCTCTGATGTTTAAAGCCCTTCACAAGTTTACCTCAACCCATATTCCTAATTTCATTATACATCACTACTCTTCCCATATTCTATGGTTTCAACAAATTGGCCTTCCTTCGGTTCCTTACACACTACCTTATATTTCCTTTTTTTGGCCTTTGTATGGTCCATCCTCCATGCCTGGAATGCAGTCCTTCTCTACCTCTGCCTCATAGAATTTCTCAAAACACAGTGAAAAAGTCAGCTTCTATAAGAAGCCTTTCATGATTCCCTTAGATTACTGGTACTCCTTCTCCCTAATTACCCTGTATTTTTTCTGCATATATTTATTCTGTATCTACCTATATATAAACTCATTTTTTCCAACAATCCAATGCTATTGGAGAACAGAGATTGCTTCATTTTTTGTCTATGTATTCTCAGTTGCTGGTATAGTCCCTGGTACATAACAGGTACTTAATACTTGCTTACCAATTGACTGATTGATGTAGACATGTACAATGTACATACATATTTTATATATTTTCCATGTATTAACAATTGTGAAGGAGCCTACTTTCATAATTTATCATTTTTAAAATGTGTCATAGAATGGTATTATATGACTATGCAAGGTAGGGAATTCCAATTTCTGAGTGAATAGTCCTCAGTAGAGGAGAATTAAGATGTAGCTTGTGTGTCTGGGTAAATTATGTATCTATCTTTTTTGTCTGTCCATGAACAGTGTTCAGGGTGGCAGTGGAAGGCAAGAAAGACAGATCCTTTAGGTGTTCTCAAAGCTTAATGAGACCTACATCTTAAAAGTTCTCCCTCCTTTTTTACACCATGAACTGCACTTCAGCTGTAAAAATATGTGAGTGTATTTTGGCATGCATTGTTAGCATCAGAAGCTGATGTAATATAAATTTAAATTTCTCATGCTAATGATCAGTAGCTCAAATTTCTTCAAAGACAATAAGAGGAAATAAACAGTATAAAATATGGTCTGTGATAGATGAGCTGTGAGGAATGATTACATTTGTAAAAGATTCCACAACCCAAATCCATTCTTCACTTTCAATCTTTATTTGCCTTTAGGCAATTATGTAACTATCACAGATTATGTTAAACATCACAGAGCTACTACTGAAGAAAGAATACATGTTTTACAAAGTATTTACATATCAAATTTTTAAGTGGGGGTATTTTCTGAAATGCTGAATACAGAAACATTCTGAGCAGCATGTTGAAAATAAACTATACCAGAGAAAAAATCCTGTACTAAAATTTACTTAATGAGTACATCAAGGATCAATTCATATATTTCCCAGGGTTCTGCATCTTTTAATGCCAGCTAAGCAATTTCATATTTCTAGGGTATCTAAGAAAGCATGCAACACAAATTAACTCACTTTCATTTCATAAAGACTCCAATGATGAAATCTGTGCATTGGAATCTGTTAGAAAAAGAGTCAGAAAGAACTCATGCATGCACAATAAGACAAAACCGTAAAAGAATAAGACATATTTTTATATAGAACACAGACTACAGTTCTAAAAAAACTTCATGCAATGAGAAGAGAAACAAGATATATGCCATGCAACTTGTTAACATGCTCTAGACAAATTTTAACTCATAGACACAGCAGTGAAAAGGAAAAAAATCAAGACAATTTTATTTATATATTTCTTTTTCTTTTAAAGACTCAACTGTGTTTTCAACTCAATAATGTTTTAAACCCCAAACCTATGTTACATTTTGCCTTTATTGATACTAAATTTCATGTTGTTTATTGAAAATTATATTCTGAAGTCTTTAAAATGTATTTAATACCCTGTAAGATTTTTGAAATCCTTCATTTTTATTGATTTCTCCAAATGCCAGTTCACACAAGGAGAAAATATCCAAACAGTATTTTTCACATAAATACATCATCTGTCCAACTAAACGTATCACTGAAATTCATAAGATTTTTAGACGTTTTATTGCTTTATTAGGTAACTACTTTGTTCTTCTAGTCTGTCTTCTTTTCATTCACAGTTTTCCTTAATTCAAGTGTTGAATAGAATATTTAATTACTGGCTAAAAGTCCTTCATATTAATCCTTTGTTTTTACTATTTTCAATATCTCTATATATGAAATATCTATGATATCGCTGTGCAAACCAGATTGTGATTCCTTTATAATTTAGAAGATAGAGCTGTGTGAGGCAAAGATAGATTAAATAACTTGCTCATAGTCATATGGCTTATGTTAGATGCCAGGATTTGAACCTAAGTCTTCTAGACTCCAAATAAAAAACTCTGTGTAGAATGCTATGCTGTCTCTCCCTCTATTTTAGTATATGTAAAATAAGAAAGATTTAAAAACAGGTGCAGAAGTAAATACACACATATTTGTGTATATGTATACATGTATGTATGTGTGCATGCGTAATATGCATATGTGTGTATATATGTGTGTGTGCATATATGTGTATGTATATATATACATATATATACATATATATATATATATAATTGTATACATGTATGGCAGTGCTCACAATCAGCATTTATAGAAAGACCCCCACAGAAAATAATTGTAGCATGAGTGTCAGAATTTGAGAAGATAGAGAAATTCTATCAATAACTTAATAAAAGCAACCATATTAAATCAACATACACTTTAGTTTTTGGCAACTTCAATAGCAGGCATGATGGAATAATACTTAAAAAAACCTGAAATATATATCTCAGGAGCAAGATACGAGAGTATTTAAAGGATTATAGGCTATATAGAAACTTTTATGCCTATATATCATAAGTACCCTCTTCAAGAGAATGAGTGGGTTATACTAGACACTAAAAACATAACAAAAGAGAAAATTGTATTTTAAGCAGAAAAAGAATAACTGACTACGGATGTGGCAACCATTTCTAAATCAGCCATCTGTTCAGTTAGACCACTAACATATTAGAGCAAAAAGCAAAATTAATACCAAACTAGAAAAAGAATTAAAATAGGAAGAAACCATATGTTATTGAGGCAATTCCACTGAACTTTTTTAAATTAGTGATTGATGCTGAAAAATGAAATGGATAAAGGAACAGATCTTATTTAACACAAACTATTGCCATTTATACAATGAAAAGTCTAGAAACTTCCTCAACCAAGAAATACTCATTCTTTCAAAGTAGAGATATATGGCAGCTGAGATAACATCCATTTAGAACAGAAACATATAATTGAGAAACCATTAATAATCATTAATCCACATGCCTAAAATCAAAATTGACTAATAGCAAATTTCTCATTTCTACAAAATTTCATGAGAATGATCTATGCATCAAGAATATGAGAAGAAAAAAATATTCAGACTTTTAAAAACTAAACTATATAGCAGACCATATCTTTACAATGACAAAATTGACTGAAAATTTTAAAGACAAGATCCTACTGTGCATACTGTTTGTTGAGAGCATTAAAATAATTTGATTCAGTAAAGTAAAGTATTACCCTAAAAACTCTTATTCATGTCAAAACCATAAAAGATTCTTTGAAAGCTATAACAGAGTTAACTTTAATTAATGAACCTGTGATTATTAATATCGAATTAGGCAAAAGATAGGAAATCGTGTGCTTATCAAAGGTTTTCATTATTTTCGTGGAAGATATATAGTCCAGAGTTCTGATTTAGAGATAGATTCTGTATTGATTGTGACATCCTCCAGATGTTCCTGTTTAAAGATAACAATGTGGTGAATTCATCAAGCCCCAGAATCTTGCAGATTAATGGGAAGACTCATAGATGAAGAATGCTTACTGCCCAGATCATGTTATACAGTTGGATGGTCAATCCTGAAAATTTGCCCATCAATGCAATGGTTTTCTTTGGAGATAATGAAAATGTCCATGGTGAGCATTCGCAAGTTGGCAAACAGATTACTAATGAAGAATTTCATAGAAAAGCTTGATAAAGAATATCCCCAGGGGAGCTGTACGACCAGAAAAAAGGAGGTAGAGCATGAGCATGAGTGAAGAATGACCACCTGTATCCATGAGATGTCAGAAATCTAAAGGAAGGCTCCCAGCACAATGACTGCCTTGCTAGGCATGTGTGGTAGCTTCTTTTAGTGTTTCCCCATCAGCCTGGTGCCTTCTTTAAGACAAAGATCAATAAGCATTTCCATTCTTTACTTCTATCTCCTATTCTCCACTTCCCTAAAACTTCTGCCTTTGTTTACAGGCTTTGCCATATGGACTGCTCCAGGTTAGGAGCCATAAGGAACTGAAAGAAAATGGCCAGGATGGTCACCATCCAGAAGCAAAAGTTGGAACCATCAGCAAACATCCCTTCTAGAGGTCAGCACATGCACTTTCCAGCCCACTGTACTGTCCATCTACAGTTCTGCTTGGTCTGAACTCCAAAGAACAAGATGGCCCTGGTGTTCTGTCACATAAGCTTTCCAGCATCCTTTTATGTTTTGTGTTCCCCTGTTACATTATAGGCTCCTTGAGACTGGGCTGTCTTTTTGTTTCTTATTTGCATCCCCTAGCACTTAGCATTCAGTGCCTGGCAAATAGTAGGTCCTTAATGAATGTTTATTGAATTGAAAAAATTCTCCATGCTTGGCTGTCAGGTAAGCCTCTTCTTTTTCTCATGATTTTCAGGATTATCTATCTATCTATCTATCTATCTATCTATCTATCTATCTATCTATCTATCTATCTATCTATCTATCTGTCTATCCGTTTATCTATCAAAGCAGGGTGAGAACCAAACTGAAATTTAAAGTAAGACAATATTTCAGAAAAGCTAGTAACTGGCAATTATATTCAATCAGGGTCTTGGAGGAGCTAGTCAAGGGGAGACTAAGAAAAAGGAAAATCCTTCCAGGAATCTGCTCCAAGCCTAAGAGAAGTGTATTTAGGGCATATGAGAGTGACCAAAGAAAATGCAAGGAAAGAGGAAGAATTGAAACGGGAAGTGTCAAAAGAGAATGGAGTTCATGCTTTATAAATCTAGGCCTGGAAGGGACCATTTTGCAGATGAGGATACTTAGACCTAGTGATGTTAAGTGACTTGCCCAAGGTCACAGTGGTACTAAGCGGCAAGCTGGGATTCAGAAGAGACAGTCTATGAGGCTCAGTGTATTTTCTGAAACCTCAATTTCTCTTCTCTAGTCAATTCCATCCATCAGCCTACCATTTTAGTTCTAGATGATCAGTTTCTAGGCACTACATTATTATTGTTATTATCGTATTTTTGTTGTTGCTTTGATTTCAAGTATGGGCAGATGTTGAAATTTTAGGGTTTGTGGGAAAATGATCTGAGCTAAAACAGTGTTGAGAATCACAGTCCCATTGCTTGGTGCTTCATGAACTTGCAACCACCCACCACTACCTATTAATTATTTTCACCTTCAAGGCCCAGATTTGGAATGATTATAGCTATGACTGATTTTGTGACTCGGAATACAAATCATCCCTTTTTAAAATAGGTGCTAGAAGAGCAAATTTTCACACTGAATAAATTAATTGGATATCTCAAAAAATATCATATGCTCATTCCAATATAAAGGTAGACAAGAAATATGGGAGACCAGGCAATATTCATAAGCAAAAGGTAATTTTAGTTAGAGATAATAATGTTGAACAAAAAGAAATTTATGCTCTTGATAAAGTCAAGGGCAAGTTGTACAAATTATAAAATCTTTCATTTTCAAGATTTTTAAAAACTATGTTCATTAATATAAAATCAACTTTGGTATCATTAACTCATATTTACTGAATGCCCCAAATGGGATTAGGGGAAGACAAAATTTACTAAGGTGAAATACTCCAAATTCCTAAAAATCTTGATAGTAAACTTTTTGACTTTATTACCTAATGGTTAATATTGCAAAATTTCTATTCAATTGGAAATCATAAATATCACAGTGTTTATGTCACGTCTTCTTTTGCAAATTCTCTTTTCTCCAAGAATAATGCTTCAGTGAAGGGGGCACATGTTCTAATAAATATTCCTTCACAAAAAATACAATGGAAGTTGATTGAATGTGCAACATAAATGGACTCTGAGTCCTGTAGCAAGATCACCTCAAAGTTAAATGTTTCATATGGTAATTCTTCTTTCTTTTAGGAGAAGCTGTTTGAACCTATATGGCCTTGTGAGGAGTCTACTTCAACATAAATGAGTAGGCGAATATTCATCATGATCACTGAATAAGCAAAATTAACTTGTATTGGAAAGAGGTCCAGCTCCAATAACAACAGCATGAGCAAAACCGAAATATTTTGGGGTAACAAAAATTATAGGGCTTATTAAAATTCCTTTGCTGCCTACACACTGTGACTTAAATCATGTAAAAATAACATCACATGCATGTTAATAAAAAAGGATCCCAGGATCTAGCCATTCTTGGATAGGGCATGATGATCACGATAATGCCCATACTGTTCTGGTCCCGTGCCAAGGAAAATTATTTTTATTTGAAGGATTTACTCCAATGAGTCTTTCCCCTCACCTCTACCTGTTAGCTTCCTGGCTTCCTTCAAGCCTGAGCTCAAGACCCAACATTCTGTTTCAGACTCCTCCCCCTCATCTCTATTTCCAGTGCCTTCCCTCTGAAATCAGTCCCCATCTCCCCATTGATGATCATAGTTGTTTGCATATTGTCACCATTAGAATGTGAGCTCTTTGAGGGTAGGGACTGCTTTTTGCTTTTCTTTGTAACCCTAGAATTCAGTATATCGTCTGGTACATAGTGAGAATTAATAAATTCTTGTTGATTAACTGATTATTAAAACATGGGTTTTTATTAATGGTTTTAAGTCCTAATTATTCATAAATTATTCTCTGCCCACCTCTGTATGCATACAGAAAGAATAACATGCCCTTTAATTCTTACCACGTATCTTTTTTGATAGAATATCCTAAAAGAGGAGAAATCACTTGGCCAGAGAGTTAAATGTGGATACTAGGAATATGTTAAGCAAATGCAAAAGAATCTAAGCTTATGTGTATTTCATTAATAATTATTAACTTTTTTATTAAAGGAGATTAAGAGAAAGATAAATGAAACCATAAATCTCACAAACAAGTTAATAGCTCAGTTGAGTTAAACATTTTACCTGCCTTCCAGAAAAAAAGATTTCCTAAACGAATTAGACATTAATGACATATGCTGAATATACATTTTAGCAAGCATTTCTTTAAAACACACACACAGAGACATACAAACACAAATACACACACACACACACGCACTCTCTGAAGGACCCAAAACTACTAAAGCTACTTTAAAAATGAGCTCTAGTTCTAAAACACAGGACTACAGCAACATTTCTTTATGTAGCTGCCATTAAATTATGCCAAAGTTCTTTCATTCTGGTGAATAATATTTTTTTAAATCAGGTCAGAAAAAACAACTGGAGAAACCTACTGATTTGGGTCAAAATTGATTTTCAACACAATGCTTGGCACACAGTAGGTGCTTAATTAATGTTTGTTGACTATAATGATGACTATTTCTCCCAGTGCCCAAATAGTTTGCTTCTTTCTGTCCCTTGTCAATTTCACATTGCAGCAAAATGAAGTCCAGATGGCAAGTGCTGAAAAATGGATAACATCCAGTGACTGAAATATACTTATTATCCAGCAAACAAAAACCAGAAAGCAGAAACTCTGTTATAAATTCACCTTTTTTTGTGCTGTGATACAATTGGTCAACAATCCAATCCAAATTCTAGTGTCTGGACACTCCAGAAGGAAATTCAAAAAATTTAATTGGCTAATGAATATACTCTTGAGACCATTATTAATTATTAGCTCACCTGGAATTTAATAGGTATAAAACAGACCTGAAATTACAATGCATACAAATCCTTGACTTGTTTACAACAAGAGGTTCTGATCTGGTGGATTGAAATAGGAAAAAAAAAGAGTTGAAAGGGTACAACAAATACAACAATGCCCACGGCACTCACAGAAACAGTGAACAAAACTGAATTTTATATGTAGACTCTCTCAATTATCAACCCCTAGTCCAAAGAATGCACACAATGAACTTCAAACAAGAAAGATCAAGGAGTACCTACTGGCTAGACCTTGTGTAAACTTACCACATCCCTCTGTTCTCCTTCTTTTGGAGTAAGAATTACAGACAGCAAAATGGTTCCCAGATCATGATCAGGATAATGTGGGTCTTTCAGAGTTAGAGTCACATCTGTTGGTCTAGGAGATAATAATAACAACTGATATTTACACGATGCTTTAGAGTCTATGAAGTGCTTTACATATATTATTTCATTGAACCTCACAAAAACCATGTGAGGAAGGGAGTATAGATCTAATTTTCTTCATTTTGCAGATGAGGAAACTGAGGCTCAGAAAAGGTTAGTGACTTGCCCATGGTCACAGAGCTAAGTATCATTAATTAGGACTTGAGCTTGGGACTCCATGATCCCAAATCATCATGTTATTGCTTATATGAAACTCTCTAAATTGAAAACATGCAGATTATAAAACTTACTTGATGGAGTACATGAAATTTTAAGGGATATTTTCTATTTAACTTTAATAATTCAAATTTGTGCTATGGGTACTATAATAGAAAGCATTTAATAAGTGCATGTAGAATTGAGTCAGTGATTTAGTCACTACAATTATTCCCTTAATCTACATAGATTATAACTCTTCTAGGCCACAGTCAGCAGTCTTTGAGTTGGTGTGAACAAAACAATTAATGGCCCTGTAGCCCACCCTGCTGATGAGCCTCTCCAAACTTAGCTAAAGTGATCTTCAAATAACAAGCGTATTGTTCATCACCAGATCTTTACTCAAAGTCTTCCCAATATGGCATGACCTAGAGAACACAGAGTCACCTCCAAGCTATGAGGTATCAGAGTTGGGGTCTCTTGCAGTCTTGGGTATTCTTTATGGGAATGAGACCATATCAAGAGGGTTTTCTTACCTGGTCACAAATCAAATGAGGGTTTCATTGACTGCAGCCCTCATCCTTTTTGTTTTAATAAAGTAAAATACATTTATTTTACGGAGATTTTTTTTGGTAAGGAGACGGGTAAGTGAATGTGCAGGTGGGTGAATACACTGGCAGAAGTATTTTATTTTCCCTTTCTATAATTCATGTGCCCAGCAAGAGGAAATATATGAAACTAAAATATAAGAAATATATCAGGGAGTTTGAATTATATGACCCCTGAGGATCTTTCTATCATCATGGTTTTATTTACTCCTCCCCCAATTTACACTTTAATGTAGTCAACTAGTATTTATTAAACACCTATTGTGTGACATGTACTATGTTAAGCATTGCTGATACAAAGGTAAAAAAATAGTCCCTGCTCTCAAGGTGCTCAATATCTAATGATCAAAATCAAGCAGAAAAATGACACAAACCTTACAGTGTTTTCTGCTTCTTTTTTGTACCATGGAATTGTATTGAACATTAGCTATAATTTTTTATGACCTATGTCTTTCTGATATTTTTCAAGATTTCTCTTATAACCACAGCCTATAATTACAGGATACTATAGTTGAAAGATCAGTGTGCCAGGCAGGAGGAGAACCAAATTCTGGTGTCTGTACCTCCACCTGCCAACTCACTGAACTTGGCTAAATCACTCAGTCTCTCTGAGGTTCCAATGACTGGATATGTAACTCCTCAGAAAGAAAAACCACTCCTTACATTTCATACAAAGATGATTGGCATTCACCAGTGCTATTAGCATTTGGTACTGATATCAAGAGGGAACACATGAGGGTGGTAGATGACACCTTGTGGAGGGTTATAGAAGGGAAAAGAGGTCAAGCTGACACATACTGTCAAGGGAAAGGAGTATGTCTTCTCAAGGAAAAGCATTCTTGATATGAAAAGGGGCCTTTGGAACTTGGAAAGACTCATTAGAGGTTATAAAGAAATTGAAAGACTTGTGAATCCTGGTGATGTTTCTACTATAGCTACTGATTAAAGGTAAGAACCTTAGAAATTAAAATACATGGAAAGTGAATGACTGGCTAAGAAAACGATGTTTGTAAACTGAATTTGGCTTTCAGAACCATGACATCAGAAAAAGAAATGATTGATTCATCATCATAGGTGGAATAACTGAGTGTTAGTGAGAAGGAATGTATTTGCCTGCAGCCTGACTTAGGTTAAGAAAGTTTTAAGCTAAAAAGGAATGCAGATAGAGAAAAATTGCTCAGAACCAGACAGCTGAAGACTAATATTAAAGGGGTTTTTTCTCCTAATTCATAGGAAACAGTGGAGAGGGACACAAATGATGCTAAAAGACTCAAATAGTCTATAGATCAATTTATAAGGTATGGGTAATAAACAAGTAAGCTAGAGATCTTAATATAAGGAATGAATTAACTAATGAAAAAGAATTTATTAATTACTTATGTGTAAAGCATTGAGTTAAGTAATGGGGATACAAACAGAAATGCATCTAGGATATGAAAGGAAGATAGAAACAGAAAACCTAGACAGTCCTTGTTCTCAGAGAGCTCATATTCTAATGCTGGGAAAATGAGATTCAGCTGTAGGAAGAAAGAAAAGTGCAGTGATCTGTGGGCTGTTGGTGGCAGGGAAGATGGTGATGTGTATTCCTTAGAGTCACTCCCTTTGATAATACCAATTCTCCTTCTGATAATCGTTTGACAGTGCCAAAGACTTTGGTGGCTGTATTGTTCTTTTCAGGGCTTTTGGTAGCTGTGACTACTAAGTTAAAGTAACATCCTCTGTACATATCACTGAGGTTTGGTGAAATAAAATTCATGACTAGAATATACCAACAGAAAAGCAATGTCTTATTCAAAAGGAAAAAGATCACATAGGAAATGGTGTCCATATATCTTGGATTCTAAATCCTTATATGAGAAATTTGATAAAAAAAAAGATTTTTTTTACTATTTCATTTCTTACCCTAGATGCATTAACTTTGTGCAAAAGCTTTTCAAATTCACATAATCCAAGTCATACAGTTCATCTTTGATAATTGCTTCAATCGCTTGCTTGATTATCCTACTTGTACAAGTGAAAAGTACATATCTATTAATTTTCTAATTTTAAAAATAACACAATCTTTAATATTCAGGTTATTTGTCTATTTGGAATTGATTATAAAATAAGATAAGATTTTGGTCTAAGCCTAATTTCTGCCATACTGATTTTCAGTTTTCTCTGTAGTTCTTACTAAATCAAGATCTATTTCTTAAATATTTTAATGAATAACTTTCAAAAGAGAAAACAAATTGATAATAATCATTTGAAAACATCCTCAACCTTAATATTAATCAAAAAGCTACAAATTAAAATAATTTTCATGTGGTAAGGTAGTAACCTTAAATCTGCTAAACAGGCAAACAAATGAAAAAACACACTCAAACCCAGAAGATTACAGAGAAACAGGCACACTCTTCTTCCACTGCTAGTGGAATTGCAAAGTTGTAGAATATTTTTGAAGAGCAATCAGTCAGTACATAGTAAAAGCAATGTAAATAACTATATTCCAGGGTCCAAGAGTTCTGTTCTTGGAAAGTGTTATGAAAAATCAATAGCAAAAGAACTATTTACAATTTTTTAGCAGCATGATATATAATTGCAAAAAAGGCATAAAAAATCTTAAGGGTTTAATACTAGGGGAATGGCTAGCTATATAATGGAGCATAAAGATAATGTAATGCTAAGTAAATAGTAATACTAAGTAAAAGTACCCTCCTATGTAGCAGTGAGGTTTGATGAAAGAAAATTTACAACTAAAATATACTAATGGAAAAATCAAAATCTCACTCAAAAGGAAGATTATATAGAAAAAGGCAGAATAACATCATACAATTAATATAAGCAAGTATGAGGTATAAAAAGAAATTTAGAAAAAGAAACCCAGAAGAATGGCGTATTCACTATGACTATACAGTATTAAAATAAATAAGAAATGAATGAACAAATAATTTTGATGAAAAGTTAGAGGGAATAATGGATAAAAAGGTTACAATACTAAAATTAATTCACTTAGCCATCAAGTTTCGCTGGTTATGTTAATGCTCAAGTGAAACTTATAGTGAAATATTTTTTAAAGAAATGAGTAATATTGGGAGGTAGTGACCATATTACTTTACATTATATGATGGTCAAGGAAAGAAATGCTAGGCATAGTCAGATATGTTCCCTAGACTTTAATAGAGAACATATTTTAGACTTCAGAGACGATACAGGCAGTATCCCACAGCCAGATATTCAAAAAAGGGAATTTGTATAAAGTGGGTTGAAAGACTCTCTAGAATTAAATTCTGGTGACAGTAGTAATTTATATGAATGAGAAAGGAAAAGAGGGATACACATACACATATACACATATAAAGAACTGAAATGGGTACATGAAATGCTCATTCAGGGTTAAAGGAAAGAGAAGGATGAAGGGGGCCCCACCTGATCAGCCCAGATGAAGTGTTGATGGGGACCCTATTGGGACTAGGACTATAGGACCAAATGCCAGATTAGGCGGTAAAGGAGAAGCAAAGGAAGATAGTCCCTTTGGTCATGGCAGATCTTCCTTTAATCTGGCTGAGATCTTGGGTGGTTCAGATCAGGAGAAGACATAAAGGGAAAGGAGGTGGTTGATCAATCTGGATGAGGTGTGTGAAGGAAGGTAAAAATGGACAAATAAAAAAGAGTGGTAGAATGGCATCAGGAGAACTGAAGTCCAATGAAATGAAGTCTGTGATAAATGCTAATGGCAATAAAGAAGGGCTATTTAGAAAAGAAAAAGTAAGGAAACACCACTGCTTGGGGTGGATAGGAAGACGGAAACATGACCGAAAAAGGAGGTACAGGCTAAGAGCTTGGCTCCTGTTCTGGTTAAAATCCTTGAGAACTTTGTGAAGTTTTATAAAATGAGAATGAGAATGCATTTATCAAGGACAAGTTAAATTTATTTATTCTTCTAAAAGGATTGTCAGCCTAGCAGACCAGAAGAATTCTAAGGACCTATTATAGTTCATTTTCAAAAAGAAAATGTCTGCAGTGGAGGACCCCAGGCCTCTGTCTTTAGCCCTATTCTGGTCAAAAATTTTAACGTAAAATTTTCCCCACCTGGAAAAGTTATACTTGTGATGTTAATTTTCTGAAACCAAGGGTAAGACTATATTTATCCATATTAAGAATTATCTAATTCAATTCATCTCAGTGTTTTAGCCTGGCGAGATATTTTAGATGACTTGAAGGCCCTCTGAGAAAATACGTGAAAGGCACAAGGTTAATTGTCTTTTGCTTCTTTTTTCATCACCAGTGCTTAGCACAGTGCCTGGAATATGGTAGGCACTTAATAAACATTTATTGATTTATTATTGGTCATAGTTGAAAAGTATAATCAGGCTGTTGGATAATAGAATTAGCATCCTAAAGGATTACTGTTAGGTTGGAATTGCAGGTTGAAGTTACCTAGGTTAAATTTAAAAGAGAAAAATGCAAGGTCATGTACTTGGGCTCCAAAAACTCGCTGTACAAAACAGGAGGGGAGAGAGAGGACTAGAGAGCAGAAAAAGACCCAGGGATTTTGGCAGGGGGCCGGAAGCTCAGTTTAGACTTCAGTTTAGACTTACAACATTGTAACATGGCAGCAAGAAACCTAATGTGATCTTAGGCTATGCTGGCAGAAGTACAGTGTTGAGGGAAAGGGAGGAGTTAGCCCCACTACACTCCTTCTTATCAGAACCATATCTAGTCTATCATATCCCTATCTGGGAATTACATTTCAGAAAGGTCACTGATAAGATGAACCATATCTGGAGAAGAATGATCAGATGATAAAGACCAATAAGAATTTGTTGAAAGTGGGATATACTAGAAAGCAAGTTGTTGAAAGCAAGTGGGATATACTAGAAAGGGGAAGGTATGGGGAGTCAGAGGACCTGGGTCTGAATCTATCTCTGCCTCTTGTTGCTTGTGGGGCCCAGGGGTGAGTCACTTCATCTCATTAGGTCTTGGTTTCTGCACTTGTAAAATGGGGTTAGGCAAGATCACTGATTAGGTCTCTTCCTCTTTTAAAATTATGGTGCTAAAACCCTATGTGTAGCCTAGAGATTTAAAGGGGATATAAGTATTTTCATATAATTAATGGATATATGTCCAGATAGCTCAAAAGAAATTCATGATCTACATAAATGTTAAACTAGCGGCCCCTAAGATCCCTTCGAGCTTTAACATTCTGTGCTTTTAGAAAAGATAGTTGTAGAGATTACTTGTTTCTTTTACATTGGTAGACCTATGTTGGATACTGAAGTTCAAGAGGGTAGCTGGGAGCACAAAGGCCCTAGATTTCACCTAGGATCTCTTCTTTACCACTACTCATGACCTTGGACATATTGCTTGACCTCTCCAGGACTCAGTTTCCTCATCTGTAAAAGGAAGGAGTTGAACTAGGTGACCTTAATGATTCCTTCCCATGCTAATCCATGATCCCATGATCTTTTGTAACTTGGTAGATTTTTTTCCCCTTACTTATAACAAATTCACAAATAATTTAGGAAAACACATTTTCCCCCCCGGAAAGGGAAATTATGTGAATGTGTTTCAAGAAAGCAGGCAATATTATTCCTGCTTTAAATCTAATCTTATAGTATAGTTATAGGATAAATGCAAATTAAAACAACTTTCAGGGTCCACCTCGCACCTGTCAGATGGGCAAAATTGACAGAAGGAAGGGATGGAAGGAAAGGAGGGAAAGGAAGGAAGGAAGAAGGAAGAAAAGAAAGAAAGAAAGAAAGAAAGAAAGAAAGAAAGAAAGAAAGAAAGAGAGAGAGAAAGAGAGAGAGGGGGAGGGAGGGAGGGAGGGAGGAAGGAAGGAAGGAAGGAAGGAAGGAAAGGAAGGAGGGAAGGAAGGAAGGAAGAAAGGAAGGAAGAAAAGAAAGAAAGAAAGAAAGAAAGAAAGAAAGAAAGAAAGAAAGAAAGAAAGAAAGAAAGAAAGGAGAAATGTTGAAGAGGCTATAGAAAAACACAATGCATACTAATGCACTATTAGTAGATCTGTGAATTGGATTCAGACATTCTGGAAATCAATTTGGAGCTACAGCTCCAAAGAGCACTACACTGTGCCTATGCTTCGTCCCAGAGATATCTCTACTATATACCCAAAAGAGGTCAAAGGAAAGGAAAATGACCCAGACGTACAAGAGTATTTATATCACATTTTTTTTTGTAGTGGCAAAGAATAGAAGCTAAGGGGGTGCCCATAAATTGGAAAAAACTAGGTTAAATAATAAATATGAATGTAATGGAGTGCCATTTGCCATAAGAAAGATGAGAATGACTGGTTCAGAGAAACCTGGGAAGATAGGAGTAAACCGATGCAGAGTAAAGTGAAAACAATTAGGAAAACTTTTTTTTTAAATATAAAACTCTAAAGACAAACAAATTACAAAGACTTAAGATCTATGATCAATGCAATTACCAACCATGATTTGAGGACTACTGATGATCTATGCTGCCTGTCTCCTCAGAGCAGGGTATATTTGTGGGAGAGGGAAGAAATTATAGCCTAGATGGGTGACTTGGGTCAACTATGAATTTTAATCATATGTATAATTCTAACTCAAGAAGAGTAAGAGAACTCAAAAAAGGACAAATATTTGTATATTACCAAGGAGAACTATTATATCATTTTTGCTTAATTGTTATATTCCTGAAATTTTAAAAAGATCTCAGTGTACTAAGAACCCATCTTGCAAAGTTGTTTGTGTATGTAAGATAATGGGCCCTACAAAGTCAAGTAGGTAGAGGCCCCATCAGATATATCCAATAGCCAAATCAACTTCCTTTTGTTGTCTCTCAAACAACTGGCGATGTTGAAAAGCCTTAAGTCAGAGCTATCAAAAGCAAGATTCTCAAACCAGATTGAAATGTGATTGGGAAATATTTAAAAAATAAATGAAAATACAATGCAATATAGATAATGTTAACTTGTGGTTTTCTAAGTCACTTTGCAGCAGCAGGGATCCATTTCTATTTGACTTTTATGCCACTGCCCTAGGGCATAGATTATGAAGCTAACTGTTCAGAACCATAGCTTCCTCTGTACAGAGATCAAGACAATCTATGCATAGTTCTTTCTACAGATGCTCTCATTTGGACTATTGCAATAGCCTCCTAAATGGTCTGCCTCTGTTTTCTCCCTTATCTAATCTAGTCTCCCCAAAGTGGCTAAATTGAAATACCTAAATCACACATATGACCATGTTGCCCCAGTACTTCAACATCTTTGGTGGTTTCCTATGCATCTAAGATAAAATGCAAAATCCTCAGCCTGGTGTTTAAAACCATGCAGAATCTAGCTCCCACCTATCTTTCCAGTTTTATTTCATATTACTTCTCTTTATACACTCTATGTTCCCATCAAACTGGCTTGCTAGTTGTGCAGGACTTATGTTACCCTCTGCTACCAACCTTTGCATAAATGGTCCTGCATGTCTAGAATGCACACCTTCAATATGCCAAGTGTTTAATAAATGCTTGTTGAATTGAACCAAACCTCTCCCTATACCTAGTGTTTTAATAAATGCTTGTTCAATTGAATTGACTGGGCCTCTTAACTCCATGTTTACAGTCAAGATTATCTACATGAAAATACTCCAAAGATCTGTGGGGTTTTTTTGACAGTATGATGAATTCCCAATGTGGGAACCCCCTACAGGGATACAGATTGCAAATATCTTTGACTTGGTAGATAAGTTCTAGGAAGTTACCTGAGGTTCATAAAAGTTCAATAACCTTTCCAGGGTTACAAAGCTCATATGTGTAAAAGGTGAGTTTTGCACCCATGTTTTCTTGGCTGCAAGTCCAGCACTCATATAAATTTTTGTTCAATGTTATACAGATTCAGATGACTGATTTCTACATAGAATTTAATGGTGGGTATTCAGAAATGTTTTTTAAGAAAATAGCACATCTTACATCCACAATCCTCCCCTCTTCCTAAAGTACTAATTACTGTGGAAGGCACCATCATCCTTCTAGCCAGCCAGATTTACAACCATGGAGTGGAATCAGACCTAGATCCTCTGATTCCAAATCTTGCTCTTCCCACTGTACTCCAATGTCTTCCAGTTCCTTTAACATATCCCTGTTTGTCCTCGTCTCCTCCCTCTCCTGGGATCATAGCTCTAGAGCCAGAAGGGATCTCAAAGTCATCTGGTTCAACTGCCCCATTTTACAGATGAAGAAACTACGGCCACAATAATTAAGTGACTGGCTGAAGACATAAAGGCAGTGCACGGCAGAGCCGGGACTTGAACCCAGGTCCTTAGGCTCCTGATCAGATGCTCCTTTCCATTCTCATTTCCAATATACCACTAAAGGTAAATGGTAGATACCCTAAAGCCAACATGATAATAACAACAAACAATTTTTGAATTATTATTGTGTGCAAAGTACTGTTCTAGGCACCGGAGAAAGACACAGAAGACAGTGTCACAGAATGTCTGGGCTGGAAGGTAATTTAGAGATCAAGTCATGCTGGCTTGCTCAAGGATGCATAGCTACTTAGTGGCAAAGAAATGCTTTAGCTTAGACCTCCCAGAAGGAGTCTCTCTCCATAGCTCTGTTGCATTCAATGTCACTTCCCTATCAGATTAAGCAGGAGCACCAATTTCTTAGCCTTAAAATCATTCTTATTCCAAAGAAATTGATACTCTATTAATAATTTCCATGTTGAACCGAATCCCAAAGAAGAAGACAGAGCAATGGACTTGCAATCTGGAAAACCTGGACTCAAATTCTACCTCATGACCATGGTCAAGTTCTTACTTACTCTCCAAGTCTCAGGTACCAACTATTATTTTAAAGATTAGCAAACTGAGGCTGATAGAGATTAGGTGACAAAGTCATGTGGACGCTAATTTGTCTCCTAGATCTACTGCTCTTTCAAACTCTCTAAAACTTAACTAAGTTAGTCATGGATGAAGGCTGATGACACTGAAGTTCCTTGACATTATTAATACAGGCATTAATTATAGGAGCTTCGTTAGACTCTTCACCTGAGCACAAACAGACCCAATTGCCCCACCTGGTTAAACCTTCCAGAAATCTACTTCTCCCTGAGAAAATGTAGCTAAATCATTTTGGCACTTCTGGGTCTCTGACATACTCCTGGGTATTCATTTTTCAACTGCAAATATTCTGTGATCTCAGTAACGGTCACCTTTAAGGATGACCTACCTTGGTGACCTTTTCATAAGCCTCAAAAGCTTGAAGCCCTAGAGGGAATTCCGTTTTCTCCTTGAGGTCTCTTTGAGGACCTGAGGCTTCAAGAGCATTGACAACTAAAAAAGGACGGAAAAGTAGAATGCAATGATAAGGTAACTCTATAACTTTGGGCAAAATTTTCCAGGGTTCGATTTCCTCATGTGTAAAATGATGATGAAAATACAGTACTGGTACTATCTACCTGACAGAACTGTTGGGAGATAATATATCTAAAGTGCTTTATAATTATGTATGCCACAATACAAATCTAGGTTATTCATTTATTATCATTACTTTCCTTAGTGGAACAAGCATGGTGCCCTGCATACAGAGAGGATTTTATTGCAGCGTCTTGTAGCCACCTGCTTATTTCAACAGGCCCTTGCCCCACGCTGGCCAATTCTAGGACCTAGTCTGGCCCACACTCAGGACAAGTTAGCCAGTATAGAGGCAGGTATTTAACTTAGAGTGAAAAGAACCAAAACACAAATTCGATTTTGCCACCAGTAATTTTCCCTCTGGGGTAAAATAATAAGTCATTGTCTTTTATCTTAAAATGCATTGTTCCGTTGCCTGGTAATTGAGATGACAATGGACTAGGTTCACTCCCGACTCTTTATTTGACCTCACTTCAAAGAACATTTATGAAATACAAGCCAGGTGCTGGATACTGTGCTAGGTGTTGAGAATACAAAAGCAAAAAGTAAAGACCCTGCATACACAGGGATCTCCTGCCCCCTTCGCACCCCACCCCCAATCCCCACTAACAAGGTAGTCAATAAATCTTTGGGCAGGTTTTCCTACTTCACAGGGATGTTGGGAAAACCATAGGCACCATTCTGTTTGATGCAGTAATTATTGCCTCAAAAGGAACTGATATTAATAGGTTATATTTATATAGCGCTTCGGTGCGTTTTTCTCACAATAAGATCAGGAGGTAGGTAAGGCAAGCATCAACTATTATTTGAAAGATTAGCAACCTGAGGCTTGCAGAAATTAGGTGATGAACTTAGTCACATGGATTCTTATTTATCTCCTCCATCCAGTCTTCTTTCAATTTTTTCTTAAATTTGGAAATGGAATGGGATTTAAATGGAATTTTCAAAGAATTTCATCACTTTGAGCTCTGGAATTTTCTTCTAAGTGTAGTACAGTGGAAAGGGGGCTTGATTTAAAGTCAGAAGACACAGGCTCTGTTTCATACCATCTGTGTGATCCTGAGCAAGTCACTCAACCACTTTTTGCCTCAGTTTCCTCACCTTTAAAATGAATGGGTTGGACTAGATAATTTCTGAGGTTACTTCCCGCTCTTAATCTATGAGCCTTTATCAATTCTCTCATATGTCTTCAACATCTGTAAAACTTATGGGATCCAGGTTCTTCCTTATGGAGAAACTGAGTTCTAGACAAGTAACTGATCCAAGATCAAACTATGAATCAGATCTAGATGCCAGATCTCCTGACACCTAGTTCTCCACTGTCTCCTTTGCTAAGAAACTGAAACTTAGAGCACTTTTAACACTTCAGGAAAGTTAAGTCAGTCAGTTAATAAACATCTATTGAACACCTACTATGTTTCTGGCACTGTGCTAAGTGCTGGGGATAAGAAGAAAGGCAAAAGACAGTCCCTGCCCTCAAGGAGTTTACAATATAGTGGGGGAAAATAACGTATTAAAAGAAGCTCAAGTGGGAGTGGAGGGGGTGAAAGGGAAGGCATAAAGACCAGAGGAGTATAGCTGGGTAGAAGAGGATGAGATGGCTGTCCTGGGTACCCTCTTTGAATAGAGGATCTGGGAGGAGTTCTCCACTGTCTACCTTCTACCTGCTTAAGAGGGAGAGTCCCAGGGGCAGGGGTTACTGAGGTGGTATTTGCTTCAGAGTTGATGTGATCTAGCAGGATGATGAGGTTCTGGGGAGCAGGATGAAGTCCAGAGCACTAAACAGGCAGATGGCAGAGAAAGCTGGGAGTCTGTAAGCCTTTCCTATGATGTTATTGCCACCTTTTCTCTTGCACATCTCGGTATGCCAGCAAAGGCCAATGGGAAGGCAAAGAGAAGAAGAAGGGAAGACAGAATAAATCATCTGGCCTTGACAACAGAAGGGCAAAAAATAAAACCAAATCCTGGGGACTAGCTCTCTCTTTTGTGAAGGAAAAACCACCAGTAGCCTGAGAGGAAGATATACCTGAGTTTCAGGTCCTGGAAATGATGGGAAATGCCAAGTTGTTTCCAATAGATCTAAACAACACCAGCTTCTTCCATTGCAGCTCAGCAGTAGCCTGGGAGGTTCCAGACATAGACACTGACTCCCAGCTTAATCCTGGCAGAAAGTCCCTCAATTCATTTCAACAATATATAGATGCCTATTGTGTAGAAGATATTGTGCTAGGCACTGGTAATAGTTCAAAGACGCTGGCATTCTAATGAGGAAATGACCCTTTGTTGTATTCAATCATTTGCCAAATTCTACTGATTCTACCTCCATAAAAACTTTCATATTTGTCCCCTTCTCTTTACCCACATGGTCAGCACCCTAGTGTAAGCTGACCTTTGGCACCTCTATGGAAATAACCCACTAACTGACTTACAAGTCTCTTCCAAACTCCAATCCATCTTACACACGGCTGCCCAAATTCTAAAATGCAGATTTGACCACCTTGTTTAAGATGCTCCAGGGGTTCCTCGTTGCTTCTAGGATAAAATACAAAATCCTCTGTTTGTCATTTAAAGCCCTTAAAAATCTCACTACTGTCTACCTTTCCAGGTTGATTACTCATCACTCCCCTTCATACATCCTTTGTTCTGGCCAAAGGCCTATCTGCTATACTCTATATGTAACTGATATCAAACTCAAATAGAAATAAGGGCTGACAAACCCTACGTAAGGCTCCCTTAGGGTTATATATTGACTAGAAAACTACATACTACTATTATCAGTGTTATATTTTATTTTTATTTATTTTATTCAATAGTTTCCAGTTACATTTTAATCTGCTTTAGGGTGTACTTGGGAATGTGGTAGACTGTGTGTTTGACACCTTGGCTGCACATGACAGTTCATCTTCTTCCTCTATGTTTTTGCACATATTGCCCACCCCACTTCCCTCTACCCCTCATCACACATATATAAGGCCTGAAATGATCTTAATACTTTCTTCTATCTCTTGGAATTCCTACCTCTAATCCAGGCTCAACTAAAGCCACCTCCTCTAGCAAGCCAAGCTTGATTCATTCCCCAAATTACTAAAGACTTGCCTCCACCAAAATTATATTGCATTTACGTTACCTATTTTCATATTTACTTATATGTGTACATGTCATCTCCTCAGCAATATGGTATGAATTGTTTGAAGGTGGGGAAAGTTTCTTTTTGTCTTTGTATCTCTAATAACTAACACAGTGACTGGAGTATAATAGAGGCTTAATAAGTGAATGAAGTAGGGAAGTAAGAAAATCAAAACCAATAAGCAGCTAACAGTTTTTTTTCTCTTTCTCCACTTACATTTTCCCTCTGGAGAGTTTTTCAATTTCTTAGGTTTTAGGGAGTAGAAAAGATATTTATGCTTTGGTATGAGACCAAATGACTGAATATTCTATAGAGAAAAGAATGGTTTGATCATGAGAAAATGCCTGAAATTCTAGCTCCTTTTGAATTCAGTCATCATGATCATGCACCACATACATCTTAGCTATATTTTATGGAAAACTAGTCATGAAGATGCCTTTTTGTGGATGCAAATAGCTGAGTATATTTTGCTGTAATCTTTTGGCTTGCATTTGTACTATTCATCATGCACATGAATTTCTGGTCTTGACTCACAGATGGGACACACAGAAAACTACAGAGGGAAGTCTTCAGAAAGTTTGCATAAGTAAGATCTCCTCCCCTCCACTTGTGAATATTTATATTTGTGCATTTATACTTTTCTGAACCTAAATGTCATTGCCTTTATCCTTACCAAACGTCATCTTATTCAGTTCTGCTCAATGTTCTAGCCTGACAGATCTTGTGGGATTTTGGTTCTGACATCCAGTGTAAGAGGTTCCTAACTTAGTGTCCTCTTCACATTTGATAAGCATACCACTTATATTTCTATATGTCACGGATAAACATATTAAACAGCAGAAGGTCTGAGCAAGGGCACTGTGCTCAAGATTTTGATCCATTAATGAGACACTATGGTAGGAAAAGCCCTGAATTTGGAGTAAGAGGAACTGGATCTGCTGCTTAGTATATGTGAGCCTGGGCAAGTGGCTAACTTCTCTGAGCTACGATTCCCTCATCTCTGCAAAGAAGGGCTTGAACAAGATGAGCTTCCAGGATACAATTCTGGGATCCTATGAATAAGTGGGCCTGGTGTGACAACAGGATTATAGATATAGAGATGGCAGGGAGCTCAGGGACTTGGAGACTAACACCTATCCCTTTACAGATGAAGAAACTAATGTCCGAAGGAGTTAAGTGGCTTGCCTGAGGTGACATATTTCAAGTGGCAGAGGAAGGATTCAGTTAGCCAATAAGCATTTATTAAGTACCTACTGTGTGCCAGGCACTGTGCTAAAACCAGGATACCAAAAAAGAAAAAAAAAGGCAAAAGAGAGGGGGGAGTCTTTGAGAGATGTTGAAAATCAAAAGGTTTTGGCCACAGATTAGATATTAGGGGTGAGAGATAATGAGGAGTTGAGGATGACACTTAAGTTGTGAGCCTGGAGGTTTGAGGGAATGGTGATACTCCTGTCATTAATGAGGAGTTTTGGAGGAGGGAAGGGTAGCAGGGAGAAAGAAAATGAGTTTACTTTTGGAGGTATTGAGTTTAAGATATCTACCAGATATCCAGTATGTGATGCAATATTAAAGGTCAGCAAAGAGATTAGGGCTGGATAGGTAGATTTGAGAATATTTAGCATAGAGATGATAATTAAACCCATGGGAGGTGATGAGATCAGGTATATATGAGATCAGATATATATCTCCTGGGGATGAATGATGACATTCTTAAGGAGATTAGGAAAGAGGGAAAATTCAGGGAACAGGGCAGTTAGAGGGATCACTGACTCAAATCTTGTTTTAGGAATTAGGAGAGATTGAGAAATTAGTAAGGGCTTTTTAGCAAATTAGTAATTTGCTGAGGCCAAAGATGAAGGGCTCCTGAATCTAGTCTAAAAAGGAGATAGTGCCTCAGGGAGTTGATGTAGTTCACCAAGACCTAAGGCCCAGGGTATGATTAATTACATACCACACCCACGAATCCTTATTTTGTCAGTCTTCTTATCTTCAGCATTAAGGTTATGATTCTGACTCTCCAGGTTTCATCACCTTGCCCCTGAGTGGGTACCCCTCACTCTTTTGTGTGTTGTCTTCCTGCATTAGAATGTATACTGCTTGAGGACAGGGACTGTTTCTTTTTGCATTTGTATTCCCAGTGCTTAAAGACTGACACGCAATAAGTACTTAGTAAATGCATATTCTAGCTAAAAAGGTATCTGTCTGCCTGTCTATCTATCCATCTATCATCATCATCTTTTGTATGGATCTTCTGAAGACTGAAAAATAGTTTCAAAGCTTCTTTAAAATATAATGGAGATTACTAATTAGTCATCAGCATTTATGTATTTGATTGCAATGATTTCCAGCAGCCTTGGCCATGAATAGAATTTTTAGCACAGATTTAATATCTATAGACAGACAACTGATCTTTCTGATGAAAATGCAATAAAGAGTTCTATGTCAATGAAATGGAGCACTTCCTTTAAAATATAAAGAAACGGGTTCTTGCTCTTGTGGAATTGACAATCTAGTGAGGCCATTGGATGGAGGGAAGATAATCCCTAGGGCAGTGCAAAATGCCACTTGCTACATATGACAGATGTGGTTATGATATATCATGAACTAAGCCTGTTCACTATTTTGCAGATGAAAATTATAAACTGAGGACTAGAACGAGTCTCTCAAAATAAGAGAATCCATTCTACTGCTTTTATTGCCCACCTCAGATTGGAGTTATGCCATTCCAGACAGACAGGTATGAAACAGGTCTCTGATTCTGGTCTTAGAGAATTTCACACATAGATTTTCCTTTTCTTTATAAGATATTCAGAAAGTTAATGCTTGATAACTATTTGTTGACCAACTAAAGAAGACTGTGCTATCTTATCACCCTTGGTAGCACGGTTAAGTCTTGTTTACTTCACAGTCAGGAAGTTTGTGTCTCTCTTTTTTAATAAAAGGGCAATTCTTTTGTTCACAGGATTTAGAGCTGGGAGAAACCTCAGAAGTTATCTAGTCCAATTCTTACATTATGCATATGAGGAAACTGGGCCCAGAGAAGTTAAGAGATTTCTACAAGGTCACACAGTCAAGAGGCAGAGCCAAGATTTTAACCCAGACCTTCTGACTCCCAATCCAGTAATTCTTTCCATTGTGCCATACATACTCAATGACTGGCCTTTCACTTTGCACATTCATTACTCTGGTCAGGACCATCTAACACATATATTGAATCATACCCCGTCTCTGGAACCGACGTGGCTCCTATATAAGGAAAATATAAGTCCTTGACCTGTTCTTAGATTTAGAGTCCTTGACCCTATGATGCCTTGGTGTTCTTCTCCATAAGCCAGTTCTTCTAGGACTTGGCTTTGTTCTTGCTAGTACTCTTGGGAATGAAGCTTGTGTGGCTCATTCTCAACTGAGAAAACTCTCATTCCAACCCCTTGCCTGCACTGACTTCTGACTACCTGTCTATCACCTGACTACCTTCATTAGGTCATCCCTTCAGCTACTCTCCTTTAATAATAACTACTGCCCTTCTTAGACCTTAAGGACCATTTAATCCAACCTGCTCATTTTACAGGGGAGGAAACTGAGATCCAGAGAGGTTATGACTTGTAAGTCCCTAGGTAGTACGTGGCAGAAACAGGTTTTGAATGCAGGTCTCCTGACTCCAAACCCAATGATTCTTAACGAACCACTTAATACCATTCTCTTATTGTTCTACTCACATCTTCCTCTGACTTCTTCCTTGCATTCACTGCTGAGCCTTTCCAGCTTCCCTCTGTCAGCAGCTCTGTCTAATCTCTGGATCCTTGGTCTGGTCTGCTTCACTGCCTGCTAAACTCTAGGACTGTCCTTAAGTGTCAAAAGTACTTTGAAAGGTACAACACACTTTACAGATGCAATTATTGATAATACTCTGTATAACGTTCCCTTACAAGAAATTGGCAAGGACTTCCATGTTTAACTTTCACGAACTTTGCTCAAGGGGTAGAGAGATTGAGTTTTTGAAGCAAAATTCAAAAATTTCATTTTCCTTTTTAAAAATTAATTTGATTCCAAATAGAATAAATATTTGCATTTATATCACCAAACAATAAAAAAGACTTATATACAAAACTACCGCCCTCTATAACGTGTGTGTGTGCATATGTACGTATGTGTGTGTGTGTGTGTGTGTGTGTGTGTAGTTTTCCCTTTATGGATATAATGAGATCAGTTTTTAGCTTTTGAGACTTTCCTGCTTATCTAGCCTTCTTTCCATCCTTTTCTCTCCACTAAAAAAAATCACCTTGATGCTCACTTTTCTTTCTTTCTTTTTTTTTTTTTTTACTTTATCAAAATCTCCCCGTGCCCTCCATTGGGGGAAAAAGGAAAGAAAAGAACAAAGTCCTTGTAAAAAAAATAGACACCATCAAGCAAAAACAGTTTCATACACAGCCCACATTGACTTTGTATGAAAATATGTCTCATTCTACATCTTGCATCTATCATTTCTCTGCCAAAAGGTTGGTAGCAAAAAGCTTCATTGTCTAAACCACCAATGTAATGGGGAAACACAATTTTGCTATTTAACAGTTTTTAGTGAGAGAGATTACTGCAACAGAACTGTACCTTTTTAACTCCAATAATGTGAGATCCAAAAAAGCTGAACCCATAAAATCATCCTGTAGCCCAAAGTCATAATCAAAGACCTGTAATACAAAAGACACAATGCATTGTTATGTGTTATTCCAGAAGCAAAGTAGAAACTTTGGTTGAAAACTCTCTAATTAGGAAAAAAGGAACAAGTAAAATGCATCACTCACTATAAGTCTGGTTCTGAAATAATCTGAGGTATATTTAGTTATTTTGAGGGAAGCCACATAATTCTCAAAAGAAAATCCTTTCCTTTCATTTAAAGAAATGTATACTGTACAACACTCTAATGAGTAGAGTTTTCCCCAATTAAGCAATGATAATGTATCTTTGCAATGAAACGTTGAAGAACATTGGTCTCTACTGGACAGTCCTGTGGGGTTTCCTCTCCCCTCCCCCATTCAAGTAGAGATGTTGGGGATGGAAAAGCATAATTATTTATCAATATGCTGGTTTGAAATTCAGCAAGTCATCCCTCTACATAGGACTCTTGTCAGGATAAAATGAGATAACGAGTTCAATTTTCCCATATTTTAAAGTGCATTTAGGTTCCATCTTTTAGGATGGCAGGGGCAAAGGTGAGGTAAACACACAGAAATATGAGAAAATTGAGCTATTATATGTGAAGGCACTTTGAAAAGTTTTTTTAAGGCAGAATAAAAATTTGAGATTGTGGCAGTGTGATAAACAATAATAAAAATGTAAACAAAAATAAAAGTGACTGTGGGTTTGCTAAATGGGCATACCTCTGTTTTTCTCCTTGCTACAGAAAATCATTTAAAAAATATTTGCACAAAATACAATTGCACATCACTTCACAAAAATCACTTTCTCAAGCCCTACTATGTTACTCTAACACAGATTTTAATCATTCAATAAGTCCCAACGCGTCAAAGATGTGATCAGAATTCAGAAGTTCTTCTGTCTATATCTTTGGCTAACTTTCCATAATGTATTCCTTAATGGTAAAAGAAGTGACTGACAGATGTTGCTAATTTCTTTATGTAATGATTCCATTATCTCAAAAAAGAGTTAAAGTGTCAGGTGGAAGTTTTTAATTCCCCTCTAGAGTTATGTACCATTTGTTAGCAGCCACTGAGTGATCAGTGTTACCTAATTAGGGTACTGAAGGTTAGACTGTGGGCATTAAAAACTGAAAAAGGAGGCAGTATTCGATGTGTTAACAAAGGTTTCTTATACTGTTAGGCAAAATTATTTATTAAGATGACAAATATATATATGAGTGAATGAATAAAACATTTATTAATCACTTACTAAGTGCAAAGCATTTGTGCTAGATGCTGGACAAATGAAAAAGTAAGAAAATCTCTGATCTCAAGCTCACATTCTAATGAATGAGACAAAACATATGGGAGATTTTAGCTGCAAGTCAGATAGAAAAGTCCTATTGGTCCCTAGGTTGTGGCAGCAATGAAGATGCCTCTTCTTTAATGCCATTGTCAACGAAGTTAAAGTGTTTCTGCTTCTCACACTGAACTATTCGACAGAGACAATGACTTTGGTGGCAACTTTCTTTTTGTGTAGCACCTATAGGAGTAACTGTGAGACTGCACCTTCATAGGGGGTTGCTTCCCAGGAAGATGGCTATGGATGGTGGGCTGCAAACATTGCTATTATCAAGCCTCTTGGTTTGAGGGTCCTGGGTATCTCCATAAGGGTGTATGGGAAAATGGTGGTAAAGATGGTGGTAGTCATTTGATTTGGTTGGCACAGGCAGTCTCCTGTCTCTTCCTTAAGAAATCCTGAGGCAGCAGAGGCACAGTGGATTTAGGGCAGGGAATAGAGAGTCAGAAAGACGAGTTAAAATTCAGTCTCAGACACTAGCTAATTGTGTGATCTGCAAATCATTTAACTTCCGTTTGCTTCAGTTCCCTCAACTGTAAAATGGGGATAATCAACAGTCAATAAACTTGTGTTAAGCACCCCCTATGAACCAGGCACTGTGCTAAGCACTGGAGCTACAAATAAGAAAAATAAAAACAAGTCTTTACTCTCAAGGAAGTTGCAATATAATAGGAGAAGACAATACACAAAAGAAAGCTGAAAGTGGGGGCACCATGGGGTACCTGGTAGGGTGGTCTGATGGAGTTAAAACCAAGTGGAGAAGCTGAGGGAAAAATGAAGACATTATAGGGATAATCATAGCATCTAACCTTGCTTGGTTGTTATGAGAATCAAATGAAATAATATTAGCAATAATATTAGCATTTTGCTAATATATTAGCAAAACATTAGCTTAGTATAGTGCCTGGCATGTAGTAGGTACTATATAAAGACTTATTCCCTTCTCTACCTCCCCGCCCCTCATCTATGTGCTTCCAGTTAGAATGACACATAAAACTTCTTAAATATTTATTTCCCTAGCTGTTTTAAATTTAATCAAGTAGGATCTGACCTATAGAAGAATGAGTTCCTTTCATTTTATTGCCTTATTTTTTAGAAGAACTAAATCCTGAATGTTTGGAGCAACCAATAAATAAAAACACATTTTAAAAAAAGTTTTAAAAAATCTTCTTTACTACCTGCAACTAAAAGGCAGACATTAAGAGAGTGATTGGGGAATAAGGGAGGAAATGCCCTTATTTTAGCCACTGTTCTTACCAAAGTACAATGTTACCAAAGGTTGGGATGGCTATGAAGAGATCCACACAAATTCCTCAGCATTACTGGAAAAAACAACTCAATGTAGGTGCAATAATTATTATAGTTTGATAGGAAATTGCTATTTGTTCCATAGCATATTCTGTCCATGTCCTCAAGGAATTTGTAGTCTATTTCAACCAACGGTGGTGGGCTGGAAGCATGGTGATGTGTGGAGGAGAAAATAAACTAACAAGTCATTCAATCAATAAACATTTATAAAGTGCCTACTACATATCAGTGGGCAGCTAGGGGGTGCATAAAGTATGAAGCCTAGAGTCAGGAAGACTCATCTTTCTGAATTCAAATATGGCCTCAGATACTAGCTACCTGTGCGACCCTGAGCAAGTTACTTAACCCTCTTTGCCTCAGTTTCCTCATCTGTAAAATGAGCTGGAGAAGAAAATGGCCAACCACTGTAGTATCTTTGCCAAGAAAACACCAAATGAGATCACAGAGTCAGACATGACTGAAATGACTGAACAACAAATGCAACAATATGCAGCTATATGGCTCAGTGGGTAGAGCACAGGATCTAGAGTCAGGATGATCTGAGTTCAAATACAACCTCAGAAAATTACTAGCTGTGTGGGCGAGTCACTTAACCTCCGTTTGTCTTAATCCACAGGAGAAGAAAATGGCAAACCACTCCAATATCTTTGCCAAGAAATCTCTGCGGACAGTACTGGTATGCTATAATCCATTGGGTCATGAAGGGTTGGATGTGACCAAACAACTGAACAACAATCCCTGCTTTCAAGGAGCTCACAGTCTAATATGGGAGATGGCACACAAACAACTAAGCATGAACACACTACAAACTGGAAATGGTCAATAGAGGGGAAGTACTAGAATTAAGGGGGAGGAGTCAGAAAAAGGCTTCTTGTAGAATATGGGATTTTAGCTGAAACTTGAAGGAAAGCAGGTAGCTAGGAGGCAGAGATAAGGAGGCAGAGCATTCCAGGAAGCTGATATAACCATTAAAAATGACCAGATTTGGCGTGCGCATGCACACGTGTGTGTTTGTGTGTGTGTAGACATATACACACATGTTAAGCATATTAATAGAGAATGTGTATTAGATATAATTTACAATATTGCAAGGAGTTCACAATAAAGCAAAATTATAGATTAAGTTTGAGGGGGAAGCTCGTTACCAGCATGGAAGATCAGAGGTGGCTTATGGAAGAAACATTTGAGTTGGGCTCTAAATTGTGGGCAGGAATTAAAACGATGAAGATAAGAGGTAGAGGAATATTCCTGGGCTAGAGACCAGCCTAAATAAAAGCATGGAGGCATGAAGGGGTAGAGAGCTAGTTCATTTGGTTACAACATAAAGTGAGTAGAGTGGAATGATATGAAATAAGACTGGAAAGATTCAGTCCAAAGGGTTACAGCTTCAGAAATGGAAGGGGCCTTAGATATGAATCACATATGCAGGCTAGAGCTACCATCCCCCATTTTATAGATAAGGAAATGGAAGTGTAGAGAAGTTATTTTTCTAAAGAAAAAAAACCCAAAATAAGAATTAAATACAGATTCTTTGACTCCAAATCCATCACTCTTACCCCTATATCACGTGAAGCCAAGTTGCACAGGGTCTTGAATATCAAATATGAACTTTCTTCAGTGTAGGCAAGAGGGAATCATTGAATATTTTTGAGCAAAGAAATGACATGATTACATCTCAATAAAAATGATTTGTATCCGTGGTATGAACGATGAATTGGAAGCAGGGAGGGATAGGGAAGCAGTGTTGGGACACTGAAGATAGTAAAACCTATTAAGATACTATAGCAATAATACAGGCAAGTGGTACTAAGGGCTTATACAAAAGTACTGGTAGTTGGACACGAAAGAGACATTACAGAGATACTATTGAGATTATGGCAGCTAGGTGGTCCAGTATATGGAATGTTGGGCCTCAAGTCAGGAAGACTCAGTAGCTGTGTGGTTCTGGGCAAGTCACTTAGCTTGGTTGACTCAGTTCCTCATCTGTAAAATGAACTGGAAAAGGAAACAACAAACCACTCCAGTATCTTTGCCAAGAAAACCCAGAACTCCCAGAGTTGGACATGACTGAAATGACTAAACAATGCCAATAATAATTGAGATTATAGTGGCAGAATCTGGATGATCTGTGCTAGTAAAGAAACCAGCTATAGTATCAAAATAATGTATCCTTAAAATATTAAAGAAAATGTAAGTAAATGGAAAGAATAAAAAAATTCCAAGGCTTGAAGATGAAGAAGGTGAAAATATGAGAGATGAATTAAATAGTTGTGCTATAGACATAAAGCGTGAAGGCAGGAGCATAAGAGAGTTTAGAGGAAAAGATAGGTGGTGGAACATCTAAATGCTGACATTCGATAGGCAGTTGGATATGTGAGCCTAGAGCTTGGAAAAGAGAGTTCAAAGCTGGTTATATGGGTCTGGAAATCATGTACACAGAGAAGGTAGTTGAAACCACCGAAGTGGATAAGAATACCAAGGGAGAAACTAGAAAGAGAAAAGAAAATGGATGCACCTTTGGAAAATAACACCCATATCGAGAAACCAGAAAAAAGACAAGCAACCAGTGAAGAAGAGAGAAGTAGAATGGTTAGAAATGTAGGAAGATCACAAGCTTCACTGGTGCATTTAAAATTACTATTTTTTAGTTTTTTTTTTAAATTTCAAAGCATTTTATACACAATTTTTTCAATCATTTATATAATAATGACAATAATAATGACAACAGCACCTATCTCTTATACAAATATTATCTCATCCTCACAACAACTCGGGGAAGTAGATGCTATTATTATTCCCATTATTTTGCAGATAAGGTAACAGTTGGACAAATCAAGTGACTTGTCCAGGGTCACACAATTAGTATCTGAAGCCATATTTGAACCTCAGTTTTCCTGTCTCCAGGCCCAGTGCTCTATCCACAGTGCCATCTGATTTCATCACGTGTAATTAAAATGAAAAAAAAAAGCAAGCAAAACTTATTGCTCACTTGCCCCTGGACATTGGTCATAAACATGCCCTGGATATGCACTGCAAGAACCTATGATGCATCTGATAAAAAAAATGCATATTTAAGCATATAAAATTCAGAATTGAATTTTACAATACAAAAAACTATGCCTAAATACAATTTCTACCATCCAGTCTATGCCAATCAATTTATACCAAGACTTCAATATCTTCTAGGATTATAAATTGAAACCCAATAAGAACATTGGGGATGTACAAAAGCCTTCCAGTGTCACAGAAAGATGTCGAAGCTAAAACATTGGTATAAAGTAAAAGAAGACAAAGAATAAGGTTTAGAGGAAGACTTCAGTGGAGCCAACCTAACTAACTCCAAACTCTAGACCATTCTTTTTCATCATTTTCAAGGGTTCTATCTTTGCCTGAATTATTTAGGTATTTACCTCAGTTCTCCACTTATATTAGGGGTTCTTAACCTTTTTGGTGTTATATACTCCTTTGGCAGTATGATAAAGCCTATATGGACTCCTCAGGATAACAGTTTTAAATGCATAAAATGAAATATTTAGGATTAAAAAGGCAACCCATTATATTGAAATGTAGTTATCAACTTTTTTTAAAAGTTCACATTCCCAGTTTAAGAATTCATGAATAAAGGGAAAAATATGTGAGGGAATAACACTGAAAGTTAACATCACTTCATTAAGGTAAGTATTAGCTCATTTCAATACCTAGACATTATTCCTTAGCCAGAGGGGAGGCAGCTATAAGTGAAATCCCCAGGACAATAAGCAGATAGAATGGGGGAAGAAATGGGAAATCAAAGTCCCACTGTTTCCTAAATTCCTGTTTCAGAAATTTAGAAGACCCCTAGGGGCTCAGCAACTCCATACCCCACTAGAGGGAACATAAGCAAAAGAAAATCCTCTGGAATGTATCATAAAGCTAAATAAATTTTTAAGTAGTTACTTCAATTCTCAAGGCACCAAGTACCAAACACTGAGAAATGTGAGCTTCATCTCATTTTTGTTTGTTTTTAATTAATAATACCAACACCTTGTTTCCATACAGCCTTGAGTGGTTGACAGAAGGAACCTAGCCCTGTGCATCCACATTTGCATTTGAACATGTTAACACCTTAAACTAGTAGAGTTTATGATGCCCAGAATGACTGAATATCCTATCGAGCAGCCTGACAACATAGGAACAAGACTCAGGATGTGTCTCTATAATAGGTTCTGAGTGCAGTCAATAAAATTAAGGACCCCACTGGGAATCAAGACTAAAATCACTATGTGGAAGTCAGTGTAACTGAGTTAAACAATTTATTTGTATCATTCCATTTTCCAGTTCCTACAGTTACGTTAAAGGGTGTATTGAATTTCAAAAAAAAAATGACAGGAAACTGCTTTTACATCAGTTTATGATAATTTTTAAAATCAAATTAAATACATTTTGTTAAAGACTCAGTCCATCAAATATAAAGAAACAAATTAAACTCATATAATATGACAGCATAGGAAAAAATAATTGAATGCTGATGCATATCTCATTTTTGGTTTGAGGCTCAAGGAATGGCACAAAACAAATTAAAAACATGAGAAGTCAGTTACATTCATGGTCTAAGTAGGCACTGATGGCCAATTCCCAATTGTCCCCCCAAAATCAGGCATAAATGAAAAAGAAGTGGAGAAATCGTGTTTTCACCCTTTAACAACACAGGGAAAAACAGCTGAGATGCTTGACTGCTTCAGAGTCATGGGTGATGGATGGTACAAATAGAAGAATGTAAAATGCACAGTGAGTGCAAAAATATCCGTGGTTTAAAAGACATTTTGCTCAAGAGGTTGGAGGCTTTGTTCTTGTAACTGCGTTTCAACTGGCCCTAGAGATCTGCTTCTAGTTATTGATCTAAAACAGTAATTTGAATAATTGAGTCTGCTTAGATATGATCTTTGAAATAGGGAATGATGATGAACCATTTAACAAAAAATAAATAAAATAAACCAGTCGCTTGCATTTTTGATTATTACCTGGTACGGTTTCAAACTCAAGGTATTCTTACCCTGTATCGAAGAATTTTCCAAGTGTGTTAAGACAACAAGCTTGATAACAGTGGGATGGTCCCTAAGTGGAGATGCCTTCTGTGAGAACCCTCTTTTTAAATTTAATACCTGGTGGATCTCTAATTCTTGACAGAGAATTGGCTCCCCAAAAGTGGGACTTTATATAAATATATACCCATCCCCCTCCACCCCACCTCCATACCACTTCTCCTTCTTCCACTATGACCCTGGGTGCTGATTATGGGCCTTTGAATGATAGTGGCAGTGAAGGGCCAATTTAGAATTTCAATTCATTTCAACAGCCTCTGAAACTGATGTACTCTTTTATCAGAGCTGAACACTTCACATTACATAAGCAGAGGGCCAGAGCGGCATCATAGATTCAAAGAGGGTTCCAAGGCTCTTGTCTCATCTTAAGTGTTACATTTTAACCCGCTGCATCTATTGCTATCTTGTTACAATTCCTTTTCTAGTCGCTGTTTCCTACTCAGCCCTGCCAACAACACCATAGGAAAAACCAAACCACAGAAACAGGAACGATCCCCTTTTCAACTAACACATGTAAAACCCAAAGTTATATTGTTTCAAACTAATTAAATTGAACATAAATATTTATTATGTGCACAGTACACAGAAACGACAGCTCCAGAATTGTTTTTTTCTAAAAACTGAATTAATGATTTTTTAAAAACTGTGTTATAGCTTTTTAGACTTCAATGTGATTTTATAACCTTGGTTCAAAACTGGATTTTGTTTTCCTTTGATGCTTTAGAGATCATGGTATAAGTAGACATGGACCCCAATTTCCTTTAACTATAGGTGTGAAGTGCATTCTTTAGAGCCACACGTTTCCAGCCACTGGTACATTTTCATATCACCTGTCACTACGGACTCCAATACTTACTAAGACATTTTCCAGGCAAGATGAGTTTCCTATCACAGAAGACATGTGCAAGACATCAAAATCAAGCATCCCATTGAGAATAGGGAAATAAAATGAAAATGTTGCAATTTTCAGGTAATTCTAGTATTTGAAAATGTCACAGTCACCAATGGATCCTATATAGATTGTGCCCTTGTATACTTAAACACAGAAAAAGAAAAGTTAGCATATATACTTAGGAACTCCCCCCCCACCCACCCAATTGAAGCCAGAGATTGCATCCAAAACACACACTTTACCAAACTCACAGAAAAATTGTGAATATCAAATTAAAAACTAGGCAAGGATTTTGGGAAATGTAAATATTATAAAAGTATGAGAAAATATTAATTTTTCTATCTTCAAAAAGTTTAAATGTTTTCTTCTTTACTACTTAAGGCTATTTTAAAAAAAGAAGTTAATGTAAGTAGCTTATTGGCTAAAACTTTTTCTTTTCATAATCAAAATAAAATACAAGAAGCCATGACATTATTGTCTCAGATTCCTCTTCTATAAAATGGAAAATAATTTTTGCTTAACTCATTGAGTAACTGTGAGGAAAACATTTTGTAAATTGTAAAGAGCTGTATGCGTGTCATTATTACTACTGTGAATAATAATATGAAATGAGGGAAAATGCCTTATATCTCCTTTGCTATGTGAAAATCTGAATACATTTTCTAATATGAAAATAACAAATATACATATATATGTGTGTATATATACGTATATACACACATATATATAATATACATAGATATTTGGGGCAGCTAGATAGCACAGTGGATATAGAGCTAGGCCTGGAAACAGGAAGTCAGGAAGACCTGAGTTCAAATCCAAACTCAGACACTTACTAGCTGTGTGTCTCAGGGCAAATAATTTCATCTCTATTTGCCTCAGTTTCCCGAGCTGTAAAACAAGAATAGGGGCAGGTAGGTGGTACATTGGTTAGAGGTCTAGGCCTGTAGTCACAAAATCAGGAAGACCTGACTTCAAATTCAACCTAAGACATTAACTGTGCAACCCTGGGAAAGTCACTTCCCCTACATTTGCCTCAGTTTCCTGATCTATAAACCAAGGATAATGATAGCACTGAATTTCAAGGGTTGTTATGAGAATCAAATGAGATAATACTTGTAAAGAGCTTTGTAAGCCTTCAAATGCTATATGAATGCTACTTCTTATTTTTATTACCATTACTATTATTGTTATTCTTGTTTTAGGAAGATTTCTGCAGAATGGCTCATTTGTATTTTTTTAAACTCAGTGCTTAAATGAAACTGTTTATTGTCTGACAACAGCAGCTAAGCGGTGCAGTGGATGAGAAATTCCAGGAAAGATATTTTGGTTGCTCTTTTTTTTTCTTCCAATTTTGGGATTTATTCCATTTGTGGATCTTGGAGTCAGGGTTTATTTGCCCTTTTAGGCTTTAATCTGTTAAACATAGAACTACAGTTCCCTGTTCTCCAGGTGCTAGCCATCTGTTCAGCCACACTGGCCTGGCCTTGAGGAAACACACAGGAGCAGTTTGCCTTGCTGAAAGCACTCTTACAGAAGCAGGCTGATCATGCCATTCTTCTACTCCTCTTCTGGATTTCTTCTGGATCTTCTTTCTTATGCAGCATTTCTTCTCCAGGGAGTCTGTTTTGCTCCTTTCTTCTTGCCCAGAGGTGGAGCAGGGCATAATGAGATTGCTACCACTGATGGCATGGAATTCTAATGATAATCATGATGCATTTCTACATGAGTCTCTTGGTTCTGGACATGCTTATTAATGGATTCACCTTAGACTACATCAACAATACTAGTTTTTCGGGTACAACCCCTGGAGCCCCAGAAGAAGTTGCCCACATCCAGCCTCAGATACTATTTGTTGTTACCTGAGACAGACATTGTATGACTGTGATGTGGGCTGATCTTAGTGTTGGCTGGTGGGTAGCTGAGTTCTACTTGTGCTCCTTGGGGTAGGGCTTCTGCTAATCCTTACTTGCAGGGCTTGTGACAGCTGTCCTTTAAAATACTTTTTAAAATGCTCTTTAAAATCTTATCTTTTACTTGAATTGTGCATTTTAATGTATATGAGGAGCTTATATATAGCTAGAAGACATCATGCAGTATAACATAATGCCAACAGAATAATCAATCAATCCGTGATGGAATCTAAGAATTTGATAGAAACTCCACAATTCCATTTCACTGCTTTTCTCCAGTCCATACTTGGTTAAAACATTCCAGAAATAGTTATTCTTAGTCTTCCTAAAGGCCTTCGGAACTGATTTCATGATCTCTTACATTTCAGGTAACATTTATAACTCAGATAGAACATAGACCAAACGATGTCTGAAGGTTCTTCCAACTCTAGGATTCTACAAGCAAATATTGTGAGGCTATGTGAACAGGTAATTTAGGTCTGTCCCACTGTACTTTAAGACTATGAATTCATTTTTGATCTCTTTGGGGATGGAGAACAACTGTGCACTATTCTTTTTTAAAATAATTATACTTAATATATGTCAAAAGAGTTATTAAAATATAATGTGACTTGCTTTTTGGCTATATAATTAAATCTAGCCAGGAAATCAGAGACACTGATTTTCAAAAGTTAGATGGATGCAGGTCTTGGAATACCAAAAGAAAAAGGTTGCTTTTCAGGTATGTGGTCTTGGCTGCACAAAGTCCAGAAGTCAGAGGAAGGGAAACAGAGATGAAGAAAAGAAGGGTTTATTGGTCTAAAGCGAAAAATGTTTGCAGAACAATGGCAAGCAATATCCAGGAGGTGCGTTCAGAATGATGAAAGTGACTGAACTATGACTTTTTTGACTGAGAACTCTGAGAAATGGAAAACTGCTGCAAGGTTCTGAGAAATGGAGAGGTGTAGTCAAAAGAGCACTTAGAAAGCTAATAGTGGCAGTAGAGAAGGCTGATACAAAAGAAAAGATGCCAAAGACCCAGAGAGGAGACTGGATTATTATATAAAATGAGTCCTTAAATCTGGCTGTGGGGGTGAGAGGAAGGAATGGAGTCATGAGGTGTTATGGAAGAAATACCAGCAGGACTTGGCAGTGAGTGAATATTCATGACACAGAAGAAAAACCAAAATAGGATCTGATGATATGAACAAAAAGGGAATAGCAAAAGGGTAATGATGAAAGTGATTGAGATATGAAACCAAAATAAGTGTATTCAAGCTTGAGTCTTTGCTTCTGTTTTTCCCCTCTACTGGGGGAAGAGAAAAAAGCAATTTCATTTATCCAGCATCTTTTGTGTTTAAGGCACTGTGCCTAGGCATTAGGAGAAATCTGAATGAAAAATAGGACATGGTTCCTTGATCTCATGAAGCTTAGAAACTAATAAGGGGCATGTATTTAAGATGTGTTATTTGGTAACCAAATAATTCTAATGGTTGGTTGTATGGTTGTTGTTCCACGTTCTGGAAGAAGACAAAAATGACATCACTATGTTGGGGTCAAAGTACAGTGTGTCCAGCTGTGGTTGATTAGACCAATATGAGCTTGGAAGGCTCTACCATAAATCAGGAGCATATGAACATTTGTAGCAAAGATGCCTCTAAATTTGTGTATCTCATGTTTATATAAATAAAATAACTCTAATAAATGTATAATGTGAAAAGGATACAAAGAACAAGGATGATGGAAATTATAACTCTTTACCTCTATTGGAGGAAAAAAGCTACTCTCCTTTTTTGGTTCAAATGGTGTCCTGAGTTCCTTTGCCAACAGCTGATCCATTTAGCCATATAATTACACATATGTAGAGAGGGTATAGGATTGTTGATTCATTGGAAAGGGGGGGCCTTTCATAGAATAAATATGTCTCTTTCATAAAGCACCATACCTCAACTTCCTTTTAACTGCTAACAAACCACTATGCCTTTGATTGGGCAATTAGTCACAATCTCACAGCTAGTATCCCTTTTCCCCTTCCTCTTCTTCTTACTTTGATCTAGTACTTTTGAATGAAGTATATAAAAGAATGAGGCAGCAGAAATGTGCTCTTACTGTCAAAGCCCACAGTCCTACAGATGGGCAAATATCAACTAAAAACACTGGACCATAAATGGTTTCTGGATTTTCCATTAGCAGTAACGGTCAACAGTGTTTCTACTTGGAAATTTGTAGGTGATTTATGGATCCCAAAAATATAGTCTGTTTCTAATTAGAGATCTTGAGTCTCTATAGATATTGAGTCTTCCTTCATCTACACTTGGTCACACTAAATGACTTGATATCTACATCAAGCTGATTCATTTTTAGAAGTCTGCTGCCAGAGTTGTGCTCTGAACAAAGGCTTTGGCACATTTGTGAGCTAGGAAAGTCTTAAGTTGATTTTCAGGCTACGAGCATCAAAGTTCAGACAGTCAGCAAGAAAGCACTCCATATAAGTTTCAGATCGTTAGGTAGGTCAAAGAAGAGGATGAAATCCAAGTCATTTGCTCCTCTCTATTGAACTTGGACTTCCCTTTACTCTTTCACCTTCAAGAGGCATGCATATAAGCATCTTCTCTCCCTTAAGAGGCTGACACTGCACAGGAATTCCCCTTTTCTGGGTAAAAGGCTATTTCCCTGAACTCTTGAACTTGGAGTCGCTAAACAGGCAACTCTCAAAGATGGTGCTATCTGGAGTATTCTCCTGCTATTGCTAGAAGGCTATATCGCTGATCATACTATTGAAGAAATGCCCTTTCTACCCAGGAAGCTAGGTATTGCTGAATTTTTACCACTTGGCCAGGAGCTGTTTTTACCTATCCTGACCTATGTCTTACCACTGGACTCCAATGACTCTGGAAGAGAGAGTGAGGCTGGTGACTTTGCAGAGCCCTGCCTCACTTAAATCCAATTCACTTGCAAGTCAAAGCATCACCTTCCTGATGTCATTGGTCCTCTTGGAGAATGAAGGACAAACAACAACAAACCAATTGTCCACCTGGTTTTCTTCACAGCTTCTTTCATCTGAAGAGGGTATGGGCATCTCCCTCTCTCTCTTCTTTCCGGACTGGAATTCCTTTCTTGGGTCTAGTGGGCATAAGATTACATTCACTTCCTTGGAGAACCACTCTCACATGGAACTAAGACCCAGGACTGTGCTACATTTTGGTCTGTCCTCCACATAGGGAAAAAAGAGAAAAGAAAAGGCCACCATCCTCTTCCTCCTGCTACCCGTTACTCTCTGCCTTTTTAATATTCTAAGTGTAAGGGCGGGGAGGGACAGAGCCAAGATGGTGGCTGGAAAGCAGGGACTAGCGTGAGCTCCCCCCCAAGTCCCTCCAAAAACCTATAAAAATGGCTTTGAACCAATTCTAGAACTGCAGAACCCACAGGGTAGCAGAGGGAAGCAGGGCTCTAGTCCAGGACAGCCTGGATAGTCT
>CM053622.1:376052483-376074233 GCA_028646595.1 Phalanger gymnotis
TGGGCTTTCTGGGCCTGGAGTCTTTTTGTCAAGATGTTGGAATGGGGAGGCTGGTTCAAGTTTTTGCTGCGGTGGGGCCTAAATAAATTTCTTGTTGTTTTCTCCTTAGAGAATCTCTCATACCTTGCGATTTCGGACCATTCAAACATATACATGATTATATTTGAGATCATAAATTCGGCCTTCCTACTACACTTGTCCATGTTCCCAGCCAACTACTTTACCCTTGAGGTTTTTTTGGGGTATGACTGCTTGTAGAGTAAAGAGTACTTTGTTCCAAGCTTGAGGGGATGCACCGTTGATTTCAGAGCTATTTCTATATAGTCAGCCCTGCCACACCAACACTCCTCCTTCTCCAATAACACTCAACCCGGATTGAGACTCAGATCTAAGCAGGCTCGGCAGTCATGCTAGGATCCGCCACTTAATTCCTCCCACCAGGTGGGCCTGGGGCCAGAAGCAACTGCAGCTGTATTTCTGTAGCTGCACCTCCTCCACTGTCCCTGGGGCAGTGGCTGAACCGTGAACTTCTTTCACTCTGTCCCCACAGTTTTTCCCACTAACCTTCTCTGTTGTCTTTGGTGTTTGTAGGTTGAGAAGTCTGGTAACTGCCACAGTTCACTGATTCAGGGTGCTAGGGCCTGTTCTGCCCAGCTCCTGGTCTGGTTGGTCCGGGCACAGCCCATGCTGGGCTCTCTTCATCTCTACTCCTAGCTCTGTGTGATAGATCTTACCCAGCGACCATCCAGGCTGTCCTGGGCTGGAGCCCTGTTTCCCTCCGCTATTCTGTGGGTTCTACAGTTCTAGAGTTTGTTCAGAGCCATTTTTTATCAGTTTTTGCAGGGTCCTGGGGGAGAGCCCTAGGCAAGTCCCTGCTTTCCAGTCGCCATCTTGGCTCTGCCCCCCCCTTCCTTCTTAATTACTACTGATACTAGCTAACAACCTACTTTGTGCCAGGCACTGTGTTAAATTCTTTACAATTATTGTCTCATTTGATCTTTTTTCAACCCTGGGAGGTAGGTGCTATCATTATCTCCATTTTATAAGTGAGGAAACTGAGGCAAACAGAGGTTAAGTGTGTCATGTCCAGGGTGACACAGCTAGGATGTGTCTAAGGCTGGATTTGAACTCAGGTCTTCCTGACTCCAGGCCCAGTGCTGTATCCACTGTAATACCAAGCCGATCCTTCTATTAGATTGGGAGCTTCTTGAAGGCAGGGGCTGTCTTTTGTCTTTTTTTAAATTCCCAGTGCTTAGTACAGTGCCTGGCACATAATAGATATTTAAGAAATATTGATTGATTGACTGATTCCTTCTTCCTCACCTCATCCACATCCAATCATTTGCCAAATATAGTTGACTTTACCTTTACATTCTCTGCCTACTTGTCATTCTCTTCATTGAGCTCTCATCAGTTATCAACTAGAATATTCTAAAAGTCTCTTAATTGGTCTCCTAGACTCCAATATCTTTCCCCTCTGCTCTATCATTCATACAGCTGCCAAATTAATTCCCTTAAAGCACAAGTCTGACCATACTATTCTTCTGCTCAAGAATCTTCAGTGGCTCCTTTTGTCTCTGTGGTAAAATATAGTCTCTTGCTTATGGCATTTAAAGTCCTCCATGTTATGATTTTGGCCTCTCTTTCCATACTTAATATAATTCCCCTTTATATACTCTACATACTAGTCAAACTGGCCTATTTGCTTTTCCACGAACTCACTATTCAAACTTCAGCCTCCACTCTTTTGCGCAGTCTGTTGTCATAACTGGAATGCATTCCTTTCTTATGACTTAGAGTCTTTTTTTTTAACCACTACTTAATATGAACTTCCAAGGAAATCAAAGAAAGAAAGCTAGTTAACACAGTAATTAGAGTACTAGGCCTGGATTCAGGAAGACCTGAGTTCAAATCCAGCCTTAGACACTTTCCTGCTGTGACCCTGAATAAGTCAGTTCTTTAATCAACTTCTATTGGCTCAATTATTGCCTCTATGAAGGCTACATAGCCTTCATAGAGAATGTGTGTGTGTGTGTGTGTCTACGATAAACATATACATACATACATATACACATATATAATATATGGTATCCATGTGGAGATATGCAGCCAGTGATTGGTTATGCAGGTTTAGAGATGAACAGATCTACATCTGAATCTATGGACATACACCTGTATATCTCTTTTATCTCTATTATCTATTTATCTATCTGCCTCAGTTATCTTAACCATAAAATGAGAAGAATAATAGCATCTATCACCTAAGGTTGTCATGAGGATCAAGGAAGATAATCTTTATAAAGTACCTGGTGCTCAGCACATAGTAGACATTTAATAATTGCTTATACCCTTTCCATTCCCATATGCCAAAATATTTATAGTAGTTTTTATGATAAGATAGCAAACATTTCACAGGAAGCATAAAGACTTTAAAAGTATGGCTATTTGAGAGACAAATTATATATAATATACATATTATATATTATATATAGATATATAGAATGACTTTATATCTAATTATATACATATATATTATATATATACATATATACATACATACATACATACATAAAATGACTGTGCATTATCAAGAAAAAGTTAAAATATGTTCTCTGGGGAGAAGTAGTTAAAACTTTTGGCAGTTAGATGGAGCAATGGAAAGAGTACTGGACCTGGAGGCAGGAAAATCTGAATTTAAACCCAGCCTCAGACATTTACTAATCATATGACTCTAGGAACATAACCTCATTGTTTCCACAATCTGGCTTGCAGCTTCTGTGGGGGTGAAAGATCCAGCCACAGCCAGCACCTAGAAAGCTGCCGGACAGCACAGGTTCTTTTGATCTGCTTAACTAAGGAAAGCAAGGTGAAGGGGTTTGACAAGCTCACTTTAATTCAGCATACAACTATCAGTCACTTAGTTCAGGGAGAAAAGCCAGCGCCCTGAACTTCAGAGCAAATTACAAAGTACAAACATCAACAGACAGACCCAATACAGATTCATAGTTACCAACATCTAGGTTCAGCCCAGGAGCTCAGAATAAGGGCTGGCCCAAAGTCACGCAAGCCACCACTACTTCGGGAATAAGCTCCAAGGAAGAGGAGGCCAAGCCCTAATTTTATATCTTTTTCAGCGTCAGGGGTGAGTCACACATTCGACTCACCCACATGACCTAGAATCATCACAAAGAGGCTGACTTAAACCCACATGGTCTAAAAGCCTCTGCTGTCCCAGACATGTAAACTAAGCCCTCCCTGGAGTTAGCCCCACCTTGGGCCCCACCTTAGTTGCCAATCCACACCCACATAGGATTTATACCTAATCGGGGTTTGGGCCTGGGGCTTAGCACCTAGTAAGGCTCAATGAAATACACTGAATTACTCAAATAAAACAAAGGCCATTTTGCTTACCAACATACTCATTCTGCTTCAACTTCTTTATCTGTAAAATGCTGATAATAATAGTAGCTCCCAGGGTTACTGTGAGGATCAAATGAGATAACTGTAAAGAGCTTTGTATATTTAAAGTTCTTTTTCCTCCTTCTGATCTTCCGTCCTCTTCCTTCTTCTTCTTCTTCCTCCTCTGCCTCCTTCTTCCTGTTCTTCCTCTGCTTCCTATTCTTGTTACTTGTTATTACTCTTTTAGGAAGATTTCTACAAAATGGTTTGTGTTTTTTTTTAAAAACTCTTAATGCCTAAACAAAACTGCTTATTGCCTGACAATGCTGGTTGACTGAGATATTACTATAACATAGTAACTGCTTTTAAATGCTCTTTGGTTAGACATTCATTGGTTTCCTGGACCTGGTACCTGGAGCTGAAGCCTTCAAAAGACACCTCCTGGTCCTACAGGTGAGGAACGAGGAATACTTTTTCCACACATGGCCAATGTTGATTTCTTTTAATTGACAATTTATTTGTTTCAAAGGAGAGCTTTTTGCAGAGGGGAGGAACCACTGGGATATGATAGCAATATTTTTAAAAAGCACATCAAAATAGATATTTTTAAAAAATTTAGAATACTAGATAATTTTAACAATGATCTTTTTTCCTTCTGCTGCCTTAATTTTACTGTTTTTTTTTTCTTTTGTGTGAAAACAACATACTTCCCTGCGTGGTACACTGGAAATCATGCTAGATTTATAGTAAAAAAAAAACCTGGCTTAGAATCCAGCTGTTCCACTTATTACTTGTATGATCTGGGGCAACTCAAGTGACCTCTTTGCGTCTCAGTTTTTTCATCTGTAAAATGAAGGGGTTAGAATTAATTCCTTAGAGGTAATTCACAAATTACCTCTAACTTCACTTCATTTTCTACCTCTATGGACCTACAGTAAGATCCAGACATTCCTAGTTTTTGACACAAGGCATAGGGTTGTTTTTTTTAATTTTTAAATGTTAAGTAACTGTTTCTATAAGGGCGTTTGAAAAACTAATATGGCCCAAAAAGCAATATTTAAAAAAAAGCTTAATTTGACAAATGAAAAAAGCGAAGGTATTTTAATGGATGATGCCTTATTTTTATTATAGCTTCACTTTTAATGTAGTAATGCAGTAAGGATTCTGCTACATTAAACAGTTTGCCATGAGAAATAATATATCATAATCTGCCTGTGAGAGGTTGCTGCAATTTTCTGCCCACTTCTCAGTTACATGCTCCTAATTACCTATGCTTAGATAGGAGGAGGTAGGAAGAACCATATAAAGAATCATATGATTCCACAAGAACCATGATAAAGCTGCAAGAATGAGACAGAAAAGTAGGTTCAATATCTGGGGCCTTGCTCCTGTTATCCTGTCCTTTTGCAGAGTCCCCTTACCTGGGATCCTGATCTCTTGTTGCTCCAACTGTTCTCTCTGAATTCTGGACAAGACACTTGCCTGCCCTCTACTAAATCTCTAGCCAAGTGCTTCATCATGGCTCCTGGTGAACCATGGAATCTCAAAGACTATGGGAGCAGAATGTTAGCTCTGGAAGTGCCTACAAAGATGAAAAATATCAAGTTTGGTCCTGTGGTTGACTGTATGTCTGCTGTCTGAGAACTAGCTTAAGATGGGAGCAGCTTATCACTAGGTGACCTGAATGATGATGAACTAGGCCATGGCAGCTCTTGAAGGTCATCTAATAGGTTAGTCTAAGAGCCTTGTTATGGGTTGAGTTGATGTGTGAAAGGCTCCAAATCTACTTTACCAAACACAAGGCCTTAGTACCCCTTCCAGGCTATACTCAGATCCAAATTATGAAAATTGGCTATAATCGTGAGTGTTCAAACAGTAAAGTAACATACTATTAACTGGGTGCAATGGATTACATTAGGTTTCACAGGGAGAGATGAAATAAATTGAAATTCCTGGTCCTGACCTAAGGAAATCATATCCTTATTCCTCTTGTAGCGTAGAAGGAGTTGTATATACTCTACACCTCTCATTCTTGTCTCTACTCCTCATAATGTGGCTTCCGGTCTCACCACTCAGTTGAAACTGCTCTCTCCAAAGTTAATAACCATCACAACTGCTAGATCCATTGACTTTTCCTCAGTCTCTATTCCACTTAAACCCTCCTGCAGCTTTATATAACATGAATGATTCCCTTCTTGATATTTTCTCCTCCCTTGGCTTGAATGGTAAGCCTTTTTCATCCTCCTCCTTTATCTCTCCATCTCAACTCTGTCTCCTTTATTAGAACATGGATTCCTGATCCTACCCATTAAGCATGAGAATAGCCTCAAGGCTTTCTCTTGGGCTGTCTTCTGTCTTACATTCTCTCTTTGGGTGATCTTACTAGCTCCCATAGGCCCAATTATCACCCCTATCCAGATAATTCCCAAAGTTATATATCCAGCCCTAATTTCTCTCCTCAACTCTACTTCTTCATTAACAAAGGACTACTGGACTATTGGATATATTTATCTAGAAGTCTCAGGCAACTCAAATGCAACATGTCCAAATCAGAACTCATTATATTTCACTCAAAATCCACCCCTTTCCCCAAACCTTCATACTTCTGCCAAAGAGAATACGCTCATCACTGCCATTATTGACTCTACAGAAACATCACTCCCATTATCAGATCTGTTGTAAAGTCTTATCAATTTGATTTCTATCACATCTATATTTATTCCCTCTTCTCTCCCCTCATGTGACTTCTAACTTAGTTCAAGCTCTCATCATATCTTGCCTAGACTATTTGCAAGAGCCTTCTAAAAAATGGGCTCTCTGTTTCTAAGTCTCTCCTCCTTCCAATCCATCCATTGTACCACTACCAAGCTGATATCCTAAAACATAGATCTACACACTGTTCCCTTACTCTTCAATGGTTCTCTATCACCTCTAAAATAAAATACAAAATCTTTAACCTGGTATTTAAAGCCTTTACAATCTGATTCCTAATGACTTTCCTCCTTATTTTATATCCCCCCCTTCATGTATAGTATGTTCCCATCAAACAAACTTACTAGTTGTTGCCTACATATATTTCATCTTTTACCTCTGTTTCTTCACTCAGGCCGTCTGTCTCCCATAGTCAGCCTATACTGGTTCCCTTCTTCCACATCTTAGAATCCCTCCCTTCCTTCACAGCATAGCTCAGGAACAATTTCCTAAACAAGCCATTTTCTGGCATTTCTCTCTCTCTCACCTTCAATAAATGTCTTCTGCCTCCTGAATTAATCTGTGTTACATCTCATTTACTTATTTTTGCTTATGATTCACCTGCCTAGCAGAACATGATCTCCTTGAGGGCATGTACTGGTTTGTTTATTTCAGGGGGTCTTTATATCATTAGTGCCTGATGCAGGGCTTAGTGCATATTGTTGTTCTTCTTTGGTAGTTTTTCAGTCGTGTCCAAATCTTTGTGACCCCACTTCTTTGCAAAGATACTAGATTGGTTTGCTATTTCCTTCTCCAGCTCATTTTACAGATGAGGAAACTGAGGCAAACAGGGTTAAATGATTTGCTCAGTGTCAGACACTAGTAAGTATCCAAGGCCGGATTCAAATTCAGGAACATGAGTCCTGACTCATCCAGCACTCTATCCTTTGTGCCACCTAGCATAGAAGATTTTTAATACGTATTGGTTGAATTTTTTAATCTAGGGAGATGAACATGCACAGATGAAAAAAAAAGCCTTGGGAACACTTGCCCCCCCCCCAAAAAAAAAAGCTACACAAGTGCAAATTGATAGAAGTTGTGGTTCACTTGGCTGGAGCTTAGTGCTAATGAGGCCAAATGACAGATTCAATTAAAACCTTGGCCAGCTATCCCCCAGATGTATTTCACTGAACCACAAAATGAACTGGGCTACAGACTGCAATTGGCTCAGTACAATTCCATAACAACTAGAGGAAAAACACCTCAAAGTGCACACTCTACTCCATGTGGGTCATTCATGTCAATTTATCATCATCACTTCCTTATTTAATACTGTAGAATCGAATTTGATAAATTCCTCTTTCTAAAGCACTTCCTGTGACAGATCTCTGTGTTCTATTTTTAATTTTTATTAAATTTTTACTTGAACAAAGCCTACCTTATTTTAAGTCCCCTTTCAAGCTCTCAACCTGACAACTTGGACTGGTTTGGATCCTTTATCATTTTAGGGGTTTTCTTTTGAAATATCCAGTCTCTTTGTTTTCTATATACAGAACTGGAAAACAGAGCTAGAAATAGGATGGAGCAACCAGAAATCTGTCTCAAGGCCCAGAAAAAGTGCTTAATAAATGCTTGGTGATTAACTTCATAAATGTTTTAACAGCACCTAGTCTTTTGAGGGTTTTTTCTTCTGTAGCTGTGATTGCCCTGATGAATGGCATTCCCCAAACTCCTTCCAATGCAGATAAGCACTCTTTGCAATTTATGGTCTTAGAAAGTAACTGGGGGAGGGGGGAGGGGGGAACTAGGTCAAAGTAATTTGCCCCTGTTTATCCTTCTAAGAAGTGTAAGAGGCAGGGCTGAAATCCAAGTCGTCCTGATTTTGAGGTTGATTCTTTATCCAAAACACCAAAGTGTATCTAGTCTCAATGACTTAGCAAGATAATTGAAGCTATCAGGCCTCATGAATAAAACACAATTGCCAATACAGTAACCAACATCCCCAACCCCCACTCCAGTCAGTCAGTCTACAAGTCAACAAGAATTTATTAGCACCTACTATGTGCCAGGCAAAAGATAGCCCTTGCTCTCAAAGAACTCACAGTCTATTGGGAGAAATATAATACAAATAGCTATGTGCAAACAAGGTACATGCAGGACAAATTGGAGATAATGAACATAAGAAGGCCCTAACATTAAGGAAGATCAGGAAAGGCTTCTTGTAGAAGATGGGATTTTTGCTGGGACCTGAAGCCAGGAGATGGAGATGATGAAAGAGAGTTCAAGGAATAAGGGACCCTCAATGAAAATGCAAAGTCAAGAGATGAAACATCTTATGAATGTAACAGCAAGGAGACCAGTGTCACTGGCTTGCAGAATACAAAGTGGAGAGTAAAGTCTAAGAAGATTTGCAAAGGTAGGGGAGGGCCAGGGTATGGAAAGGCTTTGGATACTAAAAGTAGGATTTTATGTTTGATCCTGGAGGCAATAGAGAACAACTGAAGTTTATGGAATAGAAGGGTGGGGGTGACATATTTTAGGAAGATCAATTTGACAGCTGAGCAGATGACGGATTGCACTGGGGAGAGACTTGAGCCAGGGAGACCAAGCAGAAGGCTACTGTAATCATCCTGGCATGAAGTGATGAAAGCTTGCACCTCTGTGGTGGCAATGTCAGAGGAGAGAACTTGTCTTAATTATCTTGTATTATTTTTCCATCACAAATCACATTTAATGTAGGGGTGCATTTTTGTGCTGCTTGCCCCAGGGACCCATATTTATAGTAACAACTGTTTTTTTTTTAAATTCAACTGATTTAAGTTGATTAAAGAATGCAAGAACTAATGATTTTTTAAATAATTTATTTTTAGTTTCAAGATTGACTTCCATAAGATTTGAGTTTTTAATTTTCTCCCCCTCCCTCCCCCCAGATGGTGTGCAATCTGATATAAAGTCTACTTATACGTTCATATTAAACAAAATTTCATATTAGTCGTGATGTAAAAGAAGAATTAGAACTAATGGAAGGTGGGGCAGCTAGGTGGTGCAGTGAGTAGAGCACCAGCCCTGGAGTCAGGAGGACCCAAGTTCAAATCCAGCCTCAGACACTTGACACAGTCGCCAGCTGTGTGACCTTGGGCAAGTCACCCAACCCCAATTGCCCTGCCCCCCCCCAAAAAAAACTAATGGGAGGAACCATGAGAAAGAAGAAACAAAACCAAAAAAGTATAAAACAGTCTGCTTCTCTCTGCATTCAGACTCCATAGTTCTTTTTCTGGATGTGGATAGCATTTTCCATCATGAGTCTTTTGGAGTTGTCTTAGATTCTTGCATTGCTGAGAAGAGCCAGGTCTATGAAAGTTAGTCATTGCACACTGTGGCTGTAACTTTGTACAATGTTTCCTGGTTCTGCTCACTTCACTCAGCATCAGTTCGTGCAAGTCTTTCCAGGTTTTTCTGAAGTCCGCCTGTTTATCATCTCTTGTGGAACAATAGTATTACCTCCCTTCCTTCTTCCCATGTATATGGGACCTTGTATGGAACCCCGCGTGATTGTTGCACTTGTTTGATATGTTGGTTAGTTTTGCTAAACTGCTTTTTTTCCCTTTTTTTTCTTCTTTGTTATAAGGAATTGACTCTCCAGGCCAGGAAAGGAGAAAGACTTGGAAATAGGTGGTATGGAAACAAATATGCCAACGTGTAACACTGTTTCTGGGAACTCCTCCCTTCCCCCTTATAAATGGTCATGTTTTAGATGACCTGGGTTCAAATTCCTTACTTCCTGTGTGAAACCTAGGCAAGTCACTTATGTCTCTGAGCCTCAGTTTCTTTATCTGAAAAAGGATGGAATTAGGCTAAGGTCTGTTCCCACTCTAAATCTGTACTCGAGACTGTTCAAGAATTGGGAGGTTGAGGCTGATAACTCATTGTGTATCTTAGTCTTGACTATCCTTTACCTCCCCTTCTTTTTCCACCCCAAATTCCCACAATGGAGAGTCGCTGCCTGTAGGAAAACTCCTTTCCCCTGCTACCAGTCTCTCGCTCATCACCACCTTTCCTTGGCCTTGCCCCTAGCCTGGATAAATTTACCATTTGCCTTTTCCATTCTTGCTTCAAGGGCTGGAGGGTCATACAACAGTTCGGTCTGGGACCATCCAAATGTCTGTTGTCTAATCACTGCTGGGGCCCAGGCCTTTTAGTCTTTCCTGGTTCCACCTGTTCTTCTTCCCATAGAAACTTATTCTGTCCTCAAGACGCCTTGACCTTGTCCTCACAATTGAAGACCACTCAGATTTTACTGAGAAAATAGAGACCATCCATTTCAAGTGCCTTCTCCCCAATTCTTTAATCCTCTCAAAATTCCCCTTTCTTTCCTGTCTGCCCCAGGCTTAAAAGAAGAGGTGAACCTTCCAGCCACGGCCAACCTCTCTACATGTGTTGGTCCCATTCTCCTGCCCACCCCTATTATTAATTTTTTACAACCTGGAGGTGGGGGAGGGGTAGAGATGACATTTTGGGAAAATGAATCACAAAAAGGGAACGCTTCCGTAAGAACTAATGATTTTTAAAAGAATATAGGAATAGCACTGAATTTGCAATCAGAAGACATCATGATGTTAAGACTTCTACCAATCACTTAACATCTGTGGGCCATGGTTTTCTCACTATCACCCTAGTGTTTCATTATTTCTAAGATTAATGACTTAAATTTTTATACTACTTTGTAGTTTTAGGAGCATTTCACGCAATAGGTAGAACACTGGATTTTGAGAAAAAGGAAGGCCTCGGTTCAAATCCTGACAGTCGCTGATCCTGGGGTGTGTTAGTTAAAATTTGTGAGCTTCAGTTTCCCTCTCTGAAGAATAAGGAAAATAACAGCACCACCTCAAAGGATTATGGTAAGGATCAAGTGAGATCACAGACATAAAGTTCTCTGTAAACTGTAAAGCATTATACCAAACCCCGGATTTATTATTATTATTAATGAAAAGATAATTAGGTTTAGAAGTAAACTCAGAGATGGTATAGTTTAACCTCCACATTGCACAGATGTCAAACCTGAGGCTTATGGGGACTAAATGATTGAGTCTAGAAAAAAGGTCTTGACTCCTAGTCTTAGATGCCTATTAGGAAGCATGGCTTACCTCAAATGGTAGAGCTGTTTGTAATATGCATACTATTGAATTAGAAATGGTGAAAAATTATGAACAACCTATATTTTACAAAAGAAAAGGAAAAAACACGACCCTCCTGTGCTTTAGGGTTTCTCTATCCAGACATCAGCAGTCCTGGCCATCATCGCCTTTTCAGATGCAATATTTGATTTCACCACAAGATGGAACTCACACTTACCAAATTATTTTAAAGCATGCTCTGGCTCCTAACCAAAGTTTGAAGAGTACATTTTCTACCCTCAAGGATTCTCTGTGGGTCTAAAACATTTTTAATTGATATACATTTTAATTATCTGTGTTGGTTTGTTGTACTATTATCTTCACCAAAGTAAAAATCTTTCATTACCAGGAGGGAAAATAAGAGAATAGCAGACAAAAACAGGCTGTGCTGTGAAGTAGAAATACCAGCAAAAGAGATCTCTTATTTAATTGGCACAAACTTCCGATGCAACGTTTGCTTTCTCATTTTCTCTCAATTCTACCTCAGGATTTCTTTCAAAATGATTTCAATCTTGATTCAGTTCTACAATTTGGTGCTCTAAGTACCTACTCTGTGCCAGGTATTAGGGATTTAAAGGAAAAAAATTAAAGTTCTCAACCCTAAAGAGCCTACATTGTATCAGGGAAGATAATATGTACATGTATAGGTATATACAAAACAGATACAAAGTGATTGGAAAGAGAGGGGCACAAGCCTATGGTGAAATCAGGAAAGGCCTCATGCCAAAGAAGGTGATACTTGAGTCAAGTCTCCAAGGACATTAAATACTGAAAGAAGTAGACATGAGAAGAAAGTCAATTCTAGGCATGACAGACAGCTAATACAAGAGTATGGAGATGGAAAATGGAAAAGAGAATAATGCATATAAATTCTGGAAAGGAGTGATAAGAGCAAGTTTTGAAGGAGTTTAATGAGAAGGGGGGATGACATCAGATTTGAGCTTCAGGAAAATCAATTTGGCAGCTCTGTGGAGGATGGATTGGGGTGGGGTGGGCCTTGAAGCAGGGAGGTCATTGCAATAATCTAGGTAAGAAGTGATGCTCAAAGGGCCTGTGCACTGGGGTGGTGGCTGTATGGGTGTAGGGAGACAAGGGGATGGATGAAGAAAATGCTTTGTAGGCTATTTGGGAGTGAGTTAGAGTAGAGTGATGGGTCAAAAATGACACAGAGGTTCTGAATCTGTTGCCTAGAAGGATGGTAGTGACTGCAAAAGATAGAGAGATTTGAAAGAGGGGAGAGGTATGGGAGGAGATTAAGAATCTTATCTGGACATGTTGAGTTTGAGATGCTACGGGATATCCAGATTCAAAACATCCTTCAAAAACTCCAGTTTTGCTATAAGTCATGTTACATGGACTACCCTGAATGGAAAAGTTAGTTGGTTATCAAAAATAACAAATAATAAATCCACTAGAGGTTTTAATGATCATATCATAAAGCACAGTATGTAAACACATTGTTTTTCCTGTAGGCAAGCTGCCTGTAAATTTATTTAAACCTTACGCAATCCATTAATTTTCATGTAATTTAATTCAACTTTCAGAACTAAACTTTTCCTCAAGCAGGCTGATGCTTTTGAAAGAGCAATAAACATTGTATACACAAGATGGCAGCCTCCCTTCTTGTAGGAATAGCAGTATATGATTCAAACAGCATTAGTTGGATTAAGAACAGAAGTAGCCATCTACTCCATTTGTAGATGTTGCTTAAAGTTAAATGAGTCGACTCTTTGTCAAAATTGAATCATCTTCAATCAGAACAGGATGTATTAAAACAAAGGAATGGACACTCAAAGCAGTGAGTGATGCTCATGAGATAAATATAAAAGCTTCCTATTCACATACATATGCTGATCTCTCATCCTAATGAAGCCAAGAGTATAACTTGTAGGCTGGTGGTTTTAAGAGCACTGTGTCTAATAGTGTAAGGCATTTGGTTCAAAGAACATCACCACAAAGATATTTAAACCTCTGTCAAAAGACAAGAGTATCAGCAATCAGACTATCTTCCTGAACACAGCTTTTCAAGGAATTCTGCAATTTTCCTAGTTGTTTGTAAGTGTATGCATCTGTTTGTAATAAATGTATACAAGCACACATATTTTGTAAAACATAGTTGTTACTTTTTACATAAGGGGAGACAAATTCAGAAGAAGCCTGCTGAAATTGGAGAGTTATTCTGTGTAAATTGGAACGCTCAAATGGTTCTGCAGTCTTCTTAATGTGGGAATTTCCTCCAATTATGCAGAGTGCAGCCCATCCATGTCTGTCCATCTTGTGTAACTTGTTGCCCAACGTTAGGTTCATTACAAGTATTCACTCAACACACTGGGGGCCTTTCTTAATGTCTCCCCTCAAAGCAAGGATATCAGGGGACCCCTCAGGCTCACCCTTGTGCTGGCCATGTGATCAATCCATCTTCTGTCCATATGCTCAGACTAACCACAATTAGTCAATAAATATTTAAGCCAATTAACATTTCAATCATCATTTATTAAGCACTTACAACATGGCTGGAGCTTGGGGAGACAAAAATGAAAAGAGGAAGACAGCCTTTGTTTCTAAGGAGCTTGCAATCTAATGGGGGGGAAGACAAAACACAAAAGGAAGCTGAAAATCAGGGGCCAAGGAAGGGTATTATGGTGGAGGAGCCAGTCAGAGATCTGATGGTAGTGTGGTCAGATGAGAAATGAGGAAGTGCCTGAGCTGAACTCTCTCCTTAAACAAAAGTTTGGAATTTATGACCCTACCCTCCAGAGAGGTAAAAGGTAGGAATGAGGTAGAATACCAAGGCTGATTGAGGAAATCTTACAGAATAAGGAGATTACCCCAATAATCAGTTTCCTGGAGCATGTTGGATGAGTCAGTCAAAGAAGTCTCCAGATAGTGCAGCCAGGTGAGGAATGAAGAGATATCTAGGATTATTACTTATGTAATATTATATGCCAGATCCTCAGCCAAGTTCTGGGGATACCAAAAAAGACAAAAACCATCTTTGCCCTGAAGAAGCTTACATGATAGCAGAGGAGGCAACATGCAAATAGTGAGTACATAGAAGATATATATATATACACAGAGTAGAGTGAAGGTCCTTCACAGGTAAAGGCCCTAGGATCAGGGGGAACATGGAATGGACTTCTGCAAAACATGGCCTTTGAGCTGGGTCTTGAAGGGACTGTAAGAAGCATTTGGAATTCACAACAAATAGTACTATACTGTAGCAACTCTTTAGGTATAAGTTCTTCTATCTACAAAGATCTAAACAAATGAAGCCATGTTTCTCTCAAGCTCTCCTGCTCAGGCTTGTTTGCATGTGCTCCCTCTCTCTCTCTCTCTCTCTCCCTCCCTCTCTCTCTCTCTCTCTCTCTCTCTCTCTCTCTCTCTCTCTCTCTCTCTTTCTCTCTTTCTCTCTCTCTCTCTCTGTGCCCCCCCTTTGTACAATTCATTAAAACATAGGCTGAAGGACACAATAATGTTAACATATACAGCCTCTGCTGAAATGCTCCTTTAACACCACAGCATCTCTGAGCAGCTGTAAATGTCATGCCATGGAAGTGGCCAGTTCTAGCAGGTTCTGCAAAGCTGAAAAGGCTATGAGTATGGTTTTAGTGATGGACAATGCCTATTGTCTGAGGACAAGCCTAGCTAAGCTCAAGGAGGCATCACCAGTTTGGCTGCAGGGTGATGAATATTTTTGGACACAGAAACTCTAAAAACCATTGTCATGAAGGGAATATCTAACACCAATGAAATTACGTATCCATGAAGGATATAGGGCATTTTTGTCAATGTTCAGTCATGTCCAACTCTTCATGAATCCATTTGGGGTTTTCTTGGCAAAGATATCGGAGTGGTTTGCCATTTCATTCTCCAGCTCATTTTGCAGATGAGGAAACTGAGGTAAACAGGGTTAAGTGACTTTCTCAAGGTCACACAGCTAGGACATGTCTGAGGCCAAAGTTAAACTCACAAAAAGGGGTCTTCCTGACTCCAGGTCTGGGATTATACCACCTAGTTGCCATATAAGGCATAATATAACTTTTTTTTTTAAATGGTCTATGAATTTATGTGAAACTTGCTTTCATGCAGAATGTTAATGGAATGGGAGAATAAGATTTCCTATTCATGTTAACTGAAAGTTAGCATACATGACATTTTCAAAGAATGGATATATATGTATAAATATGTATATATAAATATATACTTTCATGAGTCAGGAGGCACTCAAGACTCAAGCAATGTCTCAGAGTTGCTTTCTAAACAACTTTTAATTATGTGGAAATTTTAAGAGGATTGAAATCTATAACAATCCTATAAAATATCCTGGGAGTAGTAGCTTAAAGAAAAAAATCTCAGTGTCAGCATGTTCAGTTGCTGTTTTTATCCTTCTCATAAAAGCTGAGTACAGAATGTGTAAAGGGTAAGAGTTTCTGTTAGAGTCTGGATAAATGCCATTTAATTCCGTACTCATGCACATATGGTATGACAATAGGCAGCATCTGAATATATCTTCCAATTAGCTATTGGAAGCTTATGTGAATTAAAATGTGGAAAGAGGAGTGTTTAGTTACTTATTTTCACCTTAATCAAAATGACCACCACTACCAAACTAGTACGCAGATTGACTTTTTTAAGGTATTGATTATTAAAATATTGTATAGAGCTTTCCATTTTAGAATATAAGAGTTTCTGCTTGGTACATTACAAAACGTAGATGTACAATTACATACTGTTTTCCTCTAGATTATATATGTGTCTGTGGTAGATCTTATAAGAAAAATAGTAACAGAGAGTTGGTAAAGTGAAATCAAGTAGAGTGACAAAAAACGTATAAATCTAATATTTATTCTCAACCTATACTGTAATTTTCTACATTTGAAACAGTTCTTCCTCTTCGTGTTGTTATGTGTAAAATACTTAAACATGCAAAAAAAATAATAATTATAAATTTGACAAAAATTGTAGGCTAAGATGGAACATTGCTCTGAATAAACTAAGAGACAGCAGTACATTAGAAGTAGCAGTTACTAAACTTCCACATTGATACCTGTTATGATAGATAAAATCCAGATCTAGTCACCTTCTGGGGAAAAAAAAAACCCAGGATGCTTCAAAACATGAGCAGGGGATATTGGTAATATAGGCCAATAGGTGACCTTGGCAAGTCACTTAACTTCTCTGCCTCAGTTTATTAACCTGCAAAATAGGGACTATACTAGTAGCTACCTCATAGGGTTTTTATAAAGATCAAATGGGATAATATAAACAAAGCACTTTGTAGAACCTTACAGCATATTACAGGGGTGTCACAAAAGCCTTGGTGTAATTTTATGTTTCAATAGCTAAGCTTTAAAAACTAAGACTTTTGGAGGTATTATTATAACATTAATTATTACTAATTACATTATTATTATATATTTAAAAGTTTTTGAAGTTTGCCTTAAGATTCGCATTCCAAGCAAAATAAAAAGAGAAAAGAAAAGAATTAATGAATCATAATAATTTATAAATAAATATCATATAATTAACAAAATAAATTTAAGTGTTTAAATTATTATAATAGATAATAAATACAAAATATTATATAAATAAATAATAAATATATTGTATAAATAGATAATAAATATACTATATAAATATATAAAATATAATATGCTATATCATATAAAATTATATAAGTATATAATAAATATAATACAACAAAAAATAGAATATAATAAAATTATTATAATAAAAATAACAAAATAAATAAATAAAAATAAAAATATGACAATGGTCTAAAAATCAAAGGACAATTTAAATCCTTTAATTGTGCCTGGGGGACATAATAATTACCGTGACTAATTTGGCACTTTAAGATTTACAAAGCACTTTATATCCATTAACCCAACTCAATTTTACAACAATCATTAGAAGAAGGAGTTAGAGATACCACTTCACACAAAAGAAAACTGAGGCTTCCAGTACTTAGATGGATTGCCCATGGTCGCACAGCTAGTAAGTGCACGAGATAAGATTCAAACCAGAGTCTCAGCTGACCAGGTGGAATGTGCTTCACAAAATATTTGTCCCACCACACTACCCACACTGCCAAGTATGGAGAACTAACCACTGATTTTTACTTGTAGGTGCAAATGTCTTTTTGATTCAGCTGCACAAATAGAAATAAGGGGTTCCCAGAAAAATTAGCAGGCAGCAGTGTCACACTGAGGCACAACCACCCCTCCCCCACTGGGTCATGGTAGCCACACAAAGCTCAAGGTTATGAACGTTTCAAGTTCAGGGAGGACATGACCCTTAAAATCTTAGGGGGAATTAGTAGATCAGCTTGGACTAATATGCAGATCTTTCAACTCTTTTCCCGTTCTTTACACTCCACTACACTCCATCAATGAGTTAACAATGAAATAAAGTGGCCCTTTGAAGGTATATAGGGTTACAATAAAAGTCTCAGACTACTCACTCACATTAGCAGTTCTGTCTCCTTTTTCTACTGGTAGTTATTCTATCAGCCACCATTCCTTCTGTTGATAGTATATCCAGTTCCTAACTGTATTTTCATTTTTAGAATATAATATTTCTAGTTTACACACACTTATCTGACCTGAGGGCAAAGCCCATGAGCTTTTTGGCACTTATCTGTCAGTCATAGTTTTTTTTTTTGTTTGTTTTTTGAGGCAATCAGAGTTAAGTGACTTGTTCAGGGTCATGTAGCTAGCGAGTAAGTGTCAAATGTCTGAGGCTGGATTTGAACTCAGGTCCTCCTGATTCCAGGGCCGTACTCTATCCAAAGTCTTATTAAAAGCCTATCAAGAGCAGAAGATGGGATCACAGAGTTAGAACTGGAAGGAACTACAGATGCTATCTAGTCAACCCTCCTCATTGGACTGATGAGAAGTAAGGCCCAAAGTGGTCCAAATGACTTGCTCGGCATCACTTGGCCAGTCTGTCTCAGATCCAAGATTTGAACCTATGTCTTCCAGATTCTAAGGCCAATTCTATCTACTTTGCCACACTGCCTCTGCTCATTCATAATCCTTTTAACCTTGCTTTTGAGTTCATAGCTGGATTCTGAAGGACATATATTTTCAGAAGCATCACCTTGAAATAAGAGGAAACATTACTAAAGAAGGAAAGAATACCATCCCATGGTATTGGATTGGTCAATTCTACTCATATGGGCAGCTAGGTGGTGCAAGAGTGCACAGAGCACCAGGCCAGGAGTCAGGAAGACTCATCTTCCTGAGTTCAAAGCTGTGTGACCCTGGGCAAGTCATTCAGCCATGTTTACCACAATTCCTCATCAAATGAGCTAGAGAAGGAAATGACAAACCACTCCAATATGTTTAACAAGAAAACTCCAAAGGGGGTTACGAAAAGTCAGATGTGACTAAAACGAGTGAACTGCAACAAGAAGGTAAACTGACAAGCAAAAAGGTGAAAGGAGAAGGAAAACATCAGTCTATACATCAGGCTCCTATGCTGTATAGTTCTATAAAATATATAAAATATGTTCCCTTTAAGCCTAACAGTCTTGAAGGTAAGAATATACTAAGTGCAAAGAAGCATCAAGGTAATTGTAGATTTAGGGCAATATAATTCAGGATGGCTTAATAGAGCATAGAATGGTTAAGACAATGTAAAGTAAAACCTTAAGCTAAAACATAAAGAGAAATATTTGGGTTGGGTCAGAGTGTGGGTTATTAATCTGGGGCCTGTGAACCTGTTTTTTTTAAAAAAAATATTTTGATACCTATATCTCATTGGTTTCCTTTGTGATCCTATGTATCTTATTTTATTTATTTAGAAACAATATCCTGAGAAGGGGTTTATAGACCATGAGCTCCTTGAGAACAGTGATTTTTTTGCCTTTCTTTGTATCTCTAGCACTGAAAATAGTGCTTGGCACATAGTAGGAGTTTAAAAAAAATATTTGTTGATGGGCTGATTCCAAAAGGGTTATTCTATCTTAGACTTCTGACTCAGTACAAAACAGAAATTTTACCAGCAAATCAGTATCCTTGGGGCTTAATAAAACAGAAATAAAGTTTGGGGTCAAAACCTTGAAAGGAAAAATCAACACTTCTTGGGATATAGCTCTGAAAATGTGAACTGAGTTGCAGGCAAGGACAGGAAGGAAAAGACCAGCAGGAGGGCTTACTTTCCACCTGGCATATATTTTTCTCAACAGGTGTTCCCAAAGTCTGTTCATTCTCTGAGTACACACATTCATATTTCTTTCTCTCTGTTTTTTTTTAAATTATTACCTGTGAATTTTTTTCAGCATATGTTCATAAAGAAAGACCTTCTTGTTGCTGTCTATACCAACTAACCAACTATGACAACATAAAAGTAATATTCCATCCATTGAAAAAATGAATGTCAGAATTTTAGACCCCAGTTGGTCAGTGGGAATAGCATTTGCCAAATTAAAAGTCAGAAGAAGATCATAAAACAATTAAGGCCAATTTTTTAAAGTTTTTTTTTACTTGTAACATGAAATGTTGCTTTTCTCATATGTGGCAGTGCTAGATTTTTAGGAACAGAGCCCTAAATGCAATTCATTGTAGCTAGCACACAGACCACCAAGTTTGTGTTTGTACACACACATGAAAAGGATAGAAGGACACATGTGCTAATTGATTCCACCACCAGCTTGGTCTTAAGTTGGTTCTAGTACGGAGAAATGGAGTAGCACCCATAAGAGTCCTGGGAAACTAGCCTGGCTGAGGGAGAGGCCCATGGGAATTAGGGCAAGTCCTGTTTTATACTCCAGAGGACAAAATGAACCAGAGCCCTTTAAAAGTGCTCTAATCTATGTTAAGCAGACCCCAGGCAGCTCTGACTACAATAACCATGAGTAAACTGCATCTCCAGAGGCTAGTTGGTTTCCTTGAGTAGTTAGAGAATGCATTTATGGAATCATTAATTAGTCTAACTTTGTTATGTGTACTCTCTCCTCCCTCTGGTGAAGGGGTTTAGTTTATCCAGACTTTATCACTTTATATATGTGTATATAGATATATATCTATATCTATATATAGTAATATTACATAAAATAAAAATAAAATAAATGTTTTGAAGAATTCCTTTCCAGGCCCCATGTGTGTCTTCTGCTCTCCATTTGAAATACAAGGGGCTTTGCATAAACAAAACCTGTAGGCTTAAGGAAGTATTGTAATTTTATATATACACATGTATATATACATACATATGCATATATGTGTGTATGTGTACACACGCACCCATATACATAGATATGCATGTATATCTATGTAGGCACATAGGTACACACACAGTAAAAAGCTTAATCCAATTACTTAATCCAATTACTAGTTTGTTATTTTTTATTGTTATTATGGTATGTGTGGGTAGAAAGAATTCTACTTACTCCCCAGGCAATAAATAATAAGTAACTTAATTTAATAAGTAATTTAAAAGTCAATAATTATTTTAAAAATTTGCTTTTCCATAATCTGTCAAACGCAGCAGCTATTTTAAGACAAGCTCAGGTTAGACATTATCTTGCCATGGAGCAGAAGGGCAAAGGGTCCTTTGAAGCTAAAATTCAGTCCAAATACAGACTGCCTCAAAGGTCAGGGATGTTCCAGGACCTCTCACTTGCTCGAAATCTCTCAGGCCTTTTCACATGCTGGACTAGATTCTGGCTGATCAGAATCTGCTTTACTTGCTAATTCTGATAGGCTAGTTACCCTAGATGGAGTTTTAATAGACAGTAGAAATCTCATTCATCTCTTTATGCTCCTCATTAATTAGATGCTATGACATTTGGCTACCTTATAATAATTATGAATATCTCTGAAATTTACCTCAGCTTGATGTAGTTTCTTCATCTTGACATCAAATCTAGGCAACAATCATTTATTATGCATTTATTAGGTGCCTGACCTAAGCTCTGCCTGCTAAGCTCTAAGAATACAAATACAAGTGAAAAGAAACCTTGTCCCTACACTCAAATTCTAATGGAATAAAGGGGATTAGAGTGGCAATGCCAGGTCTGAAGACATAGGAGATAAAGCCTGTAGTCCAAAATACAGCCTGGAAAGGGAATGAAGACACATTTGGCCTGAGCCTCATCCTTAACATGGAGATTCTGGGAGAAACTAGCCAGAGAAAGAGGCTATAGGGGCAAAGGGTACCTCCAATGTGAGAAGCAATCTAGAGGCAGAGTTTCATTCTACATAAGATATTTCTATGGCATGGTTGAGAAAGTCTTATGGAGATAGTAATAATGGGAAACATTTTTATAATATTTGTTATATTCCAGGCACTGTGTTAAAAACTTTACAATTATTACCTCATTTGATTCTCACAACAACCCTGGGAGGTAGGTGCTGTTATCATCTCCATTTTTGCAGACAGGTAAACTGAGGCAAAGAGGTTCAATAACTTCGCCTGGGTGTACTAGGAAGGCCGAATTTATGATCTCAAATATAATCATATATATGTTTGAATGGTCCGAAAT
>CM053622.1:376074733-376101040 GCA_028646595.1 Phalanger gymnotis
TGGGCCTGGGGCTTAGCACTTAACAGCTGAAAGTACTTCCACTCAAAAGAAACAAAAGCCATGCTAATGAGACAATTTTGCTTAACAACACACTCCACCCCTTGTTCTAGGATACACTGGGTCACACAGAGAGGTGTTGTCTGAGGTCAGATTTGAACTCAGGTCTTCCTAACTCCAGGCCCAGCACTTTGTCCACTGCAAGACCTAGCTGCCTTAAAATCAGTTAGAAGAGCAGCCTGGAGAGGAATTCAGAGCCAGAAATCAAAGGCAACCCCAAATTGTCTGCACTTGGAGTTAAGATATGGATTCCTCTGGTTTGAATGATGCACCTTTGACACTTAACTACCTCTGTGAGGCTAAGTCAGTTAACTAACCTCTTTGAAACTTAGGCAACTTCTTAGTCTCCAGATTTTTTTTTTTTGATTATGCAAACCTATGAGGCTGGGCTGGGCCTAACTTGGGCCAGTCCCCTGATAGTTTAGGTCCTCTCTTGGAATAAGAATTCTTTTAGTTGCCTGGATTGAAGACTGCAGCCAAAAACATCTTCCTCTTACAAGAGCAGCCATTCAGAAAAAAACAAACAAACAAAAAAACTTCAAGTTTATTTGAGGTAGTAAAAGAAAATGGAAATAAATAGCGAGGAAACTCACTGAAAATGTTGGTTAGTTCATTCACCTTAAGAATCAAGTTCAATTACATAGTATCAAAACTATTGTAGAGGTGGACAGCAAAGATGAAAATGAGGCAGCTAGATAGCCTAATATTTTGAAGAAAATAATAGAAGGTGGATATATGGATCAAAAAAAAAGTGTTAATACTGATGAAACGAATGTATTCTGGAAAAGGATGCCTTTTAGAACTTTTTAGAAAGAAAAAAATTCTACCTGGATTTAAAATGCGTTAGATTGTCATTACACACAAGTAGGGTTATGCGTGTGCCTGTGCATGTGTGTGTATGAAAAATTATTCTATATATACTTCTATTTATCAGTTCTTTCTCTGGATACAGATTGCATCTTTCTTCAAATGTTCTTTATTTTTAATTTGGGTATTTGTAATAGACAAAATAACTTATTTTCTCAAAGTCGTTCTTAAAACAATATTGTTGTTACTGTATACAGCGTTCTCTTGGTTCTGCTCATTTTGCTCTTCATTATTTCATGCCTGTTTTTCCACGTATTTCTAAAATCAAGGAGCTCCTCGTTTCTTATAGCACGGCAGTATTCCATCACAATCATATACCACAACTTGTTCAGTGGAAAGAAAAAGAGCAAAAAAGAAATTCACACGATAACATTGTATATTTAAAAGGAATAGCAAGTTGTGCGTAGTACATTTGCCATTTCATGCACAGTCATCTTTCTTATGTCATAGAAGTGATTGTTTTATTCCATAAATTTAAAATAAAATTTAAAAAAGAAGAAAAGTTTGCCTGATGCTTTTATTGGGAGGTAATTCAGAAGGAGATTTTAAATTAAAGCCAATGTAAGTTTGTCTTCATTGTGCTTTGATAGGCTACAATCATTGAAAGCTTCCATTTCTTTTGGGGTCAAATAAGAAAGCCTGGGTGATTAAAGCTGTTTTTGAAGACTGGTTTTCAAGTTATTTTAGCTCAGTTGTTGAAATACTGCAAGGGCGACAATGTCTGTTTAAAGTCTTATTGATTTTAGATAATGCCCCAGGTTACCTAACTACATGTGGTTCACTGTGTGAGAATGTGAGCATGCAAATTCTCCAAGATGGTAGACGAAGCTCTCTGTACCAAGGATGTATGAAGAGTTAAAGAAAGAGAAGACAGTTTAGACTACAATGCCAAAATATGTTAAGTAACAATAATGACATTTTCATCACATTGTCAATATGACTTATTTTAAGGTATGGTATTCGATGATATTTAAATTTTTAAAAATTTGCTTTTTAGGGGCAGCTAGGTGGTGCAGTGAGAGTGAGTAGAGCGTTGGCCCTGGAGTCGGGACGACCTGAGTTCAAATCCAGCCTCAGAGACTTTACACACTTACTAGATGTATGACCTTGGGCAAGTAACAACTCCAATTGCCCTACCTTCCCCCCTCCAAATTTTTTTTTTTTTTGCTTTTTAGAGCTACTCTGTTACTTTGTGATAATTTTTTCTCATACAATACTTATTTTTTTTAAAAAAATTTATTGCATATTTTCATTGGGTTAGAACTAATTGCCATATTACAAATAATTATCACTTTAAATGTTGTGAAAATGAATAATTTGACCACTATACCAAATTCACTGTTTGAACTAATCAGGACCCAGCTATAGATCAGAAATCATTTGTGCCTGCTCCTCCTGTGAAACTCATTCTACTCTACTCAAAATCAAAAGGAAAGAAAAATGTTACTGACCAGGAACATACACTCCACCCTCAACTAGGTGCTTGCTATAGTCACCAGGTGTAAGAAGCTAACATGAGAAGGGCTCAGGGAGAGTAGAGGAATTTTCCTAATGTCACCTTTGGAACTGGTACAGTGGCTACCTAGGTAACAGATTATAACTGACCTGAGAGACTGACCCTCAGAACAAGGGAAGCTGAGAATTTCATGGCTGTAGTAGGGGTTTTATTGTGAAGTGTGAAAAATAAAGATAGGTGTGGTTGGACTAGAGACAGCACCAAGGCTGGTTATCATAGAGAGGGTGGGATATGACTCACTTCCCTGACCATGGCTGATCACATACCCCTTAGCATCAGGACATAGCTCTTAGTCCTCACATTGAAGGACACTCTCCTAGACTACAAGTAAGAGACAGGTAAAGAGCTGCTGGAAATTCCCACACTGAAAATTTTGATAGAGTAATCTGAGAAGTGATAAAGCATTGAGCCCAAAGTCAGGAAGACATCTTCCTGAGTTCAAATCTGGCCTCAGACATTTACTAGCTGTGTGATCCTGGGAAAGTCACTTAACTCTGCTGGCTTCAGTTTCCTCATCTGTAAAATGAGCTGGAGAAGGAAATGACAAACCGCTCCAGTAACATTGCCAAGAAAACCCTAAATGGGATCACGAAAAGTCTGACGTTGACTGAAAACAACCGAAAAACAAAAAAAATATGCCAGGTACTGTGTTAAGCCCTTCACAAACATTGCACTTGATTTTCACCTGAGAGGTTGTTATTATTCCTTTCATTTCACAGTTGAAGAAAATTGAAGCAGACAGAGATTAAGTGGCTTTCCCCAGATCACACAGTTGGTAAGTCTCTGAGGATTTGAACTCATGTCTTCCTGACTCCGGCACTCTCGGCTGTGCCACCTAGCTTCCTCTAGGGGATGACCTATATTGATAGAGGGCATTTCTTCATCTTAAATCCTGGATACCAATGGAGTCGTAGGTCCACACACTCTTGCTAGCTCATCCTCTATACCCCAGAAATAACGGCTGCTTACAACACAGCACATAGGAGTGAGCCTATGTACTTGCCTACATGAGCCTAAATTCCTCCCGCCTTCTATTTCTTTCGCTGAACACAGGGTACCCATTAGTGATCACCCTGAGAAGGACATTTCCAGCCTTGGCAATTTCCTCGTGAGTTCAAGACTTTCCAAAGTTCTCGAATTTGGTGCCAACTGTCCAGCAGGAAGTGGTCATCCACAACAGCACACTTCTAGGAAGATAAAATCACTATTACCAATAGAATCCTTCAACTGAAAGACTTGAGAAGACCATGTGTGGATGGCCCAAAGACTTTAGACAGTACAAGTCAAAGGTTTCACAAGAAGTCTTTATTTTCTATGAGGAATACAATGAGTATTAGGGACTATTTGAGATATTTAACTTTTAAAAATATTTTCTTCATATGTGCTTTTATACCCTAAGCATTTTTTGTTGTTGTTGTGGAAGAAATAATGAACAGTTTTATATCTGTGTAACAACAATGTTGCTTGCAGCTGCTGCTGAGGTGTAAGACCCAACAAGACCAGCAATAAGAGCTGCCAGCACAGGTTTTTTGATCTTGTTTTTTAAGGAAATCAACTTTAAGTGGTTAACAATCCCACTTCCACTAAACATACATATATCATTCACTTAGTTCAGGGGGGAAAGCATGTACCCTGAACTTCACAGCAAATACAAACAGAAATTACAAACAGAAAATATAAATGGAGCAAATAACACAATTCAATAGACAGGCTTTGTCTGATCAAGACATCACATATATAGTTACCTAAAAGAGAAGCACCAACATCTGGGTCTTTTTCAAAGCCAGGGGGGCTCCTTAATGGCTACCCAGAGTCTCCACACCAACACTCTTCCAATGAGTGAGTCCCAAACAAAACATTAACTTCTGAGTTTATATACCTTTCTTAGGGCTGAAGGCTTCATACCTAATCAGCAAAAAGGGTGTGGCCCTAGGGCTTAGCACCTACCAAGACTTATTCAAAGGCATTTGATTACTTTAGCATTCTAAAAGAGAAAACAATAGAAAAATCCCACCTCATTTAACATTACAATCTGATACTCATATTGACTGAGCACTTTTTCTAGAAGATTCCTTGTTAACCACATTTTCAGGAAACCTTAAGCATGAATAATATTTAAGCTTTGTTTTAGAGATTTCTCCAGAGTCAATCAGGGTGGAGGCAGAGGCGAAGAGATAGAGAAAAGCTTAACTTCCATCTTTGAGGTCAGTCCCACTCCCTCCATCAAATTCCTTTGTTGGAAGGGGCCCCATGGATTGAAAGACACAAAAGTATTAGATGAGGGATTGGCAAGGATTCTGTCATAAAAGATTTCATTTTAACTGACATGGTGAGCATGTGTCACTGCTATGCCTTCCCGCCTTCCTCTTCCTTGAACCTTTGAAAGGCCTTCCTCCATCATTTAGTATCAATGGCCTGCCAGGATCTGCATCAACATCATCAGCATTGGCCTTGCACAGAAGTTCCAAAGGGATGTCACCTGGATTGTGGGCTGTACTGTTTCCAGCTGTTTGACCCTGGACAAGTCACTTAACCTCTGCCTCAGTTTCCTCATCTGTAAAATTAGGATAATAATAACACCTACCTCTCATGGTTGTGCTAAGGATAAAATAAAAATTTGTCAAAAATACTTTGCAAACCTTAAAATGCTAAATAAATGCTGGCTTTATAATTATTGAGTGACTTGCCCAAGGTCAGCACATTGTGAGAAGCAGGACATGAAATCAAGTCTTCCTGATTTTAAGGCTGTCTTTCCACCATGATACACTGCCTGATGGCACACCTCTTGTATTTTTGTAACTTTTAAAAATGCTTTTTGTCTCTTACTTTATAAGAAGGCCCTGTGGTAAGTTCTAGAGATGAAAATACAAAAAAAATTGGCCAGTCTCTGCCCTCAAGGAGCTTACATTATACCAGGAGAAAAAAAAAACCTGCAAAGATAAGTAGCTAGAGAATCTACACAAAATAAATATACAGTGACTAGGTTTGGAAAGGGCACTAACAACTAGGAGAGGGGCTGAGCCTTGAAGAGAGCTAAGGTTCCTAAGAGGTAGAAGTGAAGAGACAAAGCATTCCAGGCATAGAGGACAGTCTGTGCAAATGTATGGAAGTGGGAGATAGGATTAAATATATGGGAAACAACAAGTAAACCAGTTTGGCTGGAGTGTAAAGAGCTTAAGGGATTAAACCAAACCCAGAATGAAAGTCTGGGATAAGACTGTGAAGGTCTTTAGATAGAATATGCATTTTATCCTAAAAGCAACAGGGAGCCATTGAAGCTTCTAGAGGAGAGGAGCTATATGTTTAAACCATTAATTCATGCAATTCAGGTCATGTTTCTCTGAATTCCTCATATTTGTTTGTTTCTTAAATTACCTCCAATCAATAAGTACCAACTTTTTTTTCTTCCTTTCTTCCGTTCCTTCCTTCCTTCCTTCCTTCCTTCCTTCCTTCCTTCCTTCCTTCCTTCCTTCCTTCCTTCCTTCCTTCCCTCCCTCCCTCCCTGTAACAACAACATTGCTAGAAGCTGCTGTGGAGGTGAAAGACCAACAACAAGAGCACACAGAAGGGCTGCTAGCACGGGTTCTTTGATCTGCTTTTTTAAGCAACTTTAAGGGGTTGACGATCTTACTTTAATTCAACATATATAATATGTATATATATTTACATATATACATACACACACACATATATATGTATATATAGATATATCTATATCTATATCTATCCATATATCTATCTATCTATCTACATATATATATATATATACATACACACACACACACACACAATTCATTTAGTTCAGGAGGAAACGCCACCACCCTGAACTTCAGAGATAATACAAACAGAAACTGAAAGCAGAAATTACATAAATAGAGCAAACACACACAGAAATCAACAGACAGGCCTCTAGCTGTTTGACCAGGGAATTACGTAGTTGCCAGAGAGAGAGGCACCAACATCTGGGTTTTCAAAGCTGGGGAGGCTCCAATGGCTACCCAGAGTCTCGTCTGGCCAAATCACCAACACTCTTCCCATGAGTGTGCCCCTAAAGGTGAAACACTAACCTTCCAGCATATATACTCTGCTCAGGGCCTTGAGGCCTCAGGGCCTACTTAGCATTTAGGGTGTAGTAAAGTACTCCAAAACAAAGACAACAAAAGGGTCCCACTTTGCTTGGTGTTACATTTGAAAGGCAAGACTCAAAGGTATTTGATTAACTCAGTGCTGAGAAGTACTCCAAGACAAATGACAAAAGGGTCCCACTTTACCTGCCCCATTCGAACAAAGACAAAACTCATTAAAGGCACTTGATGGCCTTAGCATTCCAAAAAAGAAGAACAATAAAAAAGTTTCACCCTAATTACCATAACACTCCCTCCTTCCCTCCTTCCTTCCCTCCCTCCCAACATTCCTCCCTCCTTGCTTCCTTCCCTCCTTCCTTCCTCCTTCCTTCTTTTTGTTACTGTCAGTGAGTTTCAAGCCTGAGGACTTTTGTGAGCTGCTGCATATTTATGATTCCACATTTGGGAGAAGAATGATGTACCTGTGTGAGAGGTGGAATTGGTACCGCAGCTTTGGAGAAGAAAGATGTTTTCTTCATTCCTGCTCTGAGAAAAAAGATAAACTAGACCTTGAAATCTAGAGGTAGAGAGAGCCAGCACCATGTCTGATTTCCACCTTGCTTCCCTAGAGAATTTAGGGAATTTCCTCATAGGTCTCTTCTCTTCTTCTCTCTTTTCTCTCTCATCTCATTCTCAGTGGGAGAGTTTATACATTCTCTGTATATTTCCTAATGTGTTCTAACTTGTAGAATTTCTCCAAATTCTACTTGCTAACTGCTTGGATAAGTGGATTTAGTTGCTATTCATTATTTGTGATGGCCTTTTGTGCAACCAGCATTTGAAGGAAGGGATATAACAAACAGGAAAAATGTTTGAACCTAAAAACAAAAACAATATCTAAAGACCAGTAATACTTATGGAGGCAAATTGATGTAATTCTAGTCTAATGTCTCATCATCCTTATTTTGGAAGAGAGCACAATGACTAGCCTAGTGGCCCATTCTCCAGTTCTCCACGTAGGAATCACAGTATCCCTTGCAGAAGAGTGGGCAAGATTCCAGAGATAATGTACAATGTCTTCCCATGAACTATATTTAGATAACATACCTGAACATATATAACCTTCATCAGAAACATAGACCCTAAATGTGGGAGTCCACCTGCAGGAATATGGCAATTAATTCCTGGGCGTTTATTTTTGTAAAAAGTTGTTTGTAATTTTTTTAAACAAAAGTTACTTTTTAGCCTTTGTTCTGAGGTCACATGGTATTTTGCCTTAGCGGCAGCCCTCAGATTCATGACTAGCAATGATCATTTTCAACCTGAAAAGCCCTGGGCAAGGCAGACAATCAGTATTGAGTAATACCCCCTCCATTGCCCAAAGCTCTTGGCTGCAGTTCTAAGAGACTTATTATTTTAAATTTGTTTGAGCTTTTGCTGGTCTTGAATAAGTGTAAATTGAAATAAATTCTCAAATCATTTGATTTGGATCAAATAAAGGTTGAAGAAAAAGAGTCTGCACTAAAATAAAAATAATGCATAGAGAGACATAAACAAATAGGTCAAAATGCAGGAGAAGAACAAAGCTAATCTGATACAAATAATCCTTTTTGTCAACTAAATTGCTTGTAATAATAATGCAAATGAGTCTATAGGATTTGATGAACAAGTTTCTTTGTAATCTGGAACAAATACCAGGAGTTATAATTATAAAATCTGGTTAGAATTTAGAGCTAAATTAAAATGGTGTTTGAATAGAATAATGGATCCTTCAGCATTTTGAGAATGAAAAGAAAATATTTTCATATCGATCTGTTAATCCAAGAAATCATCACTTCTTTGTTTTGTTTGGTTTTGTATGGCTCTTCATGGCCCCATTTAGGGTTTTCTTGGCAGAGATACTGTACTAGATTTTACAGATGAGAAAACTGAGGAAAAAGAGAGTTCAGTGACTTCTCCAGGGTCACACAGCTAGCTGGTAACTGAGGCCAGATTTGAACTCAAGAAGACGAGTCTTTTTGACTTCTGGGCTGGCACTCTATTCACTGCATCACCCAGCTGCCCATATGAATGGAATTCACCAATTCAATTCAGTCAGGTGTCAGAGTGGTATTCTTTCCTTCTATAGCAATATTTCCTGTTATTTGCTTCTGAAAACATAAATCCTTCAGAATCTACCTAGCTTCCCTTATTGGAATATTGATAATGACACCCTAACTGGAGGTACGTGCTCTTTGCTTTGAATCTTCTCCTTTAATCCAGCAGTGAAACAGATGTAAAGTCTCGTTCATGCCATATCACCTGCTTTCCTCAGATGGTCCAGTGGTTTCCTATTACCTTTAAGTTAAAATACAAACTCCTCTGTCATTTAAAGCTTTTCACAACTTGGCTCCAACCTATCTTTCCGTATCAATTCCACATTATTCTCCCTCACAAATTCTATATTCCAGACATACCAGTCTATTTGGCAGCACTTATATAGTGCTTTTAAGTTTGCAAAGTGCATTACCTATGTTAACTTAATTCATCCTCAAAACAACTCTGTGAGGTAGGTGCTATTATTACCCCATTTTACATAAGAAACTAAGGCTGAGAGGAAATAAATGACCTGAAAAAGGTTACATAGCTAGTAGGTGTCTAAGAGAAGATTTGAGCTCAGGCCTTCCTGACCCAAGCTTAAAACGGTATCCACTGGGCCGCCTACATACGGCGTACATATTTTATAATTCATTACTTATCTGTGCACATAGTGTATCCTAATAGCAGAACATAAGTTTGTGGAAGGCAGGGATTACTTTTACTTCACATAGGAAGCAGGTGTCTGGCAGAAGTGTTTACTTTAAATAAAAAGGCAAAGAACAGGCCAGAATCCAAGGTTTTAGGCCAAACTGTAGAAAATGAGCAAAGTGTGGGGTTACATCAGCAGACTACATTTGGCACTTAGAGCTCTAAGCCAACCAGTGATGTACATATAGTAGGTAGGAATAGGGTTCAAGTATATTGGCATAGGTTGAGTTCGGTATTTAAGCTGGGAATGAAAAAGTAGTCAAGGAAGAGGGGTTAGAATAGGGGGTTGAGAACAGTGCCTCCCAATCTCGAACAAGCAGGTAGGTCCAGGTAACAGCATAAAAAATGTATGATTGTTGATTTCAGGACAGGGGATGTTTGCCCTTGTTTTAAACAGACTTCCTAATGCAAGGTGGATAAAAGCTAGAGGGTAAGTGCTGCTCTCTAGAATAAGAGAGGCTTCTGTGGGTCATAGTTATTGTAGCAGAATATGAAAATCCTTCCTACATCCAACAAATGATGACAACATTTCCTAACATGGCTCCTTAAAAATAGAATTTGCAAGGAACTTCTGTATTTAGTAAATTAATTTTTGTTTCATGTTAGCCAATAGCCTCTATTTCAAAAGATCTCTGAAATTTAATAAATGAGAATATCGTGAATAACCTTGGATTTCTGTTCTCTTCCTTATCATGTTCTAAAGTGTTGAAATGTAAATGCGAATCTTGCCATATTGTACATAATTAAAAAAAATAGGCTTCATACTAAACCAAAGGGCAAAAAGATACTGGGCTATAGCAAGTAACGGTTTTTTACAAGCCATTTATATTGATTAAACTTTCTTTGGAAACCCACAAAGAAAGAAGCCTCTTTCCCAAACTACTCAAGTTTGCTGCCTGTTGGTTAGAGAATTAAGCTGTAGCTTCTTCCACTCAAATGTTTCTTGAAGTGATCAATGATTCGCTCAAATATTTTCACCATGTATTTAAAAACTGTCAACCCAAAACGTGTTCCCAAAAAACTAATTCCTAGTACTCATTCTACTCTATCCTATGACAACCCAGAGCTTGGTTAAAGGAGGCAAACAGACTAGGTGAAATAAAAATTAGTATAGATTTATTCCCTTGGAGCTAGCGGATACATGATCATGGAACCAGAAGCAAGATTAACCTGAACAAGACAGAGAGAAGGTTTAAGTAACAATTCAGAGCTGCAGTTTATGATCTCCATATCAAAGAAAGGTAGTTCTTAGATACAAGGTAATTGACAATGTAGGGTCACTTAGAGACACAAATGTTTCTAGCCCACAGCTCTGGCTGCAGACTTTCTGTCACCACAGACAATAAAGATACTCCTGGTCTTTGAAGTTGCTCAGGCAGGAAAAGGAGATTTTTAGCATAGAGCAAAAGCAGTTTGGAGGCTTTAGATATTATTGGGGTTCAAATGATCTGAAAGGTTTGACACCTATTAACAACGATGGCTAATATCTACGTAGCTCTTACTATGTGTCAGGTACTGTGCTAAGTGCTTCACAATGATCTTATTTGATCCTCATAACAACCCTAGGAAGTAGTCCTATTATAAGCCCCATTTTACAGATGAGAAAACTGAAGTAAACAGAGGTTAAATGACTCGCCCTTAGTCACACAGCTAGTTAGTGTCTGGGGCTGGATTTGAACTTATATCTTCTTGACTCCAAATCTAGCGCTCCATACGCTGTGCCACCTAAGCTTCCAGAACAGCCACAACTAATGATGAACAACAAAGCTATTGACTGTTATTTGCTTATTAAATTATTAGCTTTAATATTGGTAGCAGAGAAATATATTTTTGGTGGACAAAACTCTATTTTTATTAATTATCTATTTTTCCAATTGTTCTACTTTTTATCAGTGAACTTTCTATTTGTCCGTAATGATAAAATTAAGTGGATATGCAATGAAGATGTCTCAGGGCAAGGCACCTGGAAACACCATAAAGATTGAGGAAGTATCAGATTTTCTCAAATCACCTAATTAGGCAGGGTAGTGACTTGGATGGGGAATGGATAAGAAGAACAGTTCTTAAGGTGAGATATAGGGACCTCTGGGGGTCCCCAAGACCCTTTCAGAAGACCCACAGGCCAAAACTATTTTCATAGTAATACATGTAAATAGTCAATAAATATTTATTAAGCTCCAACTATGTGTCAATCACTGTACTAAGCCCTGGTTTAAATTCTAATATGCTAAATACAAACAGATATAGCCCTCACAAACAAAAGCTCTTGGGGAGGGGTCTTCAATTATTTTTAGGAGTGTAAACAGTTCCTGAGACCAAAAAGTTTGAGAACCACTGAACTTAGAAGATGCAAAACAGCCTAGATCACTTTCATTTCCATCCATTCAGCACTTAACAGCACTGAGGAATCCATGAAAATTAGAGAAAAAAAAAAGGTTCAGTTCAATAGTTCTGCCAAGAAAAGAGTAAGGAGTAGAAGAGTCTGTGGTCCCTCTGTGTTCACTGAAAGGGCCACAATTCACAGACTCCCTATGTGGGCACCAGACAAAGAACTTCATGGACAGTCAGGGGTAGCACATGTACTAGAGGCTGTTTATCATATAAAGAGGCACTGGACGACTAGCAAGAATAATGGAGAACAAATGGATCACCTGATTTAAAGTCTAGATTTCCCAGGATCATGCACAGTCACTCTAGCAGGATACCAGAGACTCAGTGTAATAAGCCAGTAGTTATTCGGAGAGAAATGGAAACAGTGAGTACAATTGTTAGCAATTTTAATATTTTATGGTTCTGTGCTCTCACCATAATAAACACTGATGGAACTGAATGCAAATATAAATGATTATACTGCCCATTTCTTTCAAGGTGGATCACTTATTTGATATTGTCCCTATGTTACTTTGTATATATTTTGTATAAAGATACATATCTACCTGTTGTCTCCCCTGATAGAAAGTAAGTTTGAGGGCAGGGACTATTAATTTTTTTTTTGTGTCTCTGATGCCTAGCACAGTCCCTGGCACCTAGTAGGTGCTTAACAACTGCTGGGGGATTGATTGATATGGTAAAGGAAGGCCAAGAATTGAGTCTGCACTAATGACCTGAGTTCAAAAATATAGGAAAGAGTAGTACATGAGAGTCTTTAGATGAGCTAAAGTACAACATCTTAAAAGGTACTGCCTCTCCAGTTGCCCATGTCACATCCTACTGCCTATTTAATATGCAAAACTTCACTCTGTTATGTGCCTTGGCTTTCCAATGGAGATTGGTGAGATTGGAACATCAGGAATACATGGCAGGGGCCTATAACTGAACCCCCATCCTTCAAGATTCACTAAGGGAAGTTTTGAAGTAATTTTCTTGGTTCAAGTACTAGATCCCCATGAGACGGTGATAGTTGAAAGGAATGTACTTATGCTGAAAGGAAATTACTTATGCTAACTTCAATATCTGGTGGGTCTGGCTGAGGGGTTTGGGATGGGGAGAAGATTTATCAGTGAAAGAGAGGGAGAGGTAGTCAAGAAGACAGATTTATTTGGTTTGAGGGATTCATGCAGTGTTGGAAAAAAATACAAAGAAAAAAAAGAAAACTGTTGAAAACTTCTGACTATATAAAACAAAGGATCATTCAAAAGAATTCACAAATTGCGTCCAGGAAAAAAAATCCCTGTGCTTAAAATTCTAATATAAGTAATGGTTAAATATAAAAATTCCAATGACAAACAATAAATTCTGCAAGAAGGCAGGAAAGAAATCCTTAAACTCTTAGATACAAAGAAAATTCAAATAAAGCCATCCTGGATCCACCAGAAAACTTAGAAGGGAGTGTAATAATACATTCCCAAAAGCAAAGGAGTTCAAAATATAATCCAAAATGATGTATCCTGCGAACCTGATCCTAATAATCAATGAAAAAAAAGAACACTCAATAAAACAGAGATACTCAAAGAATTTCATCAAAAAAAGATGAGCAGAATGACTCACAGAACATCAGAAGCAACAGAAATACAAAAAAGATAAGTAATATACAAATACTAAGAAAATGAAATAAATTATCCCATCTCAAGAGTTTTTTTTAAAACAAAGAAACATTGACAAATAGCATGAGGCAAAACAAAAAAGAAACCAAAGGATCAATAAAATGTGTTGTATTTTTTAAAAGTATACATGGAGATAAAGAATGAGGCAGAAATTAAAGAGACAGAACTGAAAGTGGAAGAACAAGATTGAATCACCATGGACTAAATCTCATAACACTTCTACAGATGAATCAATGCATTTTCTTGGAGAAAATTTCAGATTAGGAGTATGCATAAAAGGATTCTTAGAAGATGGTGGAATGAGGTGGGAAATTACCTGGCTCTCCCAAGTTCTTATAAACAAGTTAAAATAACACCTCAAAATGAACTTGAGTGGCAGAAATAATTAAAAAGTCCAGATAGTAGGTACTTAAACTGTATCAAAAAGAGCATATGAATTAATAACATATTCCATGCTCATTTTTTATCACAGTCAAATGAATTTTCTCTTTGTGTCCATATGCTAAAAGATAAATTTGACAGATCTATATAGAATCACAGAATCATAACACTGGAAGGAACTTTAAGGGGAAGTGATCTGGCCTCCTCAATGCAGGAACTCTTCCTAAAATATGCTTGCTGGTAGACATGTACGGTTTCCTTGAATACTTGTAATGTCAGGGTGCTCACTGTTGGATGCAAAAAATATTTACTACTTTGTGCAAGGTACTGTTGTTGTTCAGCTGTTTCAGTCATGTCTAATTCTTTATGACTTATTTGGGGTTTTCTTGGCAAAGATACTGGAGTAGTTTGCCATTTTCTTTTGCAGCTCATTTGACAGATGAGGAAACTTAGGTAAACAGGGTTAAGAGACTTGCCCAGGGTCCTATAGCTATTAAGTGTCTGAGGCCAGATTTGAACTCAGGAAGATGAGTTTTCTGACTCCAGGCCTGGCATTCTATCCACCACGCTGCCTAGATGCCATATGTAAGATAATCCCCTACATTTTATGACTGTTTTCATTAGTAGAATGTTCTTCCTTGCATTGAACCTATACCTGTGTTCCCTATAATTCTTTCATTCATTTATCTGAGCTCTGCACTTATGGACTATAACAAAAATGGTATAATTCTATTCCTACATAATAGTCCTTGAACTAATTGAAAACCATTGAATATTTGTTCATTTACACAACTATCCACTATTGTTCCAGTTGTTTTTAAAACTGATCTTATATAACAAATAAACAGTCAAGTTATAGGAAAATGCATAAATTACAGAAAAGAGGTAAGCTACTTTCAAAAAATTGTCATTTTACAAAGGAAAACCATTATAGTTATCTTTATAGTATAAAATATTACTATACTTAATTGAAGACTATATTGTATTTATTAGATTATTTGATATATTCAATAGCTATGGTTATATAAGATTTATAAGGAAGTTAAAAGATACATGTGAAGTCAAGTGTTAACACCTACAATGTAACTAAAATACTTGAGAAACAATGAAAAAGCCTTCTCTTCTTATGCTAAAAACAGTTAATAAGCATTTAATGTGACAAGTGACTTCAAAACTTGCAATTATCCTGCTAAAACATGTCGTCACTGATAGAAGCACAGGCAGCAGATGTAATGTGGTAGTAGGTGTTTTTAATCTTCCTTGCCCCAATGTTCAACTCACCGTCCCCTTCACTCTTTGGCATTGTGTGAAAAAATGATTGGCCTGTACTAGTAAATGAAGAATAAAATCAAAGTTTTCTTCACTCCTTAATTGGTAACCTTGACTTTAATTCTCTTGTTTCTATCAAACTGTATCTTTCATCTTAAAATTCCTATTTTAAAATTAGGGCTATAATGTTGAAATAGATCCTTGCATACATATTCTGTATTTGGTTCTTCTTCATTAATATCATAAATATCTTCTGAATCCAATAAAAATCATTTCTAAATGAAAGCCTATGTGGGTTGAACAGTTGATATGAAATGAACATAAAGGTTAATGCTTAGAAGACGAAAATTAATTTTAAGTTATATTGCCTTTGGTTTTAACTTCAATATTCTCTTATTGATATTACGTAGCTATGAATCATGAGACACCTCAGAAGAACAGAATTTCTGAGCCGAGACCCCAGTTGCCCTCTAGTCGAGCCTATGCTCGATATTAAAATCTATCTATCAAATCTAATGATTTGGCCCAGTATTCTAGGCTGTCAAGATGTCTTTGAATCTCGACTTTTATCATCCACTGTCCTAGCTGTCCCTCCCAGATTTATATTACCTATAAATTTTACCACAATCTCAGAAGATTCATAAGAAAATTACAGGCAAGCCAGAGGGCAATTGAAAGAGAAACAAGTTGAGGTTGAGTGTAAGGTTTTATACCATGTTACTAACATTGGCATGAAAGATACCATCAATGACATGAATGTCCAAAAAAGACAGTACACTCGCCATATAGAATGAGTGCAGGATATAATGGATAGCCTGAGTGCTGTTCTGGTAGCCACAACTTGTTTTTTTAAATGAGGAAGGCCTCTAAAGCATCTTCTATGGAATTTTAATATAAAGACATGGATGATAATAGCAAATGGTAAGACAATCTATAGGGGTCTAGCTCATTCCAGTGAGAGCAATAATTCCTTGAAATACTAATGTAGACAAAGTTTTAAATTCTGAACATTTCAAAATTACCTGGTTTGTTTTAATATTATTCAATGAACATAAAACAGAAATTTATGATACGCTTATAATTAAGTAAATATAATTAAAGTCTAAACCAACAAGTCAAAACAAGAAACATTAATTCTAGAGTCCTTAGCCAGGGGTCTGTGTATTTGTAATATCTATACCAATATGTAACAATAGATATCTATATGTATATAAACTTGTGTTTCATATATTTACACATATATTTATATATGTATATGTTTATACATACAAAACAAGTTTTACCTATGTAACAAGTATATAATCAATATATAAATAATATCTATTAATTACTATATTTCAATATAATTAGTTTCCTTTGCAATATTATGTAGATTTTTAAAATTCATTCAAAAATGTTATTCTGAGAAGAGTTCCATTGGATGCCAATGGAACTTTGACACACTTTGACCAGTGTCAAAAGGGTCTATGACACAAAAAAGGATGAAGAACTCTGTATTTGTTCTCTCTCTGTGAAGTGCTCCTCACAATGCTAAGTATTATGAAAGCTATATAAGGCAAAGAAAACAAATACACAGCAATTTCTGGGGTGAAAGGGTGGCAGGTACTAGCTACGGAAGGAATCTTGATATGGCTCATGTAGAAGGCAGTAGTTGAGCAGAGCCTCAAAGGAAGTTAAAAATTCACAGAGCAGTGGCGAGAAGAGAGTGAATTCCAGGCATGGGGCTGGAGAGGGCAGGGGGCTGAGGGGAGTGGGGAAGACAAATAGTTTGTCAAAAGGTATAGGACGTGGAATGTCACATACGGGAGGCAGCAAACAGGTCAGTTTGGCTTAAACACAGAGCATATAAAGAATAGTGATGTGCAATGAGTCTGGAAAGATAGTCTAAATGCGTATTATGAAAGGCTTTAAATGCCAGAAAGGTTTTTATTTTATCCTAAAAGCATCAGGGGACCACTGGGGCTTCTTGAGTGGAGGAATGATAAGAATACCAATTTTTCAGTTGCACATAGATCACATTGAAGAGGAGAGGCTGGTTGAAGGAAGAGCAATTAAAAAATTATTACAATAGTCCATATGAGAGGTCATGAGGGCTTAAATTAGGGTAGTAGCTGTGTGGATGGAAGAGGAGGGAATGGAAACAGGAAATGTTGTGATGGCAGAGATGACTATATTAGCAACTGACTGGTTGCAGGACTAGATGCTTGAGAGTCAGGGCAACTCCAAAACTGCAAACTGAGTGACTGGAAGAATGGTCAGGCCCTGAGTGGAAATAAGTATATTAGAAAGGGGAAAGGGTTTTGGGGAAAAGACTTCTAATGAATTCTGTTTGGGACATGTCAAGTTGAAAATTCCTATGGGACACCAAACTGGAAATGTTGAATAGGCAGTTGCTTTTCTGGCAACAAAGCTCAAGAGAGAGGAGAGTTCTGTTCAGTTCTGGGAGTTTTCCCACTGTATAACACAACGCCTAGTTTACCGCATTTCCCCATGTATAAGACGCACCCCTTTTCAAAAAAATTGGGGTCTAAAAACTGGGTGCATCTTATACAGTGGTTGTAGTTTTTTTACTTGCCCTTCCTGCTTTTCCACCTTTGTTTTTGCGCTCATAGTTGTAGATTTTTTTACTTGCATTTCCCACTTTTTTACACTTGTTGTCTTTGTGCTCATTGTTTCACATTTGTTACTGGCATATTAGGTTACATTTTGCCACTTTCTGCCCAGAAATGGCTCAGAAAAGATTTTTGTACAGTGCTGAATTCAAGTTAAAAGTGATCCAGTTTGCAAAAGTGAAGGGAAACTGTGCTGCTGAACCTAAGTTTGGTCCTCCTCCAACTGAGAAAACAATCAGAGACTGGCAATGGGAAGAAGAAACCCTACTGAAAACGCCAAGGCAGAAGAAGGCCATGAGAGGCAAGTCAGCAAAATGGCCTGATTTAGAGAGTGAACTGAAGATATGGATTGAAGAGCAAAGGGCAATTGGAATTCCTGTGTCTGCAAAGATGGTTCAGCATGAGGCAAGAAGAATTACTGATGAAAAAGAAGTTATTGATTTCAAAGGAGGACACAACTGGTGTTTCAGGTTCATGAAACGGAATGGACCAAGCATGTGTACATACACCAGACTTGCTGAAAAGATGCCTGAAAGCTATGAGCAGATGAATAAAACTTGAGTTCAATAACTTTCATGTAATACATTTTTTTTTTCAAATTTCAGGTCCCAAAACTTAGGTGTGTCTTATACATGGGGAAATATGGTATATGTAATACCAAAAAAACCACAAGTTATTTAAATTGACTAAAAAACAAAAAGAGAGCCTGGACAACCCTTTAATAGAGAGCTCCAACAAGATGTAAAAGAAGGATTCCACAGTTCTTCAGCACCAAGATAAAGAAAGCGATCCCAATTTGAAAATGTTGGGGGAGAATGGATTTGTAATGGCCACCAATTATAGTTGCGTATGGGTGTTGAGAGCATTAAGGATATTTATGTAATACTTCATAATATTCTCAGTTCCAGAATTTTACCTTCACATCTCCTAAACTGAAGAATCCTGCTGTCTCTCATTTCAGAGATTCCCTTGACCTTAAATGTTTTTGCAGCGGTTCAGTTGTTTTTCAGTTGTGTTTAACTCTTCATGAGCCCATTTGATTTTCTTGGCCAAGATACTGGAGTGGTTTTGCCATGGTCTTCTTCAGCTCATTTTACAGATGAAGAAACTCAGGCAAAAGAGTTAAGTGACTTGCCCAGGGTCACACAGCTAGCAAAGTTCTGAGGCCAGATTTGAACTCATGAAGATGAATCTTCCTGACTCCAGGCCTAGCCTTCTATCCATTCTGCTGCCCTAAACTATTTTCCAAAGAGGAAGGCTGGAAAAATATTAGAGAAACTGGTTAATATTAGGAACTTAAGAAAAGAAAGTTATAATTTGAAAGGACCTTAGAGATAACTAGTTTAACACCTCTTTCCTCAGATAAAGAAAGTAAGGCCCAGAGAAATTGTAACTTGCCCATGGTCACACAGTTTTGAGTTCTGAAAAATTACTTATCAATCCAATTCTTCAAATTAAAAAAAAAACTTTACCAAATGTATAGTCTTTGATTAAAGATGTCAATCGAGTTGGATGATTATCAATATAATCTTTTTTTTGAGGCAATTGGGGGTTAAGTGTCATGGCCAAGGTCACATAACTAGTAAGTATCTGATGCTGGATTTGAACCCAGGTCCTCTCGATTCCAGGGCTGGTGCTCTATCCACTGTGCCATCTAGCTGCTCCCACTGTCAATATAGTCTTGAGAAACTGATTTCACCATTGACTTACTCTGTAAAAGGGATATAGGGAGCCTATTTTCCAGCAACATATGGATAAAAGGTACCTATGCAAGGTCATCTTAAAAAATCTTCTTATAATGATATCTTCAATTTTTATATCATCCTAATTTTTTTTACTATATCTCTCCCAAGCAAGCTAACCCTTAAAATGCAAAAAAATTAATGGACATAGAAAAAAACAGTTCAGAAAAACAACCACACATCAACGAGGTCCTACAGAATTGTAGTACTACACAACCCAAAGTCCTTCACTGCTATAAAGAAAGGAGGGTGGTGCATTTTTTCGACTCCTTTCTGGATCCAAGCTTGGTCATTATAAATATATAGCATACGGTTTCAATTTTTTAAAATTACATTGTTGTAGTTATGTGTATTATATTTCTGCCACTTCATCAATTCATACAAATCTTCCCATTGTTTTCTGTGTTCTTCCCATATTCTTCACACTCATTATTTCTTATGCAGCACCTGTGTTCAGAGCATTGTTATGGAAACAGAACACCCACAGAGTTGCTTTCCCAGAATTCACCAGCTGGGTGACATTTTCGAATTTGGATTTTTTGAGATCGATGGGAGAGAACTGGAGAGAAAAGCTGGAAGTGAGGGTTTCACCCTCTGTCTTGAGAGGCCCATGGAAGCAGCACAGGGCTGGGCTGGGTTGTTAGAGGGGCAGGTGGTGCCATAGGGTGCATTTTCCCTTGCCCTGCAGCCCTTTCTGCACAAGGACTTGCTGGGCACCTGTGAGACTGCAGACAGTTGAGAGTGATGATTAGTGAGAAAATGTAGACACTGATTCTAGACACCTCCTTTTCCCCTAGCTCCTTTCCAAGCCAGGAAGCAGCTCCCTATTGACTACTAAATTCATTCAAGTTGTCTTTCCTCCTTCCTGGCTAGGATAAGGAATTGAAATGAGGAGAAGCTACTTAGCCAAGAGCACAATCTGCCGCCTTTATCCGAACTAACTGAACTCTCCCTCCCCCAACATTGTTTACCCTACTTTAATTACTATCACTTTCTTCCTCTTGATAAAGTAAGAAATTTGGCAGCTACCAAACCTTGTTTGTGTAATCAATGCTGACTCAGACATCCAGGAAGAGATTCTGATCTCTTTAGAGAGATGGAATGCACATCCCAGATTTAGTATGCCCAATGAAAGAGGAGAGAAGAAAAAAGAGAAACTTATTCCCCCCAAAAAAGGGAGGCATAAGGGCATCATAAGCCTAGACAAACTTAAGTTTCCATAAACAGGTGATCCTATAAGCAAAAGATCATAACATAGAGACACATAACCAGCTCTTTCTTTGTCTCTTTGCCTGTCTCACACACACACACACACACACACACACACACACACACACACACACACATCCCTTGAGGCAAAACCAGTAACTCTTGGGCAGGCCCAGCTCCCAAAGGAGAAATTGTGCTACCCCTGGGAAGCTTCCTTCTACAACAGAAATGAAACTGTCCAAGTGGTCACCAGCCAAACCCTTATTCATGGTCCTGATTTGTTACATGTGGGGACATTGTCTTTGGAAAATAATCTTTGAAAGTATATTTTTCATTTTTCCTATTGCTTTCTTGTGTGTTACTGGGATTTGTGTTTCCTTATTTTTTGAAAGGCTCTTTTAATCCTGTCTTTCAGATTTTAGTAATGGTTTTAATATGAGTTAGTCCCTTACTCTGATTTCATTCATGCTAGTTGGGAGGAATTTAGTCTGATTCACATTTCTAGTACTTTTATATCTCATTTGTTTAATTTTAAATATTGATGTGTGTGTTCATTGATATTTTTTCCAGTGTGGCATTTTAGATCCTGTTTTAATTTGTTTTTATCTTGTTTACTGTTTATATTGTTTTGCCTCCTCTGAGATTTTCACTTCTCTACTCTGGAAACTTTGTTTTATCTTGGTTTTTTCCCCCTCTATAATGAGCAGGCTTATATTTCAGTTCCTTTTGCATTCATTGTCCAGTTTTTATTGTTGATTTTCCAATTTGTTGGGTGTTCTTACCACCTTCATAGGAAGAGTTTTTTTATCATAAGCTTTCTGTCATTAGTATGAAAACACTTTATGCAAAATGTTTAATGATGCTATCAGTTGATGAACTGCATTGGTGGGTTTTAGGTTTAGGTAGCTATAAACACATTTGGATTCACAGCTACAGTTTCATTATTATTTCCTAAGTTTTAGTACATGAAAAAATAATTGTGTTTTACATGATCTTAACTTATTTCCATTGAGTTAGTGATTCTAAAGTTATTTAGTCTTGGGAATCCTTTACACTCTTAAAAATTACTTAAGACCCCAAAGAATTTTTGTTTATGTGGATCATTTCTATTGTTATTTATGTAGTAGAAACCAAAGCTGATGCATTTAAAATATTTATTCAAACATTAAAACAACAATGACAAACCTATTAAGCATTAACATGATATATTGTCTATGCAAAGCAATGAAATTTTTCAAAACAAAAAATGAGAATAGTACTGTTTTATGTATTTTTGCAAATCACTTTAATGTCTAGTTTAATAGAAGACATCTGGATTCTCCTATCTGTTTCTGTATTCAATCTGCAATATGTTGTTTTGGTTGAAGTACAGAAAGACAATCTGGCTTCAAACAGATATGTAGCTGGAAAAAGAAGTGTCATTTTAACAGGGAAATAATATTATTATGAAAACAGTTTTGACCTTGAGGAACCCTTGAAAGGGTCTTGGGGATCCCTAAGGGTTCTGTGGATCATACTTCGAGAACTGTTGTGTTGAACTCCTATGAACTGGTTTGTTGTTTATGTGACTGGCAGTGAGCCCCCCAGCATACACAAGATGGCCCACTAGCACAAGTTCTTTAATCTCCTTTTAAAGAAAAGAAACTTTAAAGGGGTCGACAATCTTCTTTAATTACATTCACTAGTTCAGGGGAAAGGTCAGCACCCTGAATGTCAGAGAAAATATAAGGAGAGAAAATACAAACAGAGAAAATACAAGCAGAGACATCAGCATAAAGACCAACAGACAGGGTTCTGACTGCCTGATCAAAGCAATATTGCTATATACTTTACATATATCACTGGATCGAGAGAGCCTTTACATCTGAGCAGTCAGAGGGTTCTGAACATATGACTACTCAGTGTCTCGACCAGGAAATCAAAAGATCCTTCTCATAAGTGAACCCCCAAAGCAAAATGCCAACCTCTATCTATCTATCTATCTATCTATCTATCTATCTATCTATCTATCTATCTATCTGTGTATATATATATACATATATATATATGTGTGTGTGTATCTACACACATACACACACATATATATTATATATATACACATATATAATATATATGTGTGTGTGTGTATATATATATATATATATATGTATATATATATATACACTTTTGGTTAATAGGCTCAGAGCCAATCCTCCTGTGACTCAGTGCCTAATTAGCTTAGTACCAAAAGGTGTGAAAGCCTTCCTACAAGCAAGCCACCCCCTAAAGTAAGCTCCCCCTTAGGCAAGTCCCTCCCGGAGTAGGCTCTGTGACTCAGGATATATCACACCCGAGTACATAAGCCTATTAATGGACAGGGAAGATCTTCCTATTCCATTAACATTACAGTGATATGCATTAATTGCATATGGTTTTTACTTATTGTGCTACTGTTACAACTTTTCATATTTTTAAATGACAGTAATAATCTTCTATTATACTCATCTACCATAATTTGCCTGGCCATTCCCTAAGTGACAAGGTATCTGCTTTGTTTCTAGTTCATATATACAAAGAATTTTTAAAGATATAAAACATTTGAAAATTGAATAAAACATGTATATGGAGAGCTTTGAGTTCCATAAAGGAAATGAACTCAAAATATTAGAGTTTTCATTATTTAGCTAGATATGCCATAGACATACTTGGATTGAATATATGCACAAGCCATTATCTGAATTTGTAAGGATTTCCTAATTTTCAAAGAAGGCATAATTGACTGTTTAGATTTTTATATATTATTATATACTAAAATGTAAATGTTAAAGAAAAACAGTGAAAAACTACAGCACATATTTGTGACCATTATATATTATTTGGTAATATGTAGTGTTTTGGAAGAGTTAGAACACCTGGGTTCAAGTACTACAAGTACTATTATTCTTTTGTGACTGTGGGCAAGTCACTGGAACTCTCTGGGTCTCAATTCACTTATCTGTAAAATGAGAGAATTGGACTAAAAGCCATCTAAGTTTTCTAAGATTCCATGATAATCTTTTTTTCAGTATAGGAATGCTTCAAGGACCAGTGATTTTTGTCAGTGTAGGAATTCTTTCCAGTACAATTGCAGCCCATCAATATCCTAGTAGAGAAGTCTGAGGGAATTGCTTGAGGCTCATAGAGGTTCAGTGAGTTGCCCATAGCCACACAGCCAGTTAAGTATCAGAAATAGGAATTGAACACAGGTCTTCCTGATTCCAAGTTCAGCGAAGTATTCACTAATACAATACACTGCAGTGTATTATAATTTATCTAAAATTCTCTAAACTATCACACCATTGAATACAAGTAAATTTAAGTAGTCAATCTTAAGCACCTACTATATGCCAAGCACAATGCTAGGTTCTAGGGAGATATACGTATATGTATATATATATGTATGTATGTATGTATATATGCCTGCCACCACCTGAAGCACTCCACCCTGTTATAAAGAAGACCCCAGACTCGATTCTGAAGTTGGCATCTCAAGCGTTTTATTCAAGAGGCTGAAGGGTTTCCCTTTTGGTTCTCAAGAAGCAGGCACAAATCCTCAGAAAGGAAAAATGTTCCAGTACAGGAGGCTTTTTATGGGATTAGTGCCCCCCCCTCTAGATCGGGTTAGTAGCAACCCCTCCCCTCTGGATTGGTCCTGATCCTCCCCGGTGACATCATTCCCTATATGCCCATGTTAGTTATTAAACAGTTGCTAAATTGTTGCTGACCAAGGCTTCTGAGCCCCTCCTCCCCTTTCCATACATTGCTCAGTGGTCAAGTTCTTTTTTTAAGGTTTTTTTCTTATCTCAGCAACCCTTGGGCCATCACAAGGAAGGGGCCCTCTTCCTCCCTTCCTCCTGATGAGGTGAGGTTTCATTCATTCACCTTTTCGTTCACAGGTAGGGCTGCTCTGTCCCAGAGCAAATATCAGAGTGTGAGTAGATTTATTACCTATGATGGGGGCCACAGGGTCTTTGGAGATTTATTTAGATGGTCACTGTTCCAAGTGAAGACAGGTAAGGGCAACAAGGCAATTGGCAAAATGTAGCACAGTCTAGGCCCTGATGACCCAGTTGAATGGTAGGATCTGAAGCTCAAGTACTTACTTTTGCTTTAATCATAAATATTCATCAAACAAACAGATAAATGTTGGATATTCGTATCTGTGCACAGATAAAATACAAATGGAGATTTTATCAAGGCCATTCAAGGAAACAGAGTACACAGCGCAAAGTGATGAGTCAGACAGAGCTCTGGACTGGGGGCCAGGAGACATGAGTTCTAGGTCTCTCACTAAGTAACTGTGTGACCTTGGCCAAGTCACCAAAATTTTTTTGAACCTAAGTTTCTCACTTTGTAAATTAAGGGAGTTCAGTTAACTGACCTCTAAGGTTCTTTTCATATACAATTATTTAATATCAAGATTAGTTATCTATGGTATTTATTATTAATATCTATGACATGATGCAATTGTCCTCAAAATAGCTACTGTGTGGGTGTTATAAGGAAACTGACAAGTCCATTACTCTTGCATTCCACTAAAAGTATACTTTAAAGCAAATTGCAAATGCTCCGATTAAGTTTTACTATAAGTACCACTCAGAGAATTAATGTTAATGTCAGAAAGAAATATTTAATTAAAATTTCTCGGTGACAGCATCAATCAGTACTTATAACCAGTCTTCATTTCTCCCATCACTTCACAGAGGGCTTTTTACAGCACAGGTACCCTTTCAATAGCCGCTTTTAATCATAGTTATCTTACAAAAAATGGTAATTTTCAATCAATTAGAAAGAACAAAAATGATATCTTATATGCGATGAGGGCATGTACATAGCCCCTACTCACATTTATAAATGTAGAATAATATTCCTCAGCCTGGCTATATTCATCTGCAGTACCTTCTTTCAAAACTCAAGAATAGCTCATCTTTCCTCACAAAACACAGACCAGTAAAGTGGCTAATTGAATGATCAATAAATGACATTAATGTCTTTCAAGGCTGTTAATAATTGAGTTAAAATATGATCTTCACTGTGATAGTCACTTAAATCTCACACTCGTGGTAGATTCAGTTTTTCTTCTGCTTGAAAAAACATTATATGAGACTGAAACTTTCATTCCCTTTCCATTTAAATTGTCCCATCAGCCATTCTTTTGGGAAGGGAAGGAAAAGGCAAAGCTTACTTGAACGTACACATGTTCTTTCTCTTCTGGAGTAGTAGGTTCATCCAATGGGGATAAGTCCTAGTCAAGTTTCTAGTCCTACTTCTGTCACTAACGATGAGACCTTGACCAGGTCACTTAACACCTACTATGTTAGCTCCCTGAGGGAAAGATTATTATTTTTTTTTTCTATCATCTTTTCCTAGCACAGTACTTTAGACATGGTAAGCATTTAATAAATGTTTGTTGTATTTGGTATCCTGACACCAGAAGCCTATTTTTGATGAGTCAAGGCAATTTCTCAACAAAACCATAAAGGAAAGTAGATGTACACAATAAAGACCACTCCAACAGAAATCTTCAATTATTGCTACACGCAGATAGCACAGATGATTTTCACTTAAAGCTCTCCCTGCTATCCTCAGTTACCTGATCACCCTCCTACTTTTTTAAAGGGGACTCTTACTTTGTTGGCCCTCTTGGTAGAATTAAAAAGAGCAATGACTAAGGAATCTGAAGACCTCAGTTTGAGTCTTGGTTCAACCACTTAACAACTGTATGACCTTAGTCACTTGGTC
>CM053622.1:376101540-376136044 GCA_028646595.1 Phalanger gymnotis
AAAAGGGAAGAGGAAAGAAGGAAATGCTTCCTTCATCTGGTTACAATGCTATAAGGAAACATTAGATATGGATTTCAACCTCTAATGTAAGATACATGTTATTGTAATACTATGGGGAAAACTCTCTTTTTTCTTGAATCCTTAAACCTAGGGAATTGTGATATTCCATTACTGAGCAAAAAGGAAGGAAGGAAGTTGTTTGCTTTTTTCCCCCCATTATAACATCTATCTATTCGACACAGAGCAATAATATTGTATTGTAATAATAAATCTCCCCCATTATTTTTATTCATATCCTTAAGAATAAAGTAAAAAATTCTAACAGAATGAAATTAGGTACCCTTTAACCTAATAAAGGATTTCTGTATATTAATCACACTAATATATAAAAAGGTAATGGGGTGCACAGAATTGATGCATTTTTAGAGACTCATATAAATGTGTTAAATTGTTTAAATTAAAACTCAATTTTAAGCACAAATGAGTAATTTTGATGATTACATATGAGAATTAAACTTTATTTCAAACTCTGTCTGCTGAGTCCTCCTCTGTTGCTTACAAACATGACAAAAGCTCACCAATCATAAAAAGGCCTTCAATTGACCCTGCTATCCTCTTCCCCTCCTGCCCTTCCACTCCCAAGCTACTTTCTCAGCCAAAACTCCTAGAAAAACAGTCTTCATGTGTGGCACCTATTTTATCACGCCCAATTCACTTCTCAACCTCATCATTTTTGTGAACTGTTTTCTTTAAGATCTAAGACTCCTTTAATTACTAAATCCAATGAACTTTCATTCAGTTCTTATTCTCTTTGACTGTTTGGTAGTTTTTGACAATACTGACCACCTCCTCTTTCCTAAATACAGAGTATTTAGGATTTTCATGACACTACTCTCTGCTGATTCTCTTCCTTTCTGAAAATTCTTTCTTACTCTCTTTTGCTCAATCTTTTTCCATTTTCCAACCATATGTGTGAGTATACCCCAAGGATCTGTCCTAGACCCTCGTCTTCTATAATGTTTCCCTTGTAGAGCTCATTAGTTGCAGTGGGTCCAATTATCATTTCTATTGATGACACTCAGATTTGCATACTTGACCCTTATCTCTCAACAGAGCTCAAGCTCTATATGTCTATGTCACCAAGTCCCTGATGGACACTTCCATCTGGATGTGTCATAGGCATAATAAATGGAATAGCTCCAATTTGGGACTCTTTTCTCTCCTGAACCTACCCCTCCTTTGATCTTTGCCATTTCTGTTGAAGTTAGCAGGAGCCTTGGAGTCATCCTTGACTCTTCCCTTTCCCTATTACTCACACTTTTACCCAATCAGTTGCTCAGTCTTCTCAATTCTATAAATATAAAATCTTTTGTTTCATTTTTTCTCCACTCTCAAGACTAATACTTTGGCTCAGGTCTTCGTAACCTTTGCCTGATTATTTTCTCAAATGAAATGCTCTTTATTGAATTTAACAGAGAATAAGAACATTAACTCCCATATCTACAAGGCTATTATACTTTTCAAAGTGTTTTTATCACAGCAATCTTTATTCTCATTATTATTATTATTCCCATTTTTCAGATAAGGAAATTGAGGTTTAGAGGCATTAAATTGACTTGCCATCATTGCACAGCTAGTAAGTGGCAGGGTCAAATACTTGAACCCAGGTCTTCTTCATGGCTGCCTTGCGCAAAGAACAGACTAACAAGCATTTTATGCTAATCAAAACTAAGTGTTCAGCTGCCTTTTCTACAAACACTATAAAATGCTCCCATTTAATTTTGTCATGACTTTCATGTATTTAAAAACCATCTGGTTCTCAATTAGAAAAAATACAGTGATAGTTATCCAGAAATCCCCACAAGTTAACTAAGGAGTTTGAGCTTAAAGCCCAATGAATGGACTTTCCACATAGCTGTAAATCAAATGATTTTATTTTGTTTTGATTTTGGTTTTGCAGGGGAATTGGGATTAAGTGACTTGCCCAAGGTCACACAGCTAGTCACACTTACTAGTAAGTGTGTCAATGTCTGAGGCCAGATTTGAACTCAGGTCCTCCTGATTGCAGGGGCAGTGCTCTAATCACTACACCACCTAGCTGCCCCAATCAAATGATTTTAAACAAAGTCATTCTGACAAGTACTTATTTAACAACCATTTGATGCCCTCCTAAAAGATTATATGGCGTTGCTTTTCTGTCCATAATTAACTCTCACATTTTTTATGCTGTATGACCTTCCAGGTAACCCAACATTCTCTTATCTCTTAAGCTTATCCCAAATACTTATGTCAACAATTTGGGACATGAACACTTTTAAGACTCCCATTCCAGCCTTCTCATCTAACTTTGCCCAACTGCCTTATAATGAACTGGAAGAAAGACTGAAGGAAATCAGTCATTCATTCAATGCCTAAATAAATCCACCTTTGAACCAAATTTCTAGCAACCTTTTATTGTAACAGTAAATTGATTTGTTTTAAGCTACAGGGTGAATAAAATTAGCTGTATTAAGAGCACAGGTTCATGTCCTTACCTCCACGATCTCGGGCAGCTAAATTCTGACCCCTTCTTAATGTAATATCCAACTGGTACATTCCGGGATCAACCAAAGGGAGATCGGCATTACTAGTTCCAACAGTGTTTAGTCTCTGAAAAGCAAAACGGATAACACAAAATTTTAAGCATGCTTTTCTGCATATTGCTTCTGCCCTTTGAGAACATACATAGTCAAACCCAAACCAACATAAAATAGTAAAGAAAAGGGGAAGTCCTTTGGGGGCAAGTAGGGCGAGGTGATACAGTGGATAGAGCCTTGGAGTCAGGAAGACCTGTATTCAAATCAGGCCTCAGCCACTCACTAGCTGTGTGACCATAGGCAAATCACCCTGACTGCTCTAAAAGAAAAAAAAGGTAATCCTTTGGACTTACAGGGTCATAAAATTCTTTGGATGCCAAGCAGAGATGTGGATCAAGAACAGATAATTTTCCAACCTAGCCATGATGATAAATGTAAACTATAGTACAAGAAATACTCCCTGAGGGAAGTCCCATACAATTCTATAGCAAAATATGAAGATATATATGAGTTTTAAGACAACAAGCAATGGTGAATGGCGAATGAAGATGGATAAGGGAGGCTGACATCTCATATAAGTAAGTAGGAGTGCATATGAAAATGATTTACTGACATAACTTTGTTGACTCATTTATCTATGAAAACGATTTGCATGTTGATAGATTGTACGCTGAAATTTCTACCCAAACATAAAACATAATATAATTATGCAAAAATAAATCCACCTAGCATTTTTATAGCATTTATAGGTAATAACTTTTCATTGGGGGACTAAACATTTAATCCTGATGTCCTATTAAATTAAAGCATACTCCTAAATCTAAAGACCTGTACAAGATTGCCTCTGGGAGAAAAAAAGCCTTTGGAATTATTTTGGCAACTCTCCCAAGTACTTTTTTTTAACAGGATGAACCATTTCAAATCAACACAAAATAAACGTATTAAAGCAACACAATAAAAATTGTACATTTTTATCATTTTAGCTACAAGTATTAAAAAATTCAGGAAATGACAAAAAATTTAAGTATGTTAAATGATAAACATTTCCAGTAATTATTTTGACAATTCAAAAATAAATAATTTTCTTAGGGAATAATAGCCATGCCCAAGGCAAAATGTGAAAAAAATTAAGAAGGCACTGCTTGCTCCATTCTTCATGTAAGATACAAAAAACGTAAAAGATTTTTGTAAAAGTTCCTCAACTAATCTCAAAAAAATTTTTGTTAGAAAAAATCTGAAACTACAATGTATTGAACAAAATATTAAAATAATGCAAAAAGAGTCCATGAAAAAAGCAGTGTACCACAGTATCCACCACTAAAAGCTTCTGCATCACTAAAGGAAAGAACCAAACAACGGGCCTACATGTACCTTCAGCTCATGCTACCTACTCAGTTGGGGATTATGGATGGAAAGTAGGATGTAGGAAAGCTATGGAAGTAAGAAACAGTATTTAATTGTTGGAGTAGACTTTCTTGGCATCTCTTAATTTAGACTCCAGGTATACAAAGGTGTGAAGAAAGTCTAGGCAACTAAATATAGAAATATGATGAATCACACTTTGGTTTCCTGCCTTCCCTCTCCAGTTTCTTCCTCTAGTTCTTCCTCTCTCTTTTTTTAAGTACCTGTTTCAGTTTTAAAAGTCGTTTGTTTTTTATTTTATTTAAGTTGCAATAATCACACAGGAAAAGACTGAGGAAAGTCAGTTTCTACTGTGGATTGCCAAGATAATGGCCAATTTATTAATAGGAACATTTAAGGACCAGGGACAGCTAGGTAGATAGAGTACTGGGCCTGGAATTAAGAAGACTCCTCTTCCTGAGTTCAAATCTGGCCTCAGACACTAGCTAGCTGTGTGACCCTGGTAAAGTTACTTAAACATATCTGCCTCAGTTTCCTCATCTGTAAAATGAGCTAGAGAAGGAAATGACAACCCCCTCCAGTATCTTTGCCAAGAAAACCCCAAACGGGGTCATGAAGAGTCAGTCACAACTGAAATAAATGAAGAACAGAAACAATGACCCCAGTTGTCGCCTCCTCATCCTCCTAAGTGAAAAAGGCCAGGAAAGCCTGAAAACCCCTGATAGTGACCCCATCAGAATCAGACTAACAATAGGAATGGCCCAAGCCCCTTCTCCCTCCCCACCTTGAGGAGTTCGAATACCACCTACCATCCAATCCCTCAGAAGTCTTCCCTCTCTTTGGTAGTATGAATCACCACCACCTTCTAGATAGAGGCTGCTCAGCTCTCTTTTCCCAATGCCAGGTTCTGCTAGACCCAGGTAAGAACCTAATAAAACCCTACCAGACTTTACAGATTTGGGAGAGAATGCCCCATTCTGGGTCCTCAATGGACATCCAATTCCTTCTGTGGGTCCAACAGAACCAACACTTCATCATGCAGGGTTCCTGACTACCCTACATTTTATGGGTATGTCCCCTCAAAAAAGATGCATTGTTTTACTTTACAGTCTTTTGTTGGAAACCTTTATTTTCTTATACTAGGCCTTTGGTATACTGAACCTTTCTAAGTCTATGTGAAGGCAGAAGGTCTATAACGTAAAGTACCACCATGCTACAAAGAGAAAAACCAAAACTAGTTATATTTCATCAGTATCCATTGAATTTCCTTTTCTAACTTTTCACTTTATCTTCCACACATCATTTCCCCTGTCTTATTCAAGAGAATGTAGCTTTGGAAAAGTGTTCCTATTTATTCTGAGCATAAAAAATTAATTAATGCAATAAAACAGTGTCTAAGCACTTTGGCATTTAATGATCTCACTGTCTAAAACTAAATCACGATCAACAGAGTAGTTAAGACCAAAAGAAATAAGTCTTTTTCTAGCATATCGATATTTTGTAGTTATGTACTGCCAAGAGCCAACCTGAATCCAAAGCACAGGTTTTTGGGGGCAAAAAACTAGGTCTTTTTTTGTCTTTGCACATTACAATACTTTTTAAATGGCATAAAATAATAGGATTTTAAATTTGGAAAAGGCCTTAGAGATTATCTAGTCCAATACTCTCGTTTTTAAGTTTTAATTTATTTTTATTTTAAATATTTTAAAATATTTTTATTTTAAATTTTTTTCTTTTCCGGGTCAGAGAAGTTACATTATTTTTTCTGGCTCACATGGCTTAGTTAATGGCAGAACCTGGACCTGAATCTGTTTTTCCCATCTCCTGGTCCAGCGCTACACAAGAAAATACAATAAATGGCCTATAGAATTGGCCACTTATGGCCAGTGGATGGAATTGTATTCAATGGATGGAATGATGGAAATGTATTCAATCAAGATTACCTAGGAGGTCAAGAAGTTGAAGTTTAAATACTTTGGCCACATAATAAGAAGATAAGACTCACTGGAAAAGATCCTCATGTTGGGAAAGATTGAAGGCAAAAGGAGAAGGGGACAGCAGAGGATGAGATAGATAATGTCATGAAAACAATGAACATAAGCTTGGACAGGCTTTGGGAGACAGTGAAGGATAGAAGGGCCTGACATGTTATGGTCCCTGGGGTCACAAAGAGTCAGACAGGATTGAATCACTGAATAACAAAAATATCATTTCAAAGATAGCACTGTTTGTTTGATGAGATCTAAGACTAAAAAATATGGCTATAAAAAGATTTCCTTATTCAAAGGGAAAAGGCTAGGTAAAAAATGTAATGGAGGCATGAGATCATAGATTTAGAGCTAAAAAGGACCCTAGAAGGCATCTGGTTCAATCCCTACATTTAACATATGATTGAGACTCACAGAAGTTAAGTGACTTGTCCAGGGTGGTCACATTGTTAGAAGTGGAATTTATCGCACTGTACATTAAAAAGATATATACTCATGCTTGAGAGATAGTATGATAAAGTGCATAAAGAGTAGGCCTGCAAAGTCAGAAAGAGCAAGATTCCACATTTCCCTCCAACATATGCTGGTTTTCTGGCCCTGAGTTTAAACTCTTAATCTCTCTCCTTTCTCTAAGCAACTCTAAATTTTCCAACAATTGCTAATATGCATATGGTTTCCAAAGCAGGAGTTGCCTATACCAATGAAATCACAGCTCCATATCAAATAAGAATAATAAGGATGATGATGATGATGTGTAAGTTCAGGAATCAGGGGAGGGAATCCAAAAAGAGAATATTTTGAATGAAGTTAAACAGAAGTAGAAAATAAAACAGTATCATCATTTGAGCATACCACAGATCACCATCACCAGGAGAGAAAGAAGAAATAAAAGAGGTATTCAGGATGTAGATCACAAGTCTGGCATAATCCCATGATATAGTAGGCAAAGGTGACTTCAAATACCCAGTCACCTGGAACTCTATTTCTGCCAAAAGCAGAACAGTTAATGATTTCTCGACTTTCCTTTACAAGATATAGGGACTAACAATGGGAAATTCTATTCTGTGTTCTTAGCCACAAAGAACTGTTTGCTATTTGAAATGGTAGTTTTAAGGAGGGGACAGTGATTACTCCATCTCAGAAATTTGTGACAGAGAAGCAAAGAAAGACTAATTGTGGTCTCAATAAGCCCTAGAATTTAGCAGATCAAATGTCACTGGAAAGTTAGACAAGGATCTGATGGACTAAGAGTCTACTTAGGGAAAGTCAGTGTAGAAGGAATAAGAAAATCTTAAAGAAAATCTGAAGTGACAAAAAAGGAACCAATTCCAGCAAGGAGAAAATGTTGTTGTCTCCATATATGTCTCACCAAACTTATTCTCTACCTGTGTTCACTCTTCTCACTTCTGGTGCATGTGGTAGTGAGAGAATATGTCCCATTAATAGGGAAATTGTTATATTGCTACTTTTTTGTTATGTCAATTCATTAAATGCCTTTGCTTTAACTAATTTTGTGCTCTGGCAGACTATGAAAGGTAACTACATTGGTGGGAGCTCGTAAACTATGACTTTGAGTTGATACAGTCATAGAGCACCTTGAATCTGGAGTAATCTTTTCTGAGGGACCCACTGTATGAGCTGGAAGGGTGCCTCCTGGTGTCGTACTTATTTCCTTTTTGGACAGTGTACTAGACCAGTAAATCAGGAGATTGCTCTTGATATATTTTGCTGAAATTTTAGTAAAACATTTGATAAAGTATCTCATTCTTGTGGAGAGGTATGGGGTTTAACAATTAGATAAATTCAGAATTGGTTCAATGAATGGACTCAGTAAATACTCATTAATGGTCTGATATCATCTAGGAGGAAGAAGGTCTCCATCTGAGTGTCCACAAAAACTGAGCTTGACTCTGTGCTAACATTTTGATCAGTGACTTGGATAAAAGCCAAGTTGGTATGCTTATCAGATTTGCAACGGAACACAGAATGGGAAGGGATAACTAACATTATACCATCAGGATCCAAAACCATCTTGATAGGCTTGGACATTGGACTGAAGTTAACAAGATGAAACTTAATAGCAATAAAGATAAGATCTTGCAGTGAGGCTCCAAAATCAATTTTACAAGGACAAAATGCCTCTCCACTTAGAAGAAATCAGTTTACGTGAAAAAAAAATATGTGTAGGTTTTACTTGACTACAAATACTGAAAAAAAATTAATACAATTTTCAGGTATACTATGGTATAACATATAAGTGTAAGGAGGTGATCATTCCACTTTATCCTGCCCTAATAAGATTATATATGGGATACTGTGCTCCATCTTGAGTACTTAATTAAAATAATCAAGGCAGACAGAAAACTAAATTAGAGGAATAATCATAAGTTTACCATTAGTGAGGATGGCTCAGAGAAAGAACTAATAAATATTCAGTCTTTTCTCCCCTCCAATGCTTTTCACCTCATAATAGCCACAGGATAAATGCCTGCCTCTTTCCTTTTTGCTATTCTGACAATGTACTTTTAACTCTGTGGGTGGATATGCTAGAATAAACTAGAGCTATATAAATTGCCCACTTTTTTCCCTTTCCTTGGAAAAAATGGTTCTTGAAGCTTGAGTTAGAAACTGGAAAGGCAAGTGACCCTAAATGTAAACACCACCTTCTGATTACTTACGAAATCACCTGACTCTACTACTCTCTACATTGAAGGAGTCTTTCACTTTAAACAGTGAACTGAACTCTTGAAGGCAGGAAGAAATATTTCATGGAAGGAAATATATTATAATGGAAGTAGACAGTGGTTTTGTTAACACATAAGAAATTTCTGGTATATTAAATAATTCATGATAATCATTGTCAGAATTATTGATTGATAAAGGCTTTCCATGTGTATATGGATACTCACATTCTGGTGCTCACACAGTGAGATTTTGTGAATGCCACTGCAATTCCAACTTTTAATCTGTCATCCAAGTCCATTTTACAAAAGAATATTTATTAAATTAAAAATAATATATTAAAATTATTTCTAATGTTTTAAGTTATTTAGTTATCCTATCTAGTGATTCCTACCACTTTAAGATATTAAAATTTATCATTATAAACCTCCAATTAACAGGAAACTAAAGTATGCAATATTTTTTAATAGGAGTCAAAAGTAAAATTTGAGAAGTGATATTCCTGAAAGAATATGAAGTTCACAGAACCACAGACCAAAAAAAAATTTTCCATGAATTATCTGTATGACTGGCAAATCACTTAACTCCTTGGCCTCAATTTCCTCATCTTTCAATGAAGATGTTAGTCAAGATTATCTTTAATGTTTCATCATACATTTCACACCTGGAAACCGTTGACACAAAGTACTTGCTACCCTTTCCAGGACTGGTTACACCATCACTCATTTTCTTCAACTTACTGGTCAACAGCAGGGGAGGGGTGGGAAATTGGAATACTCCTTGCTCCCCAATGCTACTCAAAGACGCCCTCTATTCAACAACACCTTCTCTTTTGAGATTTGTGCTACATAAATTTATCACTCAATTCAGATCCTGGTTTTCTATTCATTCCTCAGAACATCCTCTTTCCTTCTTCCATGAGTTCAGTGATTGACTCACACAATAGAAAATTCAACACACATATTAATGGTCCCCCAAATATCCTAATTTCCCAGTTCTTCACTCTACTCATTTCCTACTTCCTGTTACACAAAGGTGGATATATTCTTGATCTTGCTGTCACCTGTAATTGTTCTGTTTCCATGTTCATAAACTCTGAAATTCCTTAATCTGATCAGATCTTTTACTCATCACAATTTCATACTTTTCTCTGTCTTATAACCCCTTGTTCTTCATTATCACTATGACTCCCATTCTTATCTGGCAGTTCTTTTTGCAGGCAATCACCCTATACAAGCTGCAGTCTCTTCCCTTCCCTCTCTTGACCCGTTGGTGAACCAGTTCAACTCTACACTCAAATCTCTTACCCCTATGTCTTATCACTCATCACACCTCGCCAAACATCAACCCTGAATTCATCCTACCTTCCATCTGCTTTGCTATTCATGTGCCACTGACTGGCACTGGAGAAAATCATAAACTACCTTGACTGGTCTGATACAAATTTATATTCAATAATATCAACTGGGCACTCAATGCATTGATTGCTAATCAAATTACTATTTCATTCACCACAACACAGTTCCAAATTTTGTCATCCCTCCTCAAGTCTCCCCACCCTCTCAGTTGAAGATTTCACCTTCTATTTCACTGGAAAAACATGAGGGCATTCCCTGAGAAGACTCGTTCGTGTTTCTCTCTCTCTCTCTCTCTCTCTCTCTCTCTCTCTCTCTCTCTCTCTCTCTCTCTCATAATGAGCTTTAAGGGTGGCAAGTACTTTGACTCCCTGATCCTTAAATAATCCTTGTTTGATCCCACCATCCCTGCTAACTATTAGTAGATAATTCCCAGATCTATATATCCATCCCTAACCTCTCTTCTGAGCTTCAGTCTCATACTAACACTGTCTTTTGGACATCTAACATTGTATGTTCTGTAGGCATCTCATACTTATTGGTGTTTGAAGCAAAACTCATTATGTATCACTTCAATATCTCCCTTCTTTTCAGCTGGATCCTTCATTCCTTGTTTTAGAAATATTAAGACTTATAATTACCCTTGACTCAAAGAGAAACCATTTTCAGTCTTTAATTGTCAATTCTAAAACAATTTCTTGCTCCCCTCTTTGATATGCCCAAGATATAATTAGGATGGTGAATGAAAAATGAGAAAAGAGGTCATTGACTGATCCATCTAAGAATATCAGCCTGTTTCTACAAACCTCGAAAGGATTAGGGTAATGATTAGGTGTCTTTTATTACTTCCAATCCAGTTAGGGATGGGAGGTAAGGGAATAAGGATTTATTAAACCCTGCTAATTACCAGGGACTCTTCTAAGCTCTTTACAAATATCATCTCATTTGATCCTCACAAGAGCCCTAAAAGGTAGGTGCTATCACTATCCTCATTGGTCCAGTGACTTGCCCAGGGTGTTCAGCTAGGAAGTGTGTGAAGCTGGATTTGAACTCAGGTCTTTCTGACTCCAGGCCCAGAGCTCTATTCATTCCAGCTAGTAAGGAGAATACTGAGAGAGAGTGGTCAGTGAGGGATTCTCTGTAGAGAAATTGATTCTCTACTGGTAAACCAAAATCTAAGTGTCTATTCATCTCTTTAATAAAGCAAACTGTTAATTGAACTATTCTCTGGGCTCCTGCTCAGTTTTACTGTTGAAGATTCCTTGATCAAGAATTCAATAAATTAGGGCTTCAAAATGACTTGTGGGAGAAATGCCCAAGCATTTGAAGGTTTTTGGTCAGGACTTTTCTCTTCCAAGTAGGAAAATGTTTGGATCTACAATAATGACAATAAATTAAAAATGTTTATGACAACCTTATACTTACAAAGAGCACAGTTTTTTTTCTCTGACACTATCCTCCTTGTCACCAAGTTCACAATCTCTCCATCTTCCTTTCCTCTTCACTTTTACCTACTGCATATATCCAAGCCATTATCAAGTCTTGTTATTTCTAACTTTACAATAACTCTACTGACACAGCCACAATCCTAATGCAGGTCCTCATGAGCCCACATCTGGATCATTGCAATAATTCTCTAATTGGTCTCCTCCCTCTGGGTCTCTCCCCATTTATAACCTATTTTCCATTCAGCTGCCAAAGTAATTTCCCAAACTGCAGATCTAACCATGTGTAATGTTAATACAGCCTGAAGATTGTTCTCGTCCTTAATAAGCCTATATGACCTGCTTTGAACCTTAGTCACATGAGCCTGGGCCTCCGGGGTTATGATGCCCTCTGGCCCTGAAGAAGGGTAAATATACTGAGGTTAGCATTTTGCTTTGGGGCTCACTCATTGGAAGAATGTTCAGGTGATTTAGCCAGATGAGACTCTAGGTATCTGTTAAGGAGCCCCCCTGGCTTTAAAAAACCCAGATGTTGGTGCTTCTCTCTCTGGTAACTATGTATGTATTTCTTTTATTCAGACAGTTGGAAGCCCTGTCTGTTGGTCTTTGCTATTTGTATTTGCTCTGTTTATATAATTTCTACTTGAAATTTCAGCTTGCATTTTCTCTGCAGTTCAAGGTGCTGACTTTTCCCCTGAACTAAGTGAATGATATGTATATGTATATGTATATGCATATGCATATGTTTGATTAAAGTAAGATTGTTGACCCCTTTAAAGGTATTTTCCTTTAGGAAAAGCAGATCAAAGAACCTATTCTAGCAGGCCTCCTGTGTGCTGGTGTTATTGGTCTTAAACCTCCACAGCAGCTGCAAGTAGCATTGTTGTCACACCATGGCACCTTTCCTTCTCTCCATTTAATAAACCCTTCTCCCTATCATGTCCAGAATCAGATATAAAATCCTCCTTATGGCATTTAAAGTCTTTCATTGCCTGGCCCTTCCTACCTTTCCAATCTTCTTATACTTACTCCTCATCCATGCCCTCTACATTGGTATTTTTGTTCCTTGAACGTCACACTCCATCTCCTAAATCAATGCCTTTGTATTGATTAACCTCTATGCCTGAACTACTCAAATGCCAGCCATCTTCTGCAAGAGATCTTTCCCCTCCCATCCCCCATGGCCCCAATACTTTTCCTCTGAGATTCCCTTTCATTTTTTCCATATATACTTTACATGTACATATTTATTTGCATGTTGTCTCTCACTTCTTAAGGTCAAGAGGACTATTTTTTCCTTTGTTTATGTCCCTAGAACTTACAATTCCTGGCAGATAGTAAATATTTAATAAATGTCTGTAGACTAACACAGCTAATAAGTGTAAGAGTTTGGATCTGAACAAGTCTGCCTGATTGTCTAGCACTCTATACACCATGATACCTTCGAAATAATTAGGTGATTACCTTACTAAGCCGGTATTTATTGACCTTTACAACATTACAAACTGTGTGTATGTTTCCTCTTGCCCTCGAAGTTTTGATAGTGTTTATTTTCCCCTCATTGATTTTAATAAACATTTATTAAGGTTCCAATATGTAAAAGATAACATGCTAGATATTGGGAATTCAAGGATGAAAAATTATACAATCTCTACGCTCAAGGAATATATAATATGGGAAATAATACATGAACATAAATCAGTATGTTGCAAGATAGATTGTAATAAAGAAGGAAGGGATTACAGGAAATGCTATGAAAAATGAGAGAGAGTGAGAGAGAGCTGAGTTAAATTTGAAGGTGAATAGTCATTAACTTAGACTCTCATATGCTCCATCTCAAAATAAAATCTCTGCTAAGATGATGATGACAGAGAAACAGTAAATTAAGAGATTGATATTTTGATTTACTAAAATAGAGAAATCAAAGAGTAAAGGCATGGAAAGATGAGTACTGCCCTGAAAGAATTCAATCATATGATTACTGAGTTCCTGTCAATGATCTTTGAAAAACTGTACTATATGGGAGATGTGCCATGTCTGTTTCAATAATGAGAAATGAGCATAGAACTGGTCTGGAAACTATAGGCCAATAAATCTAATTCAGATTACTGACAAATTCTGGAGTCTGTTATTAAAAGGAGATTTATGAAGAATTGGGATCACTATGAGCTAGCTCAGATTTAATCGAGAATGGGACATGACAGATTAATTTAATTTCCTTTCTGATAAGATTACTAAACAAGCAGATCAGGGGAATGTTGTCCATATCGTACAGGAGATTCACTGTGAAAGTTCTCTTGATAAGCTGATCAAGTGGGGAACTTTTGTTTGATTATATGCTGCTATAGACATGTTCCTTGATGCCTTTTGGAGAAAGGGTTCTAGTGATTCTGATTTGCCCAGTTCAGCTGCTACAGATTGGTGCTACCTTTGTATGCTGGACTCTAACAAGGAGCCAGTATCACAGACTTAGCCCCTTTCTCTTTTCTGAGCACTACTCAAAGACCTAAGAGTAGACTTTGGTCCCATGGGAAGGACATCACATGGTGTATTGTCACCAGTCCCTGAGAACCAACCATTTATCCTTACCCTGCTCAGTTCTGGGGATGAGAGCCTCTCTGTCCAACAGATGACAGAAGCAAGGGAAATTGTGGAGTATTCAGAATTTCAGGATTTTTAGTGTGGAGATGAAGCTTTGAGGAGGGAGTGGGAGAGGAACACACGATCTTAAGCACATGGCTCCTTTGGAAAGGGAAACAAATGTGGGAGGGGTTGATGCACATTAATGGACTATGGTTGGACCTATAAAATAGTTCGATGATTCTAGAAAGCAATCTGGAACTGTACCCAAAACTATTTAATATTTGGAACTGTATATCTAAATCATGTTTACTTTCTGACCATGCAATAGTAGGCATATACCTAAAAGAGGTCAAAGACAAAGGAAAATGATTTATATGTTCAATAATATCCACAGTCACAATTTTTGTTACAGCAAAGAACAGAAAATAGAGAGAGTATCCATCAATTGAGAAATGACTGAACAAATTATCATATGAATATAAGGCAATATTACTATACTGTGAAATAAAACGATGAAAATGAAGCATTCAAATTGACCTAGGAGGAACTGTGTGTGAGCTGGTACAGAGTAAAGTGAACAAAACCACAATAATATAAAGCAGATGTTCTTAATTGCTGGTGGTGGTGATGAATGACTACGGAAATGTATAATATTTTGGTAATTTGCTTTAAATAAAATTCTATGTTAACCATTCCTGATAGGAATACATGGAGCAGTGTGTACTCTGTCACAGACTTCTATTGGACTACGGGAAATGACAGAGTGACTGCATTTTCAGGGTTTTTTTCTCTTCAAAGAAAATTAATGATGGTGAGATGTCAACAAAACAAGTAAAGTAGAAATCAAAGGTACCACTGGTGTTAGAGGACAATGTCAACATCATATTATAATTAGAGATGCAGGGTCTGGGTGAAACGCCTTGGTATTAGAATAACTGGGGTCTAGTCCAATTTCTGCCACTAAAATAGCTATGTGACCATGAGCAAGTCACTTCAAGTCTCTGGGTCTCAATTTCCACACCCTTACATTTAGATTGTGGGGATAAATGAGCTCTCAGATCTCTCTTCCAGTTTTTAAATTCTGAGACTCCCTGTAAACAGGCAGTAGAACCAAATATATGATGTAGCATCACACTTCGTAAGACCATTCTGTCAATGATTTAACAGTAAAGCTAAGGTATAGGTAAATTGGAATTTCCACAGATTACTGACGATTGATTCTATGTGACAAATATACATACATACATATATGTGCATATATGTACATATATGTATGTATATTTGTCACATATGTATGTATATGACATATATATGTAACATATATATGTATGTATGTATATTTGTCACATAGAATCAATCTATATATAAAATGAAAATTTGACATGTCCATAGAGGGAGATATCTGCTATGGGACTGAGTGCTCTACCAAAGGAGTTAAAATTAATTCAAGGTTCAGAGTTAACCACTTGAAGGTTACATACACATTGTATACATGTTCTGTGATTATAACTTTGTTATCCATGTGCCTTTGCGAGTCACTTTTTAGTAAGCTTAGAGACAGAACAACAAATTAGGATTGAGGGAAAAAGGGAAACATGGTCTTCAACTCCAACACAATGGTGCCATTTTTTTCACGAATGGTTTCAGATAGATTTTTTCAATCTATTTGCTGACTGGGTTTCAATTTCTTCTAGAAGATGAAATAAATTGATCAAATGTTAAAATACTATTATATATGACTCATGGCTGAAATTTCAGCTAGAGGCAAGCTAGATGGTTTTATAAACAGAATACTAGACTTAGAGTCAAAAAGACCTGAATTCAAATCCTTCCTCAGGTATGTAAGTGTGATCCTTGACATGTCATTTACCATCTGTCATTCTCAGTTACCTCATCAGTAAAATGGGGATAACAATAGCTCCTACCTAAGGGAGTTGTTGTGAGGATCAAATAGGATAAATGTATGTAAAATGCATGCAAATGTAAGTAAAGTACATTGCAAACCTTAAAGTCATATACAGATATCACCTCATGCTTGGCACATAAGCAATAAATGTTCTTTCTTTTTTCTTCTTTCTTTGTTTCTTTCTTTGTTTCCTTCTTTCCTTCTTTTTTCCTTCCTTCCTTCCTTCCTTCCTTCCTTCCTTCCTTCCTTCCTTCCTTCCTTCCTTCCTTCCTTCCTTCCTTCCTATCATCTATGTATGTATGTATGTATGTATGTATGTATGTATGTATGTATGTATCTATCTATCTATCTATCTATCTATCTGCTGACACTGTCACCATCTCAGTATAGGCACTCATTACCTCATAACTGGAATACTGCAATGGTCTCCTGGTTTATCTACCTGTCTCAAGTCTTTCCCCACTACTGTCCATCCTATAATCTGTTGTCAAATTGATTTTCCTAAAGTGCAGGTCTGACAGTGTCACCCTCCTGTTCAATAAACTCCCTATCATTTCCAGGATCAAAAATTCTCTGTTTGGTGTTCAAAGCCCTCCATAATCTGGCTTTCTTCTACCTTGCCAAAATTCTTACACCTTATACACCCTCATGTACTCTGCCTCTTTGTAACAACAATGTTGCTAGCAGCTGCTGTGGGGGTATAAGACCAATAACAGCAGCACATAGGAGGGCTGCTAACACAGTTCTTTGATCTTCTTTTCCAAGGGAAGCAACTTTAAGGGGTTAACGATCTCACTTTAATTAAACACAGACAGCAAATAGATTGAAAAAATCTATCTTTTCCCTTTCTTTCTATCTCCAGTGCTTAGCACAGTGCCTGGCACATAATAGAAGTTTAAGAAATGCTTATTGACTATCATCCCAGATAGCGTAAGGGTCCATCTTTTTTTTTTCCACGTCAGACCTCAGAAATTGCTTCTCTAGTCCCTCTCCATGTAAGTCATTTTCTTGGATCTGACGGAAAAGAAATTCAAAGAAATGAAAGCAAGGTAAGGTAAATTCTCCTGAAGTACAAAAATAAATGGTTCCTTTGAATTCTTCAATTTACTTAAGTCTCTCCTACATTCTCTATGTGTCTCTAAAGCAAAGTAAGCACTTTGAGAATGCAAGATTCTTCTATGTAACACCTCCAAGGCAAGAAGGTTATCTCTAGTGCAGAAGACTGAGTTCTACCTCTCCAGAGAAGCCCCTTACCAGCCATCAGTTCTCATTAAAAAAAATATCTACTCACTGGAAACCATTATAATGGTTCTTCAAAACAGACAAAGGTTCAAAACAACTTATCTACACATACTTTCACTTTTATGATTGTTATGCAGGTATTTTTGGTCTAATAGAAAAATGATCTCTTGGAGTGGCCAGGTTTCCAGTTCCTACTCCTTCTCTTTCCATTGTACTTCAACAGGGCAACATAGAGGAAATGTCCTATAAGCACATAGAGAAAAAAACAAACCTCATTGCAATTCAGAAATGAAATGTCTAAATATGAAACTATGTGGGAATTTTCACTTGTCAGAACCTAATTACACAATTTGAGTTAGTGATTTGTCGTTGCTGTCAGAAAAAGTGAAAAAAATGCTTTTGAAAATGATAAAATCTATGATTTTTAAATACTAGGTTCAGAATCTTTCTCATTATGGGAAAAAAATTCCTACTTTTCCTTGTTCATCTACTACTTAACTCAAATAATTGGCAGAGCATTTTTGGTTCTAGTCAAATCTCTATGCTGTCATGTGCTAGAAAGTTCTCTAGAAGATACTGCTTGTTTTCAAGGTGAAATCCACTCCAATTTAGATACAAAACTTCTCTACCTAGTAAATGCAATCAAAAACTCAATGTCCAAATTATTTCAATTTGTGTCACCTGGGGAAAAACACATTTTATTTCCTATTCCCAAAGGCACAATAAAGTCTACCCCTAAGGGAAACAAAATAAACAATGCTCTTTAATTTGAAACAGGATTCTAAATCTCATGATTTCGACGAGCCTCTTCATTTTAACACAAAGCTTTTGGTCTTTACAATTCCTCTCCACCTTCACACTTTTCATCTATGTCTTCATCCTGCCACTAACTACGCCTCTGAAAAGAGAATGATCTCTACCTGTGTGTTGAGCCCTTCACCTCCTACAGAACTCCCAGCTCAATTTACAGAAGCCCAAGTTAAGCCATTAGCTCATGTTCTGGATTCCAAATCCCACTGTCAAATCCCCTGAGATGTCAGAGCAGTTTTTCTTGTTGGTTCAGTGGATTACATGGTATATACAACATTATGTTTAAAGACCTTTATTATAAATAATTAGAACTGGAATTCTACCCACACACATACAGGAACACACACGAATCTTTGCCGCTAAAGAAGCCTGTTAGTCTTATCCCAGTAAGAAGGAATGTGTTTAAATATCAAATTCACATAGCTTTTAGGCCTACTTACTGAGATAACAAATGCAAAAACTGAATAATGAGTTTGTTGTGTAAAATGTTTCAACTTTACAAAGAGTCAAAACATTTTACACAACCAAACACTGACAAATATTATTAGTTACCTTTCAGTGAACAAATATAAATGGCATCTTATCCCGGGAATAGTGAGTTAGACACGTATGTGTGGGGTCAGGCAAAGTCAACTGTTCTCTTGGATTTCAAGCAACAGGAAGTCTTTAGAGAATAACGGCACCACATGTCATCTTCTCTGAATCCTCTTAATAACCGGAAAGAACATACCCACACATATACTGATCTCAGCTATCTCAGGTACACACACAAAACCACAGGTGCTCGCATGCACACACACACACACACACACACACACACACATGAATAGGGTTTGTTATGTGGAAAGGAGTTTGGGTGATGATGGTGAATGGCAGGGGTGAATTGTTCCCATACTCACCAATATATAGAGCTATCAACATTTGTCTTTGGTACTCTTCTCTAACAATTAAATCGATTGGTTGACCAATGCACAAGCATTTATCAAACACCTAGTGTGCCAGGAGCTATGCTAGGCATAGGAGAATACAAAAAGAAAAAAAATTAAATAGTCTATGCCCCTGAGGAGCCCTTAATGCAGTCCAGGGAGAATACATGTACATATATCCACAAAGAAACAGTATGCACACATGTTCACACACATATGTAGCTGTACTATAATGTATGTATATACACATATACAAACATGTGTTTATACATACTTAGTATAACTGGATCATAGTGTTCATGGAGGAGAGAAAAGTATAAGAAGACTAGATACTCATCTCAAAGTGATATTGATGGCTCAAAGGTTATGGACAGTTTTATAGCCCTTTGGGAATAATTCTAAATGTTTCTCCAGAATGGTTGGACCAGTTTACAACTCCACCAACAGTGTATTAGCATACCTATTTTTCCATATCTCCTCCAACATTGTCATTTTCCTTTTCTCTCATGTTAACTCTAATAAATGGAAGGTGATACTGCATAGTTGTATTAATTTGAATTTCTCTAATCAATAGTGATTTAAAGCATATTTTCATATAATTATTGATAAGTTTTGATTTCTTTGGAAAACTGCCTGTTTATGTCCTATGATCATTTATTAATTGGGGAATGGCTCTTATTTTTATAAATTCAGCTCAGCTCTCTATATTAAGTAATAATCCCTTTATCAGAGAAACTTGCTGTAAATATTTCCCCCAAGTTTCATGCTTTCCTTCAAATTTTGGTTTCATTGGTTTTGTTTGTGCAAAAACTTTTTCAATTAGAAGGCTTTTGAAATAGTTCCTTAAGAACTGATGAGAGCCAGAACTGGGGTGGTGGCCATGTGAATAGATAGAATAAAGGAGATGATACATGTTGTAAAAGTAAAATCGATAAGATTTGGTAATGGGTTAGATATGTGGGTTGAGTGAAAATGAGTAGTCAAAAGAATTACAGTGAGCTTTTGAGCTCAGTGACTAGGAGGATGGTAGTACCTTTAACAATAACAGGTCAAACCCTAGGGGAGGTTTTAAGAGAAAAGATAATGAGTCCTGTTTTAAACATGTTGAGTTTAATATGCCTACAGGACATCCAGGTTGAAATGTCCAAATAACATGATGTAAGGCTAGAACTCAGAGGCCAGGACTGGTAAAAATGGACATAGAAACTATACATCTACATAGAAACTGCAGGGTGTTCCTGGACACATAGGCAAAAATGCATATTTTCAAGAAATGAGATAAATGAAATTTTTATTTAATTGGAATATTAACAAATAACATCTTCAATATGAATTCCATCATTTGTGATGCAAATGTTGATGCGCTTTGCAAGATTCACCTGAACTCAATGCAGGAACTCCACATTGCCATCAATTGCCTATGCATCCAGACTTTAGGAACACCCTGTACAACTGAACACATTTTAGTGGCCAGAACACCAGTGGAACTGAGGAGGCAACGGTTAACACTCCCCCCCCCCCATCCCCACCACCATGCCTTCCCTTCCCAGAACTGCACCAAGGGCTGTTGAAAACAGGGAAGCAGTGATACAGACCTAGGGAAGCTGAGGTAAACTTTGCTTCCATGAGGATCAATCTAAGATCCAGCCCCCCACCCTTGGGGAAGAAGAATATAAAAGCAGTTTTAAGACTTTGGCAGAAAGCTCTTGGCCAAGCAGAGAAGGTCCTTGTCAAATATTTTTAATCTCCTTGCTGCTAGATTTTATCTACATTTACCTTCCTCATTGCTTTTTAATTGCCTTGGGAACTGCTTATCTGAATATACTTTATTTAAATAGATTATTTGTTTGAGACCTTAGACCCTGACATAGGGCAACATAGTTGCTGGAGTGGTCATCAAGTTGTTTGTCCTTCACTTTCAAAGAGGACCAATGACATCATGGGGTGATACTTTGATTTGTGTGTGAATTGGATTTAAGTGAGGCAAAGTTATCAGCCTCACTCTCTCTTCCACAGTCACAGAAGTCCAAGGGCAAGACAAAAGTCGGGATTTCTGGTGATGGTCTGGGATGTACTGGATGACCTTGGTGTCTTTGATGTCTGATCAAGTGCTAAACACTTTACAATGCCTACTTCGGCAACCTTCATGGCTTTTAGAACAAATTGTTCTTAGCCACCTATTCCACCAGGGGAAGTACTCATGCACTTAGGGAGACACCTCCCTAATTCACCAATGGGTTTGAGGCCAGTCAGTTACCCTCAATTTCGTTTAATCCAACTTGGTTTTACCAGGGTGTGGCCACTGCACATGCTACAGCAAGCAAGAGTTGGGTGAAAGGTGGACATCAAAGGTAGGTGATTAGTCCTGAAGAGCACTCAGCAAGCCATCACACCAGAGGTATTAGAAGAGGAGAGGGCGCAGGACAGACCATTTGTCACACATGGAGCTCGTATTGAGGGACACTTCAAGGTTATGAACCTGGATGACTGGGAGAAGGATGATGCCCTTGATAGAAAGAGGGAGACAGAGAAGAGGGGCTTGCTTTGCAGAAAAGATCATGAATTTTGACTTGGACATGCTGATTTTGAGATGTCTATGGGCCATCTAGTTTGAAATATCCAATTAGGCAGTTGGTGTGCAGGTGGATGATAGGGTTGGATATATAGAGAGCTGGGAGTTATCTTTGCAGAGATGAAAATTGAATCCATAGGAGCTGTTGGGGCCACTGAGAGAATACACAGAGAAAAGAGGATGCAGACAGAGCCCAGGGATACCCCCAACTGGTGGCTATATAATTAATGATCCATCAAAAGAAAGTGAGAAGTAACAATCAGGGAGGGAGAAGGAGAATCAAAAGTGTCATGCCTCAGAGAGAATATCCAGAAAGAGACATTTAGTCAACAATTTCAAATGCTACAAATGCATTAAGAAAGATGAAGACTGAGCAAAGTCCATCTGTGTGACCCAGAGGACGGGTTAATAGAGGCAGGGAATCCATTCCTACTGTGATTCTCTGGACCATACTCTCCAATTTCAGGTGCTCCTCCTTCTATGCTATGGGTAAGATGACCATATTTTCTGAACCTGCAATCATGACATGCAGTTATCAATTTTGCGTTGCTGCCACAACTGTACAGGCTTTCAAAAGTTAATTCATGCAGTATGGTGTCTGTAGCCTTAACATGTGAAGTGTCAAAACCAACTGAATTATTCCCACCATGGTCTACCTGCACTGTAACATCTGTGCCAAACATACTTTACCAATACTTGCAAAGTATAAGACTCTTTTCTCATATCTTAGTTTTCAAAGATAATAAACACTGTATTTCTTCTATCTTTAATGATACTGAATGGATTTTCAAAATTGTTTCTCTAGGCAAATTATTTTTGTGTTCTAATCAACAGGCTAATCACCTTAAAAACATGACCTTGTTTGAGTTGGGGACTTGGAGTATTTCAACGCTTCAAAATATTTGTTATTTTATGCAGTTCTGTGCCTCCGCAGATGGTCTTCAAAACTTTCTGTGATCAAAAAATTCATCACCTGCTGCTCCTCTTCTTTCCCAGGATGAATCTTTCTCAACTGAACAAGGCTTATACAATGGCTATAGCTGTGGCTAGACCTCTAGTCAAACCCTTTTCATCTCGGCAGTTCCTTCCAGAACTTGCACAAAGTTGGCATTGCCATGGAGATCCCAGAGTCTCCTCTCAACTTTGAATGAAACACCAGGGCAGGACCATGGACAACACACTCCATCTCTGGACTTTGGGCATTTTCACCGGCTGTTCCCTATGCCTGGAATGTTTTACCTCCTCATCTCTGACTCCTGCTTTCCCTGGCTTACTTCAAGTCCTAAGCAAAATCTCATCTTCTACAGGAAAACATTCCCAACACCTCCTAATTTGAGTGTCTCCTCTGTTGCTTATCGCTAATTTATCCTGTGTATAGCTTATTTGTGTATAGTTGGTAGCATGTTGTCTCCCCCATTAGACTGCAAGCTTCTTTGTATCCCCAGTGCTTGGCACAGTGCCTGGTACACAGTCAGTGCTTAATAAATGTTAATTGACTGACTGATTTTACTGGAAGGAGATAATAAGTGACTTTGCATTACCTATTATTTTGAATAACCCCAAACTACTTGATACAAGGACTTTGGTGGAGGGGCTACAAGTATTGTAATAAAAATCAAATTGAAAATTTAAATTAAATGCAATTCACAGGCAGCCTTACTGAAGGTGGTTGTATTTAAAATGTAGTGAGCTTTGGGTGCCTACATTATCTGCTTGAAGAATACAAAGCAATTAACATAAATTGAGCATAATTGCTGTTTTGGAAAGAGTCTAAAGGGAGAACATAAAATGAAATTTAATTTATACTACAGTATTTTTAAAATATGCTACTTTAGTTGGGAAGTGCTTTACTGATGCATCGTCATCTCATCTGGCATTAGTTGTTGTAACAAATGGTAGGCAAACCCTATGGTTTCATATCAAAGAACATAAAAATCAATTTTTATGGACAGATGAGATGACTGCACTGACTCATCGAATTTTATACACGTACATGTGCATGTATGTATATGTGTACATATAGGTATTCACACATATTAAGACATATACATATATCTTAATATGTGTGTATACATAAATTTTCACCAGTATTTGGTCTATTTAGAATATGAAATATCAATACCCTTGTCATCAAGATCATTTAAGAAGGATGTCATTTTTAATGTTGCTATGCTATGATTCTTGAATCGTTCTGGCAAAAAATTTTGTGGAACTAAGTCAAAATATCCCTTCTGTCTCCTGAGGTAGGAGAGGTAACTATCAAAGCAGGTGAGTCATTTTCCAGGGTAACAGTTTGTTGCCAAGAAACATTTAGTAATTATCTACCAACTAAAGAAAAGACAAAGAAAGTCATAAATAAGAAAGCCCTAGTGCTTTGGTTCCTTACTTCCTGCTAAAACATAGTTGGGAGTTCAGGAAATGTTTATTCAATGCACAGAAGTTACAGTTTGGAGTTTTATGGACTTTAAGATAATTTACCACAATTTTTGTCATTTTTTCTTTGTTTTTTTGTTTTTTGGAGGGAGGAATCTATATTCTTTCACAGAAGACCATCAAGGTCTCTTCACTAGAAACCTTCACAGAAGACCAGCAAGGTTGCTGCCCAGAATATTCCTGAGAGGTTCAATGGCTTGCACTGCCAGTATGTATCAGAAGTGGGACTTGAACCCTGCGGTGGGCTCTCTCTGGTATACTGTGCTGTCTTACATATTCATTATGGCAAGTCAAAGAGTTGAAATCTACTATTTGTTGTATGACAGTTACTAACTACAGTATTACTATACTGTATAGTAGAGTTGAAATCTACTACTTGTTGTATTACAGTTACTAACTATAGAATGGAGTCAGGGGTAGAGAATCTAGAGCCAAATGGGCTAGGAAGTAATTAATGGAACTACATCCTCCACTGGAAAGATAATTGAAGGAAGAGGTGATTTCCCTACTTTTTGGTTAGTATCTACTTCCCTTGGCCTAATTATTATTCTTGTATTTAGGAAGAGTATGCTAAAGGGTCTAGAAGTTAACAAAAAGAAAACAGTTGTATTGGGATAACTTTACCTCTAAGAGGTAAAGATGTCAAGTCTTCCATGGACAGTGCATGGGCTCCCATTCCCATGTCATGTGTGGGCTCTCAAAGTTTGTAAAATAACAAGAATTTTTTTTCTCCAGACTGAGGTATTCTATCTTGATTCCAATCATTATTTTCTTGTAATACTAAAGATGCCAACAAAGCACTTTTGAGTTTAGCTTTTCCACATTAAGCAACACAGCAGTTTCCAAAGGAACAAGATCCTCATTAAGGGAAAACTGTTTGAGAGTTTGGTGCTCTACTTAGAAAAAAGTGTTTGGTGAGATGTCTTTGAATTGTTGGCTACAAACTAGCAATTAATTTGTTGAAGCACAGGATTTTTAGCAGAACAAATTAAGCATATTTGGTGTATAGTCTAAAAACTAATAAATTATTGTAGTCATTCTTCAAAATTCAATCCAATTCTTTGATTATTTATTATATACTCACTATGTGTAAGACTATCTGCTAGGTTCTGGGCATACAAAGAAATAAGAAAAATGAGATGGCGCCTCCCCTCCAAGAACTGCCAACCAAGCACAAGGTATGAGAATATGACAAAGTGCATTACAGGTTACTGAACAGTGGTCTGACATATTCAAGAAGAATATTAAATTTAGGAAATAAAAATATAAAAGGAGAAAGAAAAAAAGGTAATGTTCAGCTTCATGAAAATAAAATGAAAAAGGAAAATTAATACAAATACAGAACTATCTTTGAACATCATAATATCTATCCATTTGGTTCCTTATAAATAAAACTTAATGAATCCCAGAAAGTTTTGTTGTTATTCAATCATGACCCCATTTGGGGTTTTCTTGGCAAAGATACTGAAATGGTTTGTCATTTCCTTTTCCAGCTCATTTTACAGATGAGAAAACTGAGGCAAACAGGGTGAAGTGACTTGCCCAGGGTGATATAGCTAGTAGGTGTCTGAGGCTGGATTTGAACTCATGGCTTGGTGCCCTACCTGCTGTGCCAACTAGTTGCCCATCCTGGCAATTGAAGAATCTACTTATATGAGTAATAGGGTTCATTTTTCCTGAGAATATATTTGAGAATAAAATAGATCCCAGAAATTTGGTAACCTATTTTATTCTTAAAGGTATTCCCAGGAAGAAAATAAACCCTGTTACCTATTAGAGAATTTAAGACAATTTGTAGATCATTGATATTTCCCAATGGTGCGGCTAGGTGGCACAGTGGTTTGAGTGCTGGGCCTGGAGTTAGAAAGACTGCTCTGCTGAGTTCAAACCTGGCCTCAGATACTTACTAGCTGTGTGACCTTGGGCAAGTCCCTTCACACTGTTTGCCTCAGTTCCTCATTTGTAAAATGAGCTGGAGAAGGAAATGGCAAGCCACTCCAGTTTCTTTGCCACCGCAAATGGGGTCACAAAGAGTTAGACACAACTGAAACGATGACTCAACAACAAAAATTTCCCAAAAGAAAATTTATGAGCAATATAAAGTGTCATAATTACAAACATAAATACAGTTTTCAAACTAAACAAGTCACTAAGCTTTAAAGACCACAGGGCCTACATCACCTAAAATCACATGGTACCAGGAAAATCCAAGAGACGAAATGCATAAAAGTGGGTATGGCACAGAGCCAATAATCTCTCCCATCTGTTCAAGTTATACCCAGCTTAACAACTCCAAAGTTATCCTCACATTTGCCCTTTCTCTCCACTCACACAGCCACCATTCTGGTTTAGGCTCTCATTATTCCTAGACAATTACAACAGCCTCTTAATTGCACACCTGACTTCCAGTCTCTCTTTAATCATATACCAAACCGCTGCCAAAATAATCTTCCCAACCACAAGCCTGATCACATCATTTCTGTAAGCAAGAAACTTCAATGGCTGCCTACTGCCTCTAAAACAGAGGCAATATGAACTCCTCATCCTGGCATTTAAAGTCTTTACTATCCGGATCTAGCTCACATCTCCAAGATTACTGTACATTCCTCTCATTCTCACCTTCCAACTGGCCTTTTGCTGTTCCATCATCTTAGCGCTTCAATTCTTCCTGTGCCGCAGGTCTCCCAGACCTGAAAAAGACTCTTTCCATGGCTATACCTGTTAGAATTCCTAATTTTCTTATGATCTCAGCTCAGGGACTAGCCCTTCCCTCAGTCTGTTGTTGTTCAGTCATGTTCAACTCTTCATGACTCCATTTAGGGTTTTCTTCACAAAGATACTGTACTGGTTTGTCAGTTCCTTCTTCTGCTCATTTTAAGAGGAGGGTTAAGTGACTTGTCCAGGATCACACAGCTAGTATGTATCTGAGGCCAGATTTGAATTCAGGAAGATGAGTCTTTCAGACTCCAAGCCCGACTTTCTATGTCTTGTTCCACCGAGCTGCACAGGCTTTCCTGGTCCTCTTAATTGTTCAAAATGTAAGCGAAGCATCCTATTGGCCAAATACACACAGGAAAGATCAAGAATCAAGTGAAGTAGGAAAAGACTAGTTATCTGGCACACACTTGGCTTAGTTTGTATGCTCCTTCAGGTTCATTTACGTATGGACAGAAAATATGTGGGAACTTCTGAAGAATCTGCAATAGGTCAGACCCACATGGTTCTGTGGTTTGTTTGTTTTGGCAGAGCCCCATTGAAATGAGTGTGGGGGCATTGACCCTCTCAAGAGAAATTAAGCATGGAGTTACATCCACTTTGAGGTGCCGAGTCAGAGAGAAGCCCTGGCCAAAGGCCCTGGCTTTGTTTACCAGAAAACAAAGAAGCTACAAAATAGAGTAAAGCCTTGTTGATGGATTGCTTCAAGGCACTAGTTAAGCTTGGACTGCTGTGCTCTGGGTTTCAAAGTCCAGTGCCTGAAATGAAGAATTTGCTTCTGGCAAATCTCCACAAGTCAGACAAGGCTCAGGGAAAAGAGATACTCTACCTCCCTGTCTCCTCCACCATCTCAGCCTCATCATTGGGAGAAAAGCTTTTGAGTGTTTTTTCCCTAGTCTCATGTATGATATGCAACATTTCCACTTTTCTAAAAGACCTAAAAATGACAACAACAACAATAATTCAGGGTTTTTTGACAAAAATGTAATGGCATAGTCTTCTATTGCTCTTCCTATACACAGCACACAGCATCTCATGTGAGGTCTTTGGTTGAATTCAGACGCAGGAAAACAGAGAGAAGCTCTCTGACTTGCCTAATGGAGCTTCAATTATCAGCAACCAAGAGAAAGCACAGGACTGGGAAACAATGTCTGGAAGAGACAACATGACTGGTAGAATCGACATATCCAGAAAAGTTTGCAAACCACACAAACCAATGGGAACAGCCCAAGAGGAACAGCACGATGTCGTAACTTGAAAGCTTTAAAAGCTTGTACCATCGGGCCAGGGATGCTTCTTTGCTTTGTCCTTCCATTTCCTCCCCTAGCACAGAGGAGACACTTAATAAATTCTTTTTAGATAAGTACCAACTGGCACTATGCATTGTCCCTATGTTGTCATTATCCTCAAAAGCAAGATTAACATTTTTAAAAACACATCTGGGAATAGCATATTAATAGTAACAGTAATATTGTTTTAAGAATGACTTTGAACTAGCTCCATTGTGACTATTATAAATACACCAATAAAAAAAGAACATATGAAGAGAGATGCACATGAAGACGTATCTACATCCAGAGAAATAACTGATAAATAAAAATGAGTAGAACAATTTTACATACATGCATACACATATACATGTATATGTGTGTATGTATACATATATGTACATATATGTATATACACACCTATTTGTGTCTAATGGTAGCCATCTCTAAGTCAGAGTTGGGGAAAGGAAGAAAAAAGAAGAAAAAAATTACATGACAACTGTTGTATATTTGGAGGGAATACCAAAATGCTCATAGATTCGCAGTTTCATGTACAATCATCTTTTTTTTTTAATCATATTGTGTTATGGAAATGCTTGTTTTGTTCCATGAACTGAAAATAAAAAAATTTTAAAATACGTCTGGGAATTCAGAAGAAAATATTTCCAGTTCTGATTGGTCAAGCCAAATCAGCCAGTATCCATCAAGTGCCTACAATATGTCAGGCATTGTGTTAAGTCAAAGTGCCCACAATTTAATGAGGGAGACAAAACGTAAACAGCTATATATAGACACATGGGATAAATTGGAGATAATCTCAGAGAGAAAACAGGCACTGAAAGAGATCAAGAAAAGCTTCCTGCATAAAGTGGGATTATAGCTGGCATTTGAAGGAAGCCAGGAAGCAGAAATGAAGAAGGAAAACATTCCTAGTATGGGACAGAGACAGTGAAAATGCCCAGAGTGAGGAGATGGAGTGCCTTGTCTGAAAATCCTGCCCTGGTGTTTCATCCATGGTTGAGAGGTGACCCTGGCTTCTCCAATGACAATGCCAACCCAGAGATCACCAAAAGAGGATCAGAAAACTTGCTAATTATTTCGGTAGCCTGGGATGGGATTCTTTGGATCAGGTGAAGTGAAATCATTTAGGTCTGCTAGATTCTCTCATCTGGTAAATCACACAGTGGTACTAACTCCTCACCTGGGTATTCGACCCCACTGTAATAATTGTTGTTTCATATCTTCTAGTTCAAAGGTTTTTCTTGTCAGGGAAAATGCAAATTAAATGGTTATTAGCTTTTTTTTTCCTTTTTCATTTTGTCAATTATCATTACCTTATCCAGAGTTAGCAGTGGCATTATTCCAAAATTCCCTATTTGGTTTCCTTAGCATTCTTCATCTAACACTCCAAGCAATGGTGATATTCACTCCATTCCTCTATCAACCAATATAGAATGTCAGCTCCAGGGTCTGTTTTGGCTTTGTCTTTGTATTCTATGCTGCATACAATGATCAGCACATAGTAGGTGCTTAATATTTATGGTTGATTGATATGACATGAAGTATTTAGACTAAATGTTCTCTCAGGTCCCTTCCAGTATCAACTTTATGATCTTGTGCTGGAGGCAGCTCTAAAAAAATGTTTGATTTGTTATTTTGTTGATTGTCTAGACTTAGGAAAGTGTTAATAATGAAGATTACACCAAAAATATTATTCCCCACCCCAGCCTGATTAATAACCATTTACCAGCACACCCCTGTGTTAATCTATAAACATTGTTTGAGCTCAGCAAAAGTGCTGTAAAAGGCTCAGGGAATGAAGTCTCTACCAGACTAGGGGCCTGGCAACACCGACTAAAATGAATAGGTAATAATAGTACGAACAACAACTGACATTTGTATAGCACTTTGAGATTTGCAAAGTGCTTCATACCCTTTAATTAATTAGAGTCTTACAATGTTCCTGATCTTATGACATTAAACCCCTCCCCCACCACCACTCATCTGTCCCCTCTGACTCTAACTTGTACGACCTCTCTGAAAATGCCAGCTATAAATAGATGTTATGGTTCTTAGAAACCCAGTCTGTTACTTTCTCCTCAGGAGGCCCAGTTTCCTATGCCAGGAGATGATTATCATACCTATTAATTTGTTCTAGGTAGTTAACCCTACCTATGATTCAAGAATCATCTTTATGCAGATCCTCTTACATTTCTCTAACTAGCTTTTCTCTCCCTACTATTGTTCACTCCTGCATCACCAACTACCAGTAGACATTTCAAACTGGAGGGCTCATAGTCATCTCAATCTCAAAATATTCAAAAGAGAACTCATTCCCCCCCCCTAAAAAAAGAAACCAAACTTCTCCTCATCTGGATTTCCCTATTTCTCTCAAAGGAACCACTATCTGTCCAGTATTTTTGACTTGCAACCCGAAGAACCATCAACTTCCTATGCTCTCTTACTCTTTTATCCAATCATATTCTAAATCAGGGCTATCCAACCTTAGGTTATCTTAGGGCTGCATTAAAAAAATGTTTTTGATGGATGCACCCAGAATAAAAAACACAGTGCATTAATAGAAAGTGGGGGAACACACGTCATCAATATGACAGGTGAAGGTGTGAAGCACAAAAGCAAACACAAAACAACAAAGCGACAACACAACAGTATAAAGGTAGGGCACACTGACTAGTCTGCATCGTACAGATGGAACACATGCCACAGATAGATTGAAAATTCCGTGTGATATGTTCTGTCTGTAATACTGCTTAAAAACACCAAAGAAAATTAACATCAATGAGATTATTTGTGATGGAATTAAAAAATCTAATACACATTCCATGCAAATTATTATTATTTTTTTTCATTCTTAAAAAATAAAACTCACAGGTGGGTTGCAAAAAAAAAAAAAGCACTGCGGGCTGCATGCGACCCACAGGCCGTATTTTGGACAACCTTGTTCTAAGTTTTGCCTTTCATACTTTCATAATCTCTACCATGTCTGTCTCCTTTTCTTCACTCACATATTCCACACCCTAGTTTGGACATTGCTCACCTCTTGGCTAAACTATTGCAAAAGCCTCTTAATTGGAGGCTTGACCTCTTCCCTCTGCAGTATATCCTGCACATAACTGGCCTAGTGATAGTGTTAAAGTACTGATCTAACCATGTCACTTCTCTGCTCAATAAACTTTAGTAGATCCCTATTATTTTCAGGAATATAAACTTCTGTGTACATTATTCTCCTCCATGCACCAACTGCTCTTCCTGGAGTTCCTCACACTGGTGTCCTCTCTGGTTTCCGTGCTTCTGCATTGGCTCTCTATCTCCCCTCCTCACCTTCACCTCCTAAAATTCCTTAAAGCTCATTTCAAATGCCACCTCCTATATAAGGCTTTCTGTGATCTTTTCAATCTGCCTGATCACCCTCAAAGCATTCATTTTTCAGTCATGTCCAACTCTTCACGTCCCCATTTGGGGTTTTCTTGGCAGAGATACTGGAGTGGTTTGCTATTTCCTTCTCTAGTTCATTTTGCAGACGAGGAAACTGAGGCAAACAGGGTTAAGTGACTTCCCTAGGGTCACATAGCTAATAAGTGTCTGAAGCCAGATTTGAACTTGAAAAGATCAGTCTTCCTGACACCAGGCCTAGGATACTATCCAATGTGCCACCTAATGCATCACAAAACGATGAAAAGTCATTGAAGTCTCAGAAGGAAGGTTAAAGACCTAATATTAATGTGTTATTTGCTATGAAGTCAGTTGACCAGCATTTATTTTAAGTACTTATGGCTCGGTGGATAGAGCGCTGGGCCTGGAGTCAGGAAGACATGAGTTCAAATCCAGCCTCAGACACTTTTTTGCATATTTTGTATGTAATTATTCATGCATATGTTGTCTCCCTCTGTAGATTGTAAACTCCTTGAAGGCATTTTTGTCTTTGTATGCCTAACACAAAGTATGGTGACTAGCACAAAGCAGGTGCTTATTATGTGCTTGTTGACTTATTAAATCCCATGTTTCTGAGCATTTTGAAAAAGAAAGATGGAAATTGTACAAACTGTATAAATTTTAGTCTTTAAAAAAGAGTAGAGGTCATTCATTCCCTGAAAAACAATAATAGCTTTAGGTATGAGATTTTAGGAGGGGGAGCTTCAATCACAATCTGACAAGAAAGAGAGGCATGGGACTCTCATCTAGCCTGGACCTACTCTCTAAATCCATACAATTAAATTTTTCTTAATGACTAGCTAAGACTCCAAATGATATGTGTTCTTCCCATTTCACATTTACATCATTTGTTAGAGTAATTTTTTCTTCATTATTTATACTCTCCACGCCACTCTTAGTCCTTTTCAATGTCCAGAACAATCATAATGAAAACTTCTCTTTATCTCTCCAGATTTCAAGTGCTCTCTCTCTCTAGCACTAACTTCAACTATAAGTGCAAATAGTACAGGACTTCAAGGTGGAGGGTGGGGGAAAGTAATGAAGGAATGATGAGGAGACATTCTGTCCAATGGAAGATAGTAATTGATAAACAGATGCCATTCCGAAGATTTTGCACAGAAGTTCAGTAACCAAATTAATAGGGTTAAGTGTTGGAATTGTAAACTCCAATATTTTGAATGTACAGCATGATATAGCAGACAGAGATCTGGACTCAGAGCCAGAAAGAACCTTGAGTTGAAGTCCCACTTCTGACACATAGCACCTGTCCCTGGTCAAGTCTAGGCAACTCTCTAAGAGAATAAATTGACCAGAAGATGCCACCTTGCATTGGTAGAAGGGAATTTCTCACTCAAGAATTCCCTATACCAGTGAAATCATAGGTCTAATATCTATCCTTGTCCTTGTTTCCTGTAAGAAACCCTATAATCTATTGAAGAGAACACTAGGTATAGTACCAGGAGAAAATCCTGGGCACTTGTCTAGCTCAGTCCTGTGTGTCTATAAAGAATCACCTCTGCACAACAATGACATAATCAGAGTAAATAATACATCCATTTGAGAAAATGTTTCACATACTTTGTTCACCTTAAAAAGGCGTAACAAATATAAAATGTGTTAAGTATATTAAGCATCTAAGAGAGCCCACTGATTTTCAGAAAGCAACAGATCTATTATTAGACACAATATAGTATATTCATGAGTGTTCCTGAATTTTCACATGTAAATCAGGGCACTTAAAAGCACACTTCATAGAAATGCTAGCAAAAAAGCTATTTTGCAAATTTATTTTCACATATTAACTCTGGGGTTATATTCATTATATGTAGATTAGATAAACTTTTTCCTAAATTTAGTTCAGCATATTTTTTCCCCTTACAACAAGGGGATGAGAGTCGAGCTCCAAAGACACTGTGATATCATGAAACCTACACTGACAACCTTAAGGACAACATGGGATCTTTCATTATCAACCTACTGTCAACGAGCCATGTGCTTTTCCATTCCTTTCTCAGCGTGAGCAATGGGGCTGAGTGGAGCTGTCTGTACTCTGTTCTTGAGACCAACAGCCTAGAAGAAACAGAATTATCTCAGGCCATTACTGCATAGAGGTCTAATATAAGGAAAACTCAGAGATGTCCAAAGTTTCAAAATGATGTTGAATAGTTTCTCAGTCATGTCTGACTCTGTCGCCCTATGTGGGGTTTTCTTGGCAGAGATACTGGAGTGGTTTGCCATTTCCTTTTCCAGATCATTTTACAGATGAGGAAACTGAGGCAAAGAGGGTTACATGATTTCTCCAGGGTCATACAGCTATTAAGTGTCTGAAGCCAGATTTGAACTTGAGAAGATTAGTTTTCCTGACTCCAGGCCCAGTATTCTATCCACTGTGCCATCTAGCTCATCACAAAATGAAGAAAATGTATTAAAGTCTCAGAAAGAAGGTTAAAGATCTAAAACTATGATGTTATTTGCCATGAAGTCAGTTGACAAGTATTTATTTTAAGTACTTATGGCTCAGTGGATAGAACGCTGGGCCCAGAGTCAGGAAGACATGAGTTCAAATCTGGCCTCGGACACTTAGTAGCCATGTGACCCTGGGCAAGTCACCTAACCTCTGTTTGCCTCAATCCACTACAGAAAGAAATGGCAAACCACTCCTGCATCTTTGTACTAGTACTGGCATGTTATGGTCAACAGTGTCACAAAGAGTCAGACACGACTGAAAGACTGAACAGTAACAACAATGTGCCATGCCAAAAAAATTTTAGTTAAAAATATAAAAAGGATGGTAACCATCTGTTCTTCACATCCATAATGAAAGACAACATGTTGCCTTCAGGGTTGTCAGCTCAGGGTTCAGTGTCTTGGAAGCTCAACTCTCATCCCCTTGTCGTAAGGAAAGAAATATGCAGAACTAAATTTAAGAAAAAGTTTATTTAATCTACACGTCATGAATACATCTACCTCTGTAGTTAATGTGTGGAAATCAATGAGGAAATGGCCATAAACAACAGCAGAAATGATTTGGAATATCGTTATTTTGGAGTTAGACAATATGAGCTCTTGTTTTGATTTGTTTTGTCACTCTCATGTGCATCTATTGTATTCTGGACCAGTGAAAGTGATTGATGTTACTTAGAGTGTATTTACACAACTTAAGTAAGGAAGGACTATGTCATACTTTT
>CM053622.1:376136544-376160703 GCA_028646595.1 Phalanger gymnotis
TATGCTTTCTCTGGTGTTAGTAAAGGCTTAATCTCTTGCTAAAGTCTTTCCCATACCCATTATAAGGTTAAGGTTTCCTTCCAGCATGAATCCTCTGATGTTGACCAAGGTTTGGTGTCCTGCTAAAAGTTTTCCCACATTCATTATATCGGAAAGGTTTCTCTCCAGTATGAATTCTCCGATATTCAGTTAGTACAGCACTTCTTTTGAAAGCTTTCCCACATGTATTATATTCACAGGATGTCTATCCAGTATGTATCCTCTGATGTTGAATAAGGGCTGATCGCTCAGTGAAGGTTCTTCCACATTCATTACACTCATGTGGTTTTTCTCCTGTGTGAATTCTTTGATGTTGTGCAAGATGTATCTTCCAATTAAAGTCTTTCTTACACTCATTACATTTATAGGGTGTCTCTTCATTATAAATTTTTTGATGCTGAAAGAGGGATGCAGTATGAATGAAGATCTCATGACATTCTCTACATTCAAAGTGCTTTATTTTCTCTAGGATAAATTCTTTGATGTGGAATAAAGGATGATGCTTTCTCATATTCATTACACTGATAAGGTTTTTCCATTGGGCAAATTATTTGATATTTAATTAGGTCTTTAGTTTGCTGGAAGCTCTTTCTAAAGGTATCACATTTATGGGTAGAAACTCTTGGTTGTAAAATAAGGATTGACCTGCAGCTTGCACTTCTTCCAAATTCAATACATTCATAGAATGTTTCCTCAGGATGAGGGTTCTTGTGGGGGACTGTCATTTGTCTCAAATGTTGTTCCTGATTTTACTGCTACCTCTCTAATTATCTATCACGTTTTCAGGCTTTATAAATTTCCTTTTTTTTTTTTTGGAGTTGATTTCTTGGATCCAGTTTAAATCTCACAGGCTTATCTAATGAGACCAAATTCCTATGGTTTTCCATTACATCCTTTTACTGGTTCCTCTGAGCATAGTTCAGCTGCTTCCATTCCTCCAAGGTAAACTCCATAGTCACTTGACCTCCTTGAATGTCACCATTTCTGGGACCTGCCTGTCAAGGGCCTCTGTCCTCATGTTTTCCTCCTGTTGCTTGTATCACAGGTAAGTGGACCAATGTCACAGGGCAAGAAAATCACTGGGAGCTATTTGAGAGCAGGGGCTGTTTTTTTTGCCTTTCTTTGCATCCTCAGCATTTAGTACAGAAGTTCCCAGAACTTTAAATATAACAGAATAAAAGCAAGATAGTGACTTGTCCTAGGGCCATTTCTATTTAAACTCCATTAAAAAAGAGAATGAGACAACATGAATGATGTTAGATTCTGGTTCTGTTCTTGGTCTTCACCTTCATACTTGTTTAACCCTGTGTGGGTTACTTAACTTCCCCGTACCTCAATACAGTCACCTCATCTGTAATCTGGGGAAGGAGCAAACTACAGGTACTCAAAAGTCAGTCAGTTGAAACTAACATTTATTAGCACCCACAGTGCCAGGCCAGCGACATCACAGACCAAACGTGGTGGCTCTATTTTCTTTGAAAGGAAAAAGTTTCTTATAAAAATCTTTGCCATATTCCGTTTGTAGCTTTCCTGCAAGATTTATATTGACCTGAAGATCATTTTGCTCAATTGGGTCACCTTGCCAAGCTGTCTTTAAAATGGCTTCACTGTCCACTGCTTCCCTCTGTTTTATGAGGCATACTGCTCATAATCTTCTATCCTCCATAAGCTTTTATAAACAATTTTATATTTATATTTATATTCTAGACTTGAATTGCATTTGGCTTCCACATGTGTCCAGCTGACAAAAAATGTCTTGATTTTGCAGGCTCACGGGCTTTTAAGGATCTTCTTAGTCTGATTATGGCAATATCATTTTTATTATTTTGAGAGGAGACTGTTTACCGTGGAAGATGTCTCAGAAATTATTTTAATAAGTCATTTCTTTAGTCCAGATCCTACTTTTGTTATCAACTTATTTAAATAGGTCAGTTTCAAATTGTTTTAGTTGGAGTACTGAAGTAGTACTAAAAAACGTCAAATATGCTTCTTATTAACCAGTAGTACCTCTATCTTTATAAACAAACACAATCTATAACTGTAATAGTAGAACCAGCTAATGAGGGTCCAGTCCGTACAGCAATTTCAGGTTAAGATAGCACATGAACAATATTTCCTTCCTGATTCTGATAAAATACATAGACCAGACTTGCACAACTTGGCAGTTGGGAGGGGCCAAAATTAAAATAGGCTAAACTTCTTCAGGCCACAGATAGGTTTGTAGTGGCTCACTTTCTAAGTAAAGGTATGATTAATGATTAAACTATTTTGCAAATAAACCATATTTTAAAGAGGGAAATTTCAATTAATATCAATTAATTACACTTATTACTTAAGATTTTTATTTATCATGAAATGACACTAATGTCAAAAAATTACTTTGCTAAGCGGTACAAGTTTTAGTATATTTTCCAGGTTTTCTTACTGTTTACATTTAGTAATGACTGAAAACACAGCAAAAAGATACAACTCTCACTCCTCTCGCACTAGAGATTGACTGACAATGGTTGGTTGCCATGGGTCATGTGACAAGCAGGAGAGAGTGCACAGTGGCAACCTACCCACCAAGTTACACAACTGCACAATAGTGACCAGTGGAAGGCAAGCTAAGTGGGGCACGGACAAAGCATTTGTTACATCTTTACTTTCTTTCACATTCTCTACATTTTTTTGCAGGCAGCCTAAATCCTTTGGTGGGCCACAAATGACCCATAGGCTGTATGTTGTACAGATGTGACATAGAGGCTAGGGTGAGTCAACTTCTGACCTTGCATTACTGCATGTTAGTACTATGTGATGAGGAGTCTTTTTGATGAGTAAAGAACCAGAAATACCAAAAATTTAGGAAGCGGTAAGGTAGAACTTGGTTCATGTACAAAAAAGATAAAGTCTTCTTTCAGTCTTTTTGCCCTTTTCTATTGAGCAATTCAAGAAGTTCCCTGAGCTACCAGGTAGGCAAGGTAGAGTGGCTACCCTGTCTTCCACCCAGACACCATGTGAGCCCAGAAACCCTGTTCTTCACTGGTCTTAGGCAAACAAGTATTTCAACAGGGAAGTGCCCAGGTAATTGATGAGACTCAGAGAGCCAACAAAGTAATTAGATTCAACTGGCAACTGGAGCTGGTGGTAGCAGCCACTGAGTCTGGAAAGAAGTCACTCTTAAGTGACCAACTTGACCCATCCCAGCAAAGGATTGATTCATCTGCCGAGATACCATACCCTACAAGGAACCAGCCCAGTTGAGCAAGAGAGGAACTCGTTATTTGTCAATATCAGGGTCAGAAGGAAACTTGGTGGGGATTCCGTAAGGGGAACAAAAGAACTCCCCCAGACTAGGAGTATGGAGAAGCCCCTTGGCCTCACATGATTTCTGTATAATTGATGACCTTTAAGTATGACCCACTCTTTTCAGGGACCTGGTGTAGGTGTGTATGGATGTGTGTGCGCACACTACATGGCTACCCACTCTCACACAAGCAAGGGGAGAATCACCCTCTCCTCCAGTTTGCAGACTTTTACTTTGTAACTTAATGTTCTTCTATACATTCTCAGTAGAAAACCTTTTATAGAAGCTGATAGGAACTAACTGATTAATATTGGCAGCACACTAGACTGAGGACCTGGGGGTATGTTTGGCAGAGCCAGAAGCCACAACCACTCAAGGTAACCTTCAGAAGAAGGATTATCCCCTCTGGGAATCTGAACTACAAGTCCAGAGAAAAGGAGCCTAAAGGAAATGTTATGGAATAATGACAGCTTCTCTTGCTAGACTAATACATTTCCAAAGACATTTTAAAGGGCAACTGTTACACTTCAAAAGACTACTTTATATATTTGTTGAACTCTCCTTTAACTTTCTGAGGATCTATATGATCTTAATACAACCTTTTTTGAAGAGAGGGAGTAATCAGACCTGACTGGTGGATTCTGTTCCATGATGTCATATACAGGAAGTCCTGATAATGGTGGGAATATTTCCACTTTTAGTAGTTCTTTTCCTTCTTATAAGTCATCTGTGAGGTTTTCTTGCTATCCTTAAGTGTTTATAGGGCTAAATGAAGTGGGAAAGTATTGATATATACCCCACTCATATCAATTATGACAGGTAATGCCAAGGAATAACTCAATTGAAAACAGAGGATACTGAGTACTTTGTGATATCAATCTTTTTTCTTTAAATAAGGTTGGTATCCTTTGTGTTATTTGAATAAACCATCTCAACACTAACCTTGGAATAATAAAAACAAAAAGAAGGAAAAATATTCACAAATCTTTCGAGAAACATAAGTGGGCTTACTTTATATGTGCATGTAGTAAATTATGTGAGTGTATGTGTATATTCTGTGTGTATACATACGTGTGTGTATACACACACAATTGTATGTGCAGACCTATATTTCAAAATCATTATTTCATAAGTAATTATCATCTACCATTGCTACATTTCCTGACTCTAGTCTTCCTTTGCACTTTCTACCCCAATAACAAACTGTTGACTTAACAATGCCTATATGTGGGTATCACATCTCACAGCATAGACAAATACAGTCCAAAGAGTGCTGGTGCATTGCAGAGAGGATACATGGGAGGATATTTGTATGAAGTAGGCACTAAGGAGACCCAGTAACAATGTCTCAATGACAGAGTGGATGAAAAAGTAGAAGAGAATGGATAGACTTTACCCTTTTTAATTCTAGTGCCATCCATATATTAATTATTTCCTATTTTTCCTGAATATGGTTTCTTTTGTATGTATTTGGCTGCAAGCTGTCTCCCCCACTCTTTGAGGGCAGGGACTGTTTTTACCTCTTTTTGTACCACCAACACTTAGCAGAGTCCTTGGCACATTGTTGTTGCTGGTCACTCATTCAACATGTCCAATGGCTTATGACCATGTGAAGCACAATATGCCAATATTGTCCATTGGGCTTTCTTGGCAAAGATAACTGGAGTGTTTTCCCATTTCCTTCTCCAGCAGATTGTGGCAAACAGAGATCAAGTGACTTGCCCAAGGTCACACAGCTAGTCAGTATCTGAAGCTGGATTTGAACTCAGGTTTTCCTGAGTTCAGGCCCAGTGTTCTACCCACTGAGCAACCTAGCTGGCACATAGTAGGCACTTATTAAATATTTGCTAATTGAGTAATGTATCACAAAACCGGCCATGTTCTTATACCTTCTTTTGCCTGACACAGGAGTATTCTCAGGTGTCTTTCACCAGGCAAAGATTGCAATATTAAAAAACATAGTTTAGGATAGTAGGAACATGGGACAGAATAAGAAATTAAATGATTTTCATTAATTTGAGGGAACTTCCTCAATAATATACAAAACTCTTCAACTAAAGCAAAGGTTCTAGGAGGGCAGAGCCAAGACGGTGGAATAAAGGCAGGGACTCACCTGAGTTCTCCGAAATTCCCCTCTGAACAAGATTAAAATAACATATCAAAACTAATTCTGAAGCAACAGAATCAACAGGATGAGGTAAAAGAATTTTTCAGCCCAAGACAACTCGGAAGGTCTGCAGGAAAGGTCATTCTCACTGCAGTGAGTGGAGCACAGGACAGTGCCAGCTGTGCCCCTGAAAGCCAGCCACCTGCCTTGGGGGCAACTGAATCTGAGGCAGAGTGGCTTCTGGATCTCTCAGCCTACAGACAGTAAAGGGGCAGAAAACTTGTAGGAAGATTACAAGGGGACCCTTTGCTGGTACTGGGAGCAAGATTCTGTTGTATTGCCTATGTTCAGTTCTGGGTTGCAGTCTCACAGTGAGAAGGAACACTAGCAGGGGCCCTGGACACAGTTGCAGGGCAGAAAAAAGTGCTTGTGGTTACTCATAGACCAGAGCATAGACCAAGAGAGCAGCAACCACACCTCTCCTTAGATCATACCACCTTGGAAGATATGAAAATTTACAGACCCACACAAATAGTTCTGAAAACAGTTACACAAAAAATCTGAACTTGGAATAGAGAACTGAGTCAAATTTATAAGAATACAAGTTACCCTCCCCACCCCCAATGAAAAATGGTCAAAGAATATGAACAGGCAGTTTTCAGAAGAAGAAATCAAAGCTATCAATAATCATACAAAAAATGTTCTACAATACCACTTCTAGGTCTGTATCCCAAAGAGATCATAAAAATGGGAAAGGACCTACATATACAAAAATATTTATACCAGCTCTCTTTGTGGTGGCAAAGAATTGGAATTTGGGGGAATGCTCATCAATTGGGGAATGGCTGAGCAAATTGTGGTATATGAATACAATGGAATACTATTGTGCTGTAAGAAATGATGAGCAGGTAGATTTCAGAAAAACCTGGGAAGACTTACATGAACTGATGCAGAGTCAAGGGAGCAGAACCAGGAGAACATTGTGCATAATAACATCAATACTGTTCAATGATCAACTTTGATAGACTTAGCTCTTCTCAGCAATACAAAGACAATTCCAAAAGACTCATGATGGAAAGCGCTACCCACATCCAGAGAAAGAACTATGGAGTCTGAATGCAGATCCAAGCATACTATTTTCACTTTGTTCTTTCTTTCTCATGGTTTTCCCCTTTTGTTCTGATCTTTCTTTCACAACAAGACTAATGTAGAAATATGTTTAATATGATTGTACATGTAGAGCATACATTAGATTGCTTGCCATCTTGGGGAAAGGGAATGGGAGGGAGAAAAAAAATCAGAACTCAAAATCTTATACAAGTAAATGTTGAAAACTATAAATAAATAAATATTTTAAATGTTCTAAATCACCATTGAATAGAAAAATGAAAATTAAAACAACTCTAAGGTACCAGCTCACCCCTATTAGATTGGCTAATATGACAGAAAAGGAATATGACAAATGTTGGAGTAGTTGTGGAAAAATTGGGACACCCAAGCACTGTTGGTGGAGAGGTGAACTGATCCAACTACTGGAGAGAATAATTAGGAACTATATTCCCCAAGGGCTATAAAATTGTGTATACCCTTTAACCCCAAAATACTACTATTAGGTCAGTATCCCAGAGATAAAAAAGGAAAAGGATGTATATTACAAATATATATGTATATATATATATATACATATTTATAGCACCTTTTGTGGTAGAAAAGAATTGGAAATTGACAGGATGCCTACCAATTAGGAAATGGTTGAACAAGTTGTAGTACATGATTGTGAGGGAATACTATTGTGCTACAAAAATGATAAGCAGGATGCTTTCTGAAAAACCTGGAAAGATTTCCATGAAGTGATGCAAAGTGAACTGAACCAGGAGAACATTGTACACAGTAACAGCAACATTGTTTAGTGATCAGTTGTGAAGGACTCAGATATTTTCAGAAATACAGTAACACAACTCTAAAGGACCTCTGATAAAAAATGCTATCCAGATAAAGAATTGATGGAGTCTAAATGTAGAATGAAGCATACTTTGCTTTTTACTTTATTTTGGGGGCTTCTTTTTGTCTGCATTTTCTTTCACATGCCTAAAATGGAAATGTTTTGCATGACTGCACATGTACAACCTATACCAAATTCCTTGCCTTATTATTGAGTGAGGAGGGGAAGAAGAAAGAGAATCTGGAACTCAAAACTTTAAAAAAATTTAAAAAATTTTTATTATGTATAATTTGAAAAAAATAAAATATAGACTGCTAAAAATAAAGTAGAGGTCCTTAACCTAGAGTTTGTGAACTTGTTTGTTTAATGGCATTTAACTATATTTCAATATAATTTGTTTCCTTTATGCATTTAAGAATATTATTTTGAGAAGGGGTCCAATGGCTTTATCAGACTTCCTAAAGGGTCCATGACTCCAAAAGTTAAGAATCCTTGATCACCTTCACTTCACAAAGATAAATGATCACGAAACACCTATACTTGTTAAGTTGGGCAAATTTTGTGGTTAGAAACTAATGATTGTCATTGTTTATATTTTGAAGGTTTTTTTTGGAAGCTCCCTTTTCCCTTCTCCAATAGCTTTCCTTTTCTTATGTAAGGAGAAATTTTGCCTTTTTTTCTTACCTAAAATTATTCCAATTCCAAAGAATTACAGGATTTTTCCATTGGAAAGGGCCTTAGAGATCACCTAGTTCAAACTAGCCCTCCATCCCCCAGCCAAAGGAATACTCCAATTTTCCCTGAAACAATATGGTGGCATGGAACACTGGACTTGGAATCAGATTTGGATTTATATCCCATCTCTAACACTTTCTAACTCTGTGACTACAGGAAAGCAACTTGGCCTCTTTTATGCCCCAGTGTTCTCATCTATAAAATGAAAACAACACTTAGGTTCAATCCACCTTGAAGCGATATTGTTAAGAACATATTTTGTAAATCTTAAAACACCATAAAACAATGAATTACAATCATTATTTTGGTCATTCACTCTCTACTTAAAAAACCTTTAACTACCTTTAAAACTTAAATAAAAAACTATTAAGTAACAGAGCACTGTGTGCCCTCTGAATAATAATAGCTGGCATTGATACAGCACTTTAAGGTTTGCAAAACATTTAGCAAATATCCTCATTTAATCTTCCCAAAAACCCTGGCAGGTAGGTTGCCATCATAATCTCCATTTTACAGACGAGGAAATTGAAGCAGAGAAACTGACAAAGTGTTCAGAGTCACAAAGCCAGTAAATGAAACTTAGGCAAACAGAGGTTAATGATTTGTCCAGGGTCACATAGATGTTAAGTGACCAAGTTCAGATTTGAACTTTAGTTTTCTGTGCTTGATGTCTGGTGATGTATCAACTACACTACTTCCAGGATTTTACTCAGAAACCAACAGGTCATAGGTATAAACCAATTCTTTACTCTATGAAGCTTTTACCTTTAAACAAGGTACTATACAAAAATATGTTATTTTTACTGTCATAGCAGCTTTGCTTGCAGACTGCAAGGTGGTCCTTGTTTAGAGAAAGATGCAGTGGAGAAAGCTGTCATGCTACCTGAACCTGGACACATCCTGTGGAAACATTTCACTTGAACATCAAGTAGCACACTGATTACCAGAATCTAGGATCCCATAGGGATTCTTCGGTTTATTTTGTGTTCTACTTAGTACAACATTGTTGATGTCAACAGGCACTTAAAGGTGGTTTTGACAATAAACTTTTTGTGGGAAGGAGTCAATTAATTTCATTAATGGAAAGAGAAAAAAATCATTCCTTTCAATCATTACTTCATCAGAAAAGAGAAGACTTACACAGAGGTATTTAACTTGGAGTCCATGGGTTTGGTATTTTTTTAAATTTTATCATTGCCATTTAATATTTTAGTCTTCAATATTAAAGTCCACAAGATTTTGAGTTATAAATTTTCTCCCCATTTCTACCCTGTCCCCATCCCAAGAGGGCATATATCCTGATTGCCTTGTTCCCCAGACAGCCCTCCCTTCTGTCACCCACTCCTCCGCCATGAGTTTGTTTTTAAGAAAAATATTTTGATAAGTGTATTTAAATATAATTGGTTTCCACTGTATTTGTATTTATTTTATTGTATGCACAAAATGTTATTCCGAAAAGGGATCCACCCGATTGCCAAGCATTTTTAAAAAAGGTTAAAACCCCCCAATGTAGGGAGACATGACTCTTCATGAAGAAGCAGTATCAGTCATGATAATAACTCCAGAGATAAGAACTAGGAACAATTAGAGGAAATTACAGAGAATCAGTTTTTCAGCACCTACTTTCATGCTTTGTCATGAGGAGAGGCAAATCTGGGTTCTTGAAGGCTATGCTAGAAAAACACAATCTCTGGCAGGTTCTTCCATGCTGGAAGGATGTTGAATAATATACTGGCAATTGTCTAAGTATGCTATCCAAAGACCAGCCTAGCTACTCATCTTGAGTAGGCAAGCCACTTGGTAATGAATTCCTCAGCTGTGGGAATCCAACACACACAAAAAATGCGCAATGGTACTTGGTCCTTCTGTTTCTGGAATTATAATGGCAGAACGAGGGAAAAGGGAGTCAGAGAGTTGGAAGAATCACCATCTCTAAATGGTAATTTAGGCATTGTTCCTTTTCACAAATTCATACTTGGTTCAATAAATGTTTATCATATAGGAGTGCATACAAAAAAGGTGATCCTTGTTTCTTGATCAGTGAGTGGAGATAGCCCTATAGAGGCTAAATTGTATAAATGGTGACATTCTTGACTTAAACTAGAAGACAGAAAGAAGTTGAAGTTAAATGCAAGGATGACTCAAGCTTTCTTTGGATTTGTGATGTGTCCAAAGGCAACAAGAAATATCATTTCATAGAACAGTTGGTCATCTCAAATAGCAATGCTTATAAGCAGACAAAGAAAAGGCCACCTTGGAAATAATTATAGCATATGTGCCAACATTTCTCTTTCCAAGGATGAAAATGTAGAGAAATTCTACATGAACAAGGAGGAATTTGCTCAACATATAGTTTAATACTAGGTTCCTTCAACACAAGGCTAAGAACAGGAGAGGACAGCAAACATGCTGGAAAAGATGGCTTGTGAATAATGAATCAGAGAGGACAAAGATTTGTAGAGTCCACAGAAGCCTTATGCCTAAACTTCAAGAATACATTCAGTAAACAATCAGCAGCATATAATGGGTATGATGTTGATTGCCTTCTCCATGGATGGATGAGGGGCTCCAGGAAGGGAGAGAATCTGGAATTCAAAATGTAAAAAAATTAATATTAAAAATAAACAAAGTTAAGACCCAAAAGAACAGTAGTAGCTATAAATTGCCAACATAATATGTAGAAAATTTGTTGCTGATTTTTCACAATCATTCCTGAATTAGCGATCTGTGTATAACTGAATTATCAATTTATTAGAGCAACAATTAAAATTAGTACAAAGCTCAAAGAAAGATTATTAATGAATAAAATGTTGGGTGGTATATGGATCTGTAGTTTCATTGGTAGGCATATAATTTAATATAGAAGTTTAATTGATGTAAATAATAAATTGCCATACTGAGAAGCCCAAAAAAGCCTAAAAAGTACTCTAATCTGTGAATTGCTTGCTTGTAACCTCAATCATTTATTAAGTTTCTACTTTGTGTGAAGCATTGTACTAAGCACTGGAAATACCGTGACAAGAGTAAAACAGTCTTTGTCCTTAAATAGTTTATATTATAACAGAGAAGACAATATTTATGTGTGTAAGTATATGAAGAATATATTCAAAATGAACACAAGGCAGTTTGGGATGAGAAGGAGCCTGTAATTGAGGGAGTTAAAGACAGAGATAGGGCAGTCAAAAGGTCATACAGGTTTAGAGTATAAAGATACCTGTAAAATCTTATAAAAAAGGATGACAAAAGATTAGGAGCAGTGTTTCCTCACAAATCAGAAAAAAAAATTGTGAGGAATAAAATTGGTTTAAAGGAAGCCTGGGGAAACATCCAACTAAACAAAACCATCCCAAGATGAAAATGGAAGAAAACAAACAGAAGAAAAATAGAAAAGACCTTCAAAATTTTTTTGTAACAATCTCTTTTCACAATTGATGAAAGAATGACCCAAATTTAATATACAGTCCTAGACATGCTTATGGAAGAAATAGAAAGGATACTAAAAAGAATAAGGACAGTAAAAACAATAGACAAAGTATACATAGAGCAGAACCACTTTGGAGATGGCAAACTGAAGGAACTGAGATATTTATTCACAAGGTATCTAAAGAAGGGAAAGAAACCAAAAGCATGGGAAAAAATCTTGAACCTCATTAGTAACAAAAAAGTGGTTGACAGAACACCAATAATTACTGACATATGTTTACTTTCTCATTTCTATCAATTTTTTTATGAAAATAGTAAATGCACACAGCAAAGAATCTTTGATAAGGGAATTACAGTGAATAGTTATGTTTTCCAAGAGATATTCCCCAAGAGGCAATAGCTTGATCATCACACAAGAAACTGAAAGATGTAGAAAACATGAGTTTCCCTTGTTCTTGTTTGCTAAGTTAAAGGATGTCTTCCAAAAAGAAGTCTCTCACGCATATATGTCAGAATGATGCAAGATTGCTTGAAAGACATAATAAGCAAAATAACCTTATTCCAAGTGAGGGAGACATTTCCCTACCAAAGATGTTTGCCATTGTCAAAGAAGAGATAGAGAACAGAGATTCCTTGTAGCTGGTGGGATTTCCGCAACCCCCCCACCCCGCCCCAAATCCTCTTGGTTGTGTGTAGTATTTTGCTGAACATTTAAATTCCTAGAAAATGGCAATGTCTATTAAATGAGATGTACAACCCCTCAAAAATGTCTGGCCTAACTATCTTCACAGGAAAAACCAAGTTGATGAAGAATGCCTGTTATCCAGATAATGGCATGAAATTAAACTAGGTGTGTGTAGAATAAAGCAGGAACAGGAGAATGAGTTGGATTGCCTAAGGGAAATTGCAAAGTGTTGTGCATCTTAAATAACCCAAAACTTCTTCCTGAAACTTCTTCAATTTTTAAAATGCCAGGATTTTCCAGTATTGTGTGGTTATGAATCATGGAACATTAAAATCTCTAAAAAAAAGTTAAACTTCACATAGAGGGTAATGGAGAGGCATGTGGTTGGTGCCAGAAGACTGCAGCAAATAGAAAATAAGGAACTATGAAGTAAAAGAGGTTATCACAGAAATGTATAATTGAAAAAAGAGCTATTAAAATTATCCAAAAGATTATTAAAATACCTATACCTTTGACCCAGCAATCCCACTACTAGATCTATTTCCAAAGATGATTAAGGAAAAAGGAAAAGAACCTATATGTTCTAAAATGTTCGTAGCAGCTCTTTGTGGTGGCAAAGAACTGGAAATCATGGGGATGCCTATTAATTGGGGAATGGCTAAACAAATTGAAGTATATAATAGTGGTATAATACTACTGTGCTATAAGAAATGATGAGCTCAATGATTTTACAAAAATGTGGATAGACTTGCATAAAATTATGAAGAATGAAATGAATAGCACCAAGAGAATGTTGTATACAGTAACAGCAACTTAATTTTAAGAATGACTTTGAGTGAATAACTCATTTTGACTATTATAAATGCCCAAATTAACTACAAAGGCCATATGACAGAAGATGCTATCTGCATACAGAGAAAGAACTGATAAATAGAAGCACATAGAGCATGATTTTACACACATATACATACATACATACATACATACATACATATTTGTGTCTAATGGCAGCCATCACTAGGGAAGGGGGGAGGGAAGAAAAAAGGAAAAAAGAAATTTACATGATAACTTTATTATACATTTAAAAGGGATAGCAAGTGGTACATAATAGATTTGCAGTTTCATGTGCAATCTTTTTAAACTATACTATCTTATGTAAATGCTTGTTTTATTCTACAAATTAAAAATTTAATTTTTTTTTAAAAAAAGAAAATATGCTAAACACGGTGACAGTGTGGGAAAACTGATTTATGGTATGCACACTCCACTATGATCCTTGTGATGTTAAAAGAAATGTCTCCAGTATATTTGGTATATTCCTTGTTACAAACAAATGGGATGTCATGAACAAAAATTAAACAAGATGGGCAGGCATGGATGGGATGCAATCAGCATCATTGAAGGCATCATCCAAACTGATGAGACCATGGATCTATCTGATTAGGTACTATTGTTGTTGAGTCATCTCAGTTGTGTTTGACTCTCTGTGACCCTGTTTGGAATTTTCTTGGCAAAAATACTGGAATGGTTTGCTATTTCCTTCTCTTGCTCATTTTTTACAGATGAGGAAACTGAGGCAAAGAGGGTTAAGTGGCTTGCAAAGGGTCACACAGTGTCTGAAGCAGAATTTGAATTCAGGTCTTCCTAACTCCAGGGCCAGTGCTCTACCCACTGCACCGCCTGACTGCCCTATTTAATTAATTAGAACTGAGCAAATGTAGAATAAAAGGCTTCCTAAGGTAGTAGGTTCCCCTACAAGTTAATTACCAAGGAACAGAGACTGGATAATCCTTTGTCATCAACGCTGTAGAGAGGATTCCTATTGTGGTACAGGGTGGACTAGATGGTGTATCTTGCCTGAGAGTCAGGAAGACCTGAGTTCAAGCTCTACCTCTGATGCACATTGGCTGGGCAAATAATAAAGCATCTCAGTGGCCCAGCCACCTTTCTAAAACTATAAGCTGCAGAAGAGCTCCCAATTTGATTTGGTGAAAGGAGTTAACTCACCAAAAGTTCATACCATGGATAAAATCACATGTCTAGACACCAAATTAAGAGATACACATACACACACACATCATATATAACATACATATACAGACATATATTATATATACACACATACATACACACATACATATGTGTGTATATATATGTGTGTATGTGTTATGTATATGTATATATAATTTCACACAATATGAACTCTTCATGTAGCTAGCTGAATATTTGAAAGTTAAGTTCCCTTGCTTAGACTAAGTGAGAAGGTTAATTTCTATACTCCTAATATTGTAGTTGATAATAATTTATCAAGCATTTAATGAATATTCCATGATAAAACTATAGATGATCATTACTTTGTAATTGTGTTACACATTCTGATTGCTAATGAAAAGTGAATTATATGAAATTAAAACTGTTGAAGTAAGGATTTTTTTCTAAATGAACCTTAACTCACAGGTTGTGTAACTATGCATTTTATAGTATTATTTTACATGGACTGCAGTATAAAGGTCAGTAACACATCTGCTTCACCCCCAAATCAGGAATAAATTATATGCATCTTAGCAGTTAAATAGGAACACCTGTACTACATTTTGAATGCAATGGTTTTTTATGGGTTCTGTTTTGTTCAGACTGACTTTGTATTATAACCTTTAATTTCAAGGGAATTATTACCACCATTATAACACCCACTTTCAAATGCTTGTGTTAAAAAAATGATAAATGTTTCTTTCAAGACTCTTACATTACAGGCATTTTTTTGGCAAAATTTTACAGTGTGTGCAGAAGTATGTTCAGGAGAAAGTCGCTAAGGGCAAATCAAATCATTAATTTTATAATTATATTTCAGAGATTTCTTGACAAAGTTTTTCATAAGTAAATCTCTCAGCGAAATAAGTATTAACAAAAGTTACATTTTATGTGTTCTAAATTAGGTACAATGAAGTTCTTGTCTAAATCATTTACTCAAGATGAATACAGAAGTGAGGTGCTGCACAAAGAACATGGGATTTAGAATTAGATGATGTAGTTTCATATATTAGTTTTGTTACTTTCTATTTAATAGACCATGGGTAAGTCATTTAAACTTGCGGGGACTAATTTTCCTCAAATGTGAAATGAGAGGGAAAGGATGGAAGACATAGGCTCAAAAATCTATGCTTGAAGAACAGAGATATTTTGAGTTTCACACAGAGTTCAACATTACTTTGATTACTGGTTCTTTTGAGAAAATGTATGTTTTTGTGTCCAGCCACGTGAGGCTGGCCCCAATTTTCATTAATATAAATGGACAGCTTCGTGGGGTCAGAAGCATTTTGCTTGGCCTATGTTGTGGAAGCAGACAAATACAATCTTCTCCCACTTAAAACATTTTTAGGGTTCACTTGGGAAATAAATTGATAGACTAACTTCACAGGCTACCCACATGCACTTTCATCCACTTTGTTTTTCCAAAGTGGATGTTTAAACCAGACTCACATTATTATGGATTTTATTATAATGACTATAATGTCAACTGTGAATGGGAACATTTAGAAAAGCTCAAGATCAATAAAGAATACCTCAGTGTGAATACTGAAAAGAGTATCTGCTATGAAACTGACAAGTATCTTAAGTGAATATATTACTCCCTGTTTAATACTGTTCTTGATTCCAGTATTCAGTGTTAGAGATGCCTGATGCTAGAGATGTCAATCAATCAAGTAGGCCTTTATTTAAGTACCTACTCTAAGCTTCGCAGTAGGAATACAAATAAAAAGTAAGTCAGTCCCTGCTCAAGAAAAGCACATTCTGCAACTAACTAGAGAAAAATACTTATGTCTAGAGCAAATGACTTCTTAATATCAACAACTTAAAATGGTGGAATTTTATACTCTCTAAACCTGAGCTTTTCCTTACTGTAAAAAAAAAAAATATCCACAAAATCTTACCTCTTCATTTCTTGTGTTTCTGTTGGGAATGTTCTAAAACAATGTGCGGATTATTTTCATAAACGTGTTTTAATGATGAGTAAGCAGTTATATGAACTAGTAGTTGCTAATGTCATCTGGATCACTTTTTTTTGGAGATAAAAGTAGCACTGATGAACTTTTTACTTTTCTTGAAATCTTTTTTTAAGCTATAGCACTAGTCACAGAACTGTAAATGGATCTCAGGGGCCATCTAGTCCAACCTGAAATCTTGTGAGTTTTCTCTCTACCATTCACAAGTGGCTATCTAGCCTTTGCTTCTGGCATTATGTTCCATATAAGTCTTCTCTCCAGACTAAGCACCTCTAGTTTCTTCCATCAATCACCGTATAAAACGATCTCAAAGTCCCATCACCATCTTTTTTTGTCCTTTTCTAGACACTCTTCAGATTATCTTTTCCCATTATTCCATTATTGAAGCCACTATTAAAATGTTAACAAACAACACTGATCCAAGCACAGAACCCTGAACATGAAATTCATTTAAATTCTTTGATTTAATGTTTGATTTAAAATTCTTAAATTTTTGATGAAACTTTAAATTATTAAATTAATTTTAAATTAATGCAGGAAAAGCAATCATTTGCTATTTTCCCTTTGGCAGAAGATTTCCAATAGATGTCTGAACAGTTGAAATTTTCCATTATTGGATTATACTTCTAGGACAGGCTTGTGATCTGTTTTCCAAAGTCTTCACTCATTTCCCCTTTCCATCCAGGTGTCTGATATATACTCTAATTGTGTTTCCTTGAAATAAAATAAAAATTTAAATACAAAATCCATATGACACATTATGGTTTCTGCATTAAACTGAGCAGAACTCAGTTCAACAAGGATTTATCAAGTGCCTATACATATACATATACATACATATACACACACGCATACATACACATATATGCACGTGTATGTGTATCACTATATTGGTGTAACAACAATGTTACTTGCAGCTACTGTGGCCAATAATACCAGTACAGAGGAAGGCTGTTAGCACAGGTTCTTTCATCTGCTTTTCTAAGGAAAGCAACTTCAAGGAGTTTACAATCTCACTTTAATTAAACATACATATATCATTCACTTAGTTCAGGGGAAAAGTCAGCACCCTGGACTTCAGAGAAACTTCAGAGAAATTACAAGCAAAAATTATATAAACAGAGCAAAATAACACAAATCAACAGACAGGGCTTCTAGCTGTCCAACCAAGACATTACATACATAGTTACCGGAGAGAAAAGCACCAACATCTGGGTTTTCAAAACCAGGGGAGATCATTAATGGCTACCCAGAGTCTCAACATGAACATTCTTCCAATGAGTGAAAGCCCAAAGGCAAAAAACACTAACCTCTGAGTTTATATACACTTCTTCAGGGTGAACTAGGCTTTCTTGTTTCTTAAGCAGGTCAATAAAGATTCTTGATTCAATCAAAGAAACAAAAGACAACAAAAAGTTCACTTTGCTTGTCCTTACATTTGAAAGGCAAGATTCATTAAAGGTACTTGATTACCTTGGAGAACAGTAAAAAAAAAAAAAATCCCACCCTAATTGCCATAACAATTGGCCACTCAGGATACAAATACAAAAGTGCAATAGGTCTTGTCCTAAAGGAACTTACATACTTTTGAATTAAGAAATGTAAAGTGAGAAAGTTTAAGTTGGTCTTAAGTCAATTATTTCTTCCAACGAGATTTAATTCCATGATAAATTATGTAATAACAATGCAGTTTCTGCTTTAGGGAGGAAAAACAATCCACACCTATATCAGGAAAATAAAGAGAATGATTTCCTATAAAATATTTTAATCCATGTCCACAGTGTTACACATGACCAACACCTGTCTTATCATCATTTTATGTATTTGTAAAGGCATAAATTTCCTGGGACAAAAATCTCAATTTTACAGAAACTATAGTGATTTACCAAGTATTTTTTTCCATAAGAAATTTAAATACTCAAGTTCTTTACAACTAGATTTTATTTATCTTAGTATTTGAGTCCATAACTACCTAACTCCACCGACTTGATACAACCCCAAAATTCTCTAATTTAAATACTGATAAGGATTAAACTAATTGGGAATTCACAACATCTCCTACCTAGGATTTTAAAATTAACATGTTTCAGGATTATTTTATTATTATTGGTGGTAGTGGTCTGATAGAGGAAAGAAAAACTAAAAAAAAAAATCCTCCCCTTCCTCCTCCCCTATCAAAAAACTCAAACTAGTGCCTTTTATTTCTGACTGTGAAAAATCTAGCCAAAATAAGGAAGCAACAATTATTTCTTAAACACATACTATATGTAAAATCCTGTGTTATCCTGGGATATAAAAACAAAAATGACACATTCTCTGTCCTTAAGTAGCTTATATTCTACTGGAAAGACAAAATATATCTTGAGAATAATATGTAATTAGGGGACTTACCAAGAAGCCCAGTCCATATGACCATGGCTAAAACTTAGCAGTGTCTGGCATACAGTAGGCCCTTGATAAATATTGCTTGCTTGCTTGTTTAGTTGATTTAAGTACCACATGGACTTTGGAGCACGTGTAGACATTCTATAACTGGTTCTAGTCTGCTAACTACTTGGTGAAAAAAAAAAAAGACTTCTGACTACCTTCTGAAACAGAACTGGGGTGCATTTAAAAGGTGCTAGGCAGCCAAAGTGAGCCTCTCACTCTTTCCAGACTAGTTGTGTTTGAGTAAGAAAGACTTGCTATAAGCCTCTGGTTGGGGAGTTTCTCTAGCCCTACCCATCTGGGGTCAAGATGGGGCACACAAATATGGGTCTCTTTTTTGTTCCTTCCTGCTTTAAGGTGAAGGAGTACTGGAGAGGTCTACAATCTCCAAATCTTCAAAAAAAATTGGAATAGTGATTTCTAGGTAGGAGCTAGGATTTCCTGGAGCCTAAACATGGGGTAGTTGCAGTGGAGGTGCTGAAGAGTTTGACCAGCTTAACCTAGCCCAGCAATAGCCTGGAAAGAAGGCTCATCTATTGGATTTGGAATTGAGGTAAGAAGTATGTTCCCCAGGTGTTGGGGGGTGGGGCGGGGAAGATATATTTGTACTTCTATGTATGTATTCTCTGTATCTCTTTGTAAAAGTTGATGTCAGTTCTTTAAATGGTGCTGGGATGCTAATCACTAGCTCTTGGTATAGGGGAGGGGTCAGGGACATGAGGGCTTGAAATTGGAGAAAATCACCATAATCTTCAGGGATATGACCTGAAGATGTAGAAGTCAGCCTGTCTCTGGGAACCTACCTGCTAGTTTTCATGGGAGAGCAAGTCCAGAGTCTCACAGTATATGGGACCTCATCTGGAATAAAGTTGGGCTTTTTGCAATAGTGGAGATTCACCAAAGAGAGTCTCCACGTAGAACTTTTCATATTGATTTGTTGAATATTTAACTACTGATACTTGGTGTGTTTCTAAATCCTATACTGAAGCTAATATGAGAAGTATGTACTTTGTATCGTTAACATGCTAGTGCCTAAAAGATAAATGTACATATTTTTCTTTCTGTGTTTAAACAGACCTAGACTGCTTGTCTTAGCATGAGATCCTTATACTCTGCAGGTCTACTTATTCTACAGAGATATTCTCTTCTTTAGGTATCTAGACCCTTAGTTTGACAGAAATGTCACCTCTTTCATTTGGCCTATACAGATAGATAATCAAGATAATAAGGCTGCTAATTAATGCTATTATGAACAGATGATTGTGACAGCATTATTAAAAGTCAAATAGTTCACAAATTAAAGTCAAGTACATATTAAAATTTAACTTTCCTATGAATCAAGCTCCAGAATTTCAAAGCAAAAAGTCTTTTTGTGAACATAACAAATCTGAGAGCCTTTATTAGAGGAGAATGAATCTATCTGCTTCATTTTTCTTATTATTATAGGGTCAGATTTATTCAGTGCAACTCAATAGATACACTATTTTAAGAATCAGACAGGCTAAGTACAGTTTACTTTTAGCAACTAACTTTTTTTATAAATCTCAAACTATCTCGGAATTCATGAAAAAAAAATTTAAATCGAACTAAAGAATTTTCAGAATCATAAGATTATTCAACAGATACACACAAAAGTAAGAAAAACAATGACAAAGATATTCCAATTTTTTTTCAGGATTTTTATCCATCATAAGACAGAGCAGGCCAACACTTTTCCTTTCTCAGATTAACACCTGACTGTCTGAGACAAAATAGAGAAAGAAATACTTAAATATATAAAATTGAGCATCCTGTCAGACCTTATTTTAGTCAATAGCTCTCAGCTTTTCTAGGCTTAATCTAACTTTATTAAACCTTTGTTGAGAACAATTCACACAGTGAAAATTTGGCCTGAGTTCCATCTCTCAGAATTTTTCCTGCTCAGTCTCAGATGGAAACAATGAAAAGAAGTAAAATGCACCAAAGGGAAAAGGATGAGCACCTGAGGTCAGCAGTGAACCCTAAAACTAGTGAATCACTTTCTGTCAACCCCGTAGTCAATATGGCTATAGAAAATATATGTTGTATCTTTAATTTGAGGGAATTCTTCCATTGCACTGAGACTTATTTGTTACAATAATTCAAAGACACTGGCCCCATCATAAGGGAATAAATCTACTCGTACTCTGATATTTGCTCTGGGACAGAGTAGCCCTAGCCATGGATAAAAAGGTGAATGAATGAAACCTCATCTCAATCTTCTATCTAGATGCCCCAAATCTAAACTTCTTCCCTTCTAGGCATCCTACCAGGACACCACAGATTAGATGGTGTGGACATCTTGTCAGCTGTCCTACTCTCTTCCAAAATCTCATTTTCCACCTGTGGCTCAGGAAATAGAAATCAAATCAACATTAACCCTGTGACTGGAAAGAACATGACTATCTGCTGTCCTGTTGCTTTCTCTTAGAAAGTCTGTGATCTTGAGTCTTTACATTAGCTAGACTAGGATTTTTTATCATCATCATCATCATCATCATCATTATAATTATAATTATTATATTATTTAATATGATTATATGGTCTGGAGTTAGGAAGAGCTGAGTTCAAATAGAGTCTCATACAGTTACTAGCTATGTGACCCTGGGCAAGTTATGTAACCTCTATTTAACTCAGTTTCCTTATCTGTAAAATGGAGATACTAGCACCTGCCTCCCAGGATTCTTGTGAGGATCAAATGAGACAATACCTGTGAAGTGTTTAGCACAGGGCTTGGCAAACAATAGTTGTGATATAAATGCTAACTGTTGTCCTGTCGTTGTTATTTTAAAGAAAGCCAATTATATTGTAATCCTTTAAATTCACTGATTCTAGGTTAAGAAACCCTGGCCTTAGGAGGCTGAGAGGGGCATATGGATATCATTTACCTATACAAACCCATTTCCATAAATAAGAAAAAGAAAAAAAAAACTAAAGCCTTCATCACTGACAACCATTTTCCACTCCCAGATCCCTCATGCCTATCCAGGGCAGCCTCATCACTACCAGGTCCCATACTCCTCTACCCTCCCCTTCCATTGGGTCAATCTTTCTTTCCAGGCCATCATTCCCTTCATGCACTCTGAACTCCACCCAAGCTATCACACTTTTTCTATTATGTACATAACATCACATCTCCTGTCCTTCATTCCCTTACCTGAGCTGGGATTGCTCTCTCCCCTCACTTTCAGCTCTTGGAATGGAGATCCCCTGAAGGCTCAGCTCAAATGCTGCCTCTTTCAAGATATCTAAGATTCCTTGCAGTTGACTGTTAAATATGTGTTTATAGGCTGACCTAGAAACTTAAACCAAAATTCTTAACTGTATTTCTTTGTGAAAACAGGTTCTAAGTTTTGAACAATAACCAGGAAGATCTGAGTTCAAATATCACCAGGGACAATAGTTGTGGGATGCTGAGCAATTTACTTAACTTCTGAATGCCTCAGTTTCCTCAAGTGTAAAATGGGTAAAATAATAGCATTTACTTCCTGGGTCTTTAGGGAGGATCAAATGGGACAATACTTATAAACCACTGAGCACTATTATGTAAACCTGGTGCATAGTAGGTCTTAATAAATGCTTTTCTCCTTTCTCTTTACAACTTTTAGAACACAGTTCTCATAAGAAAGCCACTCAAATGTAATTATTGGTAAGCATGTTTATAAATAAGACATATATGCCTATAAATAAAACTTATAAACATACATCTGCCACATTCATAAATATAAAGTGTATTACACAAACAACTCAAAGATTAAAAAAAAGGGCAAATATGAGTCTACTTTGCGTTGCTGGTGATTACAAGTTATCACCATCTGTCAGTGGATCATAGGTCTTTATGAAACGACTTTAGTTGTCTTATTCAAAATCCCCCAGTTGACATGTTACAATGTAGATTTTAAATGTACACAAACACACACACATACATAAAACATAACCATCAAACACATTCTTTCCATCTTAACTTTTTTGGTCTCTCTTGGCAAATAAATCCTTTCTAGCTGACATTGAATGATGCTGGCGAGAAAAAAAAGAACCAGTCAATAGCTGTTAGCATTGCCTTCATTTATCAGTGGCCCTCCTTTCAGAACAGCTAAGCCAAGTACAAGGAAACTTCACCTTTATGGGCTCATTCACATCTTCAGAGTTGCTTAAAGCTCTTCCTTTTCCCATACAGATGAGACTAGACTACATAGATCTGACTATAGAGATCATATATCAAACTTAGCTCAGTTCCTACTTCCTTGATGAAGCCTTCCCTCACTTGAAGAAACTGTTTTCCAAAGGAATCAGTAAACTCCTATAGTATATTTTTTTCACTGTTCTTTAGTCATATACATGTGTACATATGTGTGTATATACATATATATGTACATATATATGTATATACACACGTATATATATATATATATATATGACACTGGGCAGCTGGACCCAGCTGAGATTGCAATCAGGAAGAATCTGTCTACAAATCTGAAGCTAATGTGGGCAAGTCATGTAGCATTTCTGAGCCTCTGTTTCCTCATCTATAAAATAATAATATTACAAACAGTACTACTTCCTGAGGTTGTTGGCAGACCAACATGGAATAACACATAAAATTGCTTTGCAAACTCTACCGCAATATGTCAATGTCAGCCAAGAGACAGTACAGGGTAGTGGACAAAGAGTCAGCCTTTGACTTAATTTCAAATCCTGCCTCTGGCACAAACATGTAGCAAAGGCCAAATCACTCAACTTCTCAATAGTGCTCCAGGAGAAGACTAAAAGTCACAGGTGATACCTAATCTGCATTGACAGATTAGCTGTCACATTAGTTAAGTGTGGATGGAGTTCCCCAAATAGATGAAATTCTAGCTTAGGGCCTAACTAAACAAATGAAGATCAAGTATTATTAGTACTACAGGCAGCTAGGTTGGGTAGTGGATAGAGTACTTGGCTTGGAATCAGGAAGACTCCTTTTCCTGAGTTCAAATCCAGCCTCAGACACTTACTATCTGTGGGACTCTAGACAAGTCACTTAACCCTGTTTGCCTCAGTTTCCTCATCTGTAAAATGAGATGGAGAAGGAAATGGCAAACCACTCCAGTATTTTTGCTAAGAAAACCCCAAATAGGGTCATCAAGAGCCGGACATGACTGAGTAATGACTCGACAACAACAAATGAATAAATACCAGGTACTATTAGTATTGTTATTACCTATGGCACATTAAGAACTACAACTATTTCTCTCTCTGGTGTGCAGCAGCGCTTGGGAAACATGTCTTTCTTCCCCTATTGAAATGGAAATTGAGAATTCCCCTTTAAATTAATAAGATCATTCAAATAAATAGGTTCAGTTCACATCCCGGCTATGACCGTTCCATAACCCCTGAGTGTCCTTGGTTTAGCATTCCAGGAACTAGCCATTCCCAGGACACGTCGGCCAGGAGGGGTGGCCCCCCTCCTTGTGCAACGTGAGAATTGATAAGAACACATACCAAGCCTCAGGC
>CM053622.1:376161203-376186191 GCA_028646595.1 Phalanger gymnotis
AATCAGACAAGGTCTGTCTGTTGATGTTTGTAATTTGCTTGTATTTTGCTCTGAAGTTCAGGGTGCTGGCTTTTTCCCCTGAACTAAGTGAATGATATTTGTGTGCTGAATTAAAGTAAGCTTGCCAACCCCTTAACCTTGCTCTCCTTATTAAGGCAGATCAAAAGAACCTGGGCTTTCTGGCTGTCCAGCAGCTTTCCGGGTGCTGGCTGTGGGTGGATCTGGACCCCCCACAGAAGCTGCTAGCCAGTCTGTGGAAACAACTGTTTAGGGTGAGTTTGAGCTTTCCATCTAATTTTACATTTATAGCTATCTCTAGTTAATCCCTAGCCTATTTATGGATGAAGAAAATTATAGTTTACTAAAAATATATGGGTAAATTAACAGTAGGTTATATTATAGCATATGTGCATTGACAGAACTGGGAGGAGAAGTTGGAAAGAGAATTGACCTTTTCTTTAGATTTCCTCCAGCTCTGGTCTTTTGTCCAAGATGCCTTGAATGCCAACCACCCTATTGCATATCTCTCTTCTCTGCCATGCCCAAGTCCTGACTTTCTTCCTCAAACGTGTGCTGGAAAGGCAAATATTCCAAGTTGGAATTCTCTCCATTTTAACACACACAATGCTTTTATTCAGGACTTAGAAGATGTAACAAAATTTCTAGCCCAATAGAACAGACCTCTTGCCTGGCATAATTTCACCTCAATGGTTTTCAAAGACTTTTCATGTTTAGTCTAAGGTCTTTTGAGTGACTGAGATGCATTCCCATCTAGTTAACTGTATCGGTACCCTTACACTAGGAATGGGTCAGTTTCCATTAAGGATTCAGACATGCCATTTAAGGACCAACACAGATAAGTTCAAAGGGGATCATAACCAGGAAGTTTGCCACTAGGTAAGTAATTTTTTTCTTCCATAGCAAGTCAAGGAGATCTTTTACAGAGGCATGGTAGGTTTGAGATCTGCATTGGTAGAGGGTGTATCCTGTCCTCCCTCACAATATTCATTAATTATGTGAGCAACTATGCTGCTTGTAGACTTCTTTAGGTCTCTCCATCATGCCTTCCTTCCCTAGGAAATTCATCAATGGGAAATCTCATTATCCTGTAAAACTGAATCTGCCTAATATTCACATCTCATTAGAACCCTGTGCCCCTCTGATTGGACCCTCTAACTGGAGGTTAGGATCATGGGCTCCAGGGAGGGGGATTGGCTCAGCACATTCTCATCCCCATTTCTCACCAGCTATACTGCCTTGAGACTTCTTTGGGCTTCTCTCCATCATACCCCTAAATGGAGGACATCTTCCTTCTCTCCCTTTCCCTGCTCCTCCCACTTCCTCTGTGGTTTTTCAGCTTCCTTTTGTGCGTTGTCTTCCACCATTAAATTGTTAGCTCTTTGAAAACAGGGGCTGACTTTGTCCTTATTTGTACTTGTATCCCCACTACTTAGCACATACCTGGAACATAGTAGACACTTAATAAATGCTTACTGACTAACACTGTGTTTTTCAAAAGCAGGGAATAGAGAGGTGGAATAGAATCTTTTCATCAATGCTACCACTAACTTCTTCAATTTCTGGAAGCACAGTTCTCTCAAGATAATGTAAGTATCTCAGGAATTCTCAAAATGTCTCTCCTAATTCTTTCAGAAGGTAACAGTTAACTCAAAGCTCTCTAACAGACTCCTCATAGAGGGCAGTTTACTCACACAAAATTAATTATCAAAATGCCTCGGTCTCTCAGAGGATGAAAGCTACCTTTCTTAGTCTTCTCACAGGCTGTACATAGATGACAGTTTACTCAGTCTTTTCCCTCAGTTAATAGCATTTTAAACTTAGCTCTCTCATAGTACTTATACAGACTCTGCATTCACAGCAAACTGCCAGAGTTCAGTATTAGTACTAATAATCTTTGTAGGACAGGCTATTTAAACTAGTGTTATACAAGTAAATGTATAACTCAACATGTCTAAAACTTAACTGATTGTCTTTCCCCCTAAATCCTCCCCTTTTCCAAACTTCCCAATTCCTGTCAATTGACCTCCTTTTCTTGGTTTGTAACCTCAGCGTTATCCTGGACATTTCATTCTCACTCTGCCAAAACCTGTCATTTCTACTTTCACACTATCTCCCACATCCAAATCCCTCTTTCTAGTCACATAGCCACCACTTTAGTTTAGGCTTTCGTCACCATTTTCCTAGATTGCTATAACAGCCTCCTAATTGGTTTACCTGCCCCAGGTATCTTAACATTCTAATCCAATGTTACAGAGTGCTGCCAAACTAATTTTCTTTAACTGTAGATCTGACCATGTCACATCCCTACTCAACTCCTGTAGTTTCCTATTGTATCTAGGATAACATAGAACATCCCCTTTTAAAGCCCTGCAAGACCTTGCCTCAACCTATCTTTCCAGCCTTTTGAACATTACTCCCCCTCCTGCACTCTGAAATCCAACCAAAAGGTTTCTTTTTCTCCTCGCTTTCACTCCTAGCTGAAGTAGCAGGGCACCTTGAGGGAGAAACAGGAGGCAACATGTTCTAGGCAAGTCAAATCACCACCACCACTTTGACCACTATCCCCCCACTTCAGATCCTGATGGAGACAGCCCAGGCCCCAGAACTCAAGAATCTTAGAAATAGCAATACTTCCAGTACTGTGCCTGCAGATATCATTCTAGAAAGCAACCCCTGTGGAAATGCAGTCGGCAGGTGCTCTGCAAATGCTAAAGCCACTACTACTGAACATCCAGAAAGGAAAGTTCTTGCCACCAAAGTCTTTGGTCTTGTCCAATGGCTCAACATCCAAAAATTATATGAGCTCATCAGTGAAAATGACAAAGCAGAAAACTACTTTGATGATGTGTTATAAAGATCATGGGACCTTTTCATCTAACTTGCAGTTGAACCCTCCCATATGTGTTACCTCCCCTTTCAGAAGGATTTGTCTTTTCTGTTTGAAATCCCCAGTACTTGGCACATAGTTATCCCTTAACATATGCTTCAACCATTCATTCCTCACACAAGACAAGCAAACTCCCATCTCTGTGCCTCTAAACAAAGCATTGCCCATGCTTGGAATATGCTCGCTGCTTACCTCTACACTTTTCTTCCTTTAAGATGCAGTTCAGGAAATATCTTCTCCATGAAGCTTTCTTGATTCCTTCAACTGCTAGTGCCCTCCCTCCCAAAATACCTTGTTTTTTAATTACTTTGTGTATATTAACTTCCTATTTATGCTGTTCATATTTTATACATACTTGCTATCTTCCCTATTAGAATGAAAGCTCATGGAGAATAGGGACAGTCACAGCCTTTGTATGTGTATCCCCTGTACCTAGAGCAGTGTCTGGCACATAAAAGGCAATTAATAAATGCTTTTGCATTTGATTAACAGATTTGGATTGAGTTAGTATAAGGAAAACCAATGGTATATAAAAGAGCTGACTCAAAAGAGGAAGAGAGATAAAATTTTAAAATATAAAAGAAATGACAGAAAAGAAATAAATGGAGGAAAACAAAACCCAACAATTTGCTTCATACAAAAAAAAATCCCCAAAATAAAAACACATGTAGAATAAAAATCAGAGGAACAAGATTTTCTATGGGTCAGACAACTCTGTAAAAAAAAAAAGAATTGGTAATTAATCATTTGGCTTTAAGCCCTAACTCCAGTTTAAATAGACTATAGAAACTGTTTTTCCTCAAAACTTTCACTCTTCTCCCTCTCTCAGTATCAAATCTCCTACTCTGAAAAGGCTTGAATAACATCAGTGCTATTAGTAATATAATTTATGACTCTATCAAATGATGTTAAAATTAACAATGTAAAGATATATAAATAGTGAAACTATGTCATGTTTAAAGGCACCATGGACAATGAAACAATATCATTATTAAATATAAATGTACCAAATGGCATACCACCTAAATTAATAAAGGAAATGTTAACTAAATTCAATATAATTATAACAATTATTGTATTAGGACACATTAATATTGTTATCTCAGAGCTACATGCATCTAAAGAAAGAAAAATAAAAAGGAAAATACAAAACTGAACAAATTTCTGGTTGAGACTCATAAAACTTTGACATTTTCTGAATAGGGATGTCAAAGAATATGCATATTTCTGAGCACTGCATAGTACCTCTAAAAAAAGAGATCACATGCTATATACAGCATAGAGATTATGAATAAATGTAAAAGACAGACATGTTAAATATAGCCTTTATAGACCTCAAAATAATTAAAACAGGGAGAACAGAAAAAAGAAACAGATCTGAATGAAGACTAGGAAATGTCCTGAATAACGAGCAAAGCAAAGAAAAAAGAACAGATATAATGAACAATTATATAAGAGATAATGATAACAATAAGGCAATATACCACATTTTCTTATTTGCAGCTGAAGCAGGCCTAGAGGGTGGGGGAGTTTATCTCTGAAAACAACCAATAAAATAGAAAGTAATAATAATGTCAATATTTAATATTCAACAATAATTCAACAAACCAATAATAATATCAGTGCTAATAATTATAGAATTCATATAGCATTTTAAGGTTTGCAAAGTACTTTATAAATAATATCTTATTGTGTCTTCACAAAATCTTGGGGTTGTTGAAAGGTGCTATTGTTATCCCTATTTTACAGATGAGGAGAGCAAGGTAGACAGAAAGAAGTTAAATGATTTGCCCAGGGTTATCTAGCTAGTAAATGGAGACTAGATTTGAAATCAGATCTATCTGCCTGACTCTAGATCTAACTCTTCTTCAGTTGTGCCTCCTAAATAAGCACCAAAGAGGAAATCTTGAAAAGCAGAAGGAAAACAGTTAAAATGAAAAATATTACAGAAATAATAATCAAAACCAAGAACTGTTACTTTAGCTAATATGTATCATGTAAAAAGAAAGAGGAAAATATAATTACCAAAAAGTAGAGGAAACAAGCTGAATTTACACTACAGAGTAAAAAAAATTATCAAAACTTTCTAGACACCATTATGCTGGTAAATCAAAACTTTATAGGAAATACATCATAACATAAGAAAACAGAAAAAGAAACCTAACAAAATAAGAGAAAAAAACCTAAAACAAACCAATCTCAAAAAATGAAATTGTACAAGATATGTAGTAACTAAAAAAAAAACCCAAAATCAGACAATAACCGAGCCTACTCTAGATTAAAAATAAGTAGATTTTATCAAAAGTTTAATGATCAACTAATATCTATGCTACAAAATGATCGCAAATGAAAAATAAACACAAAATGAAAAATAAAATACCATACCAAAAATTCTTTATGAGGAAAAAATGGCCCTAATGTCTAACCAAAGAGGAAAAAGCAGGGAAATTGACTTGCATCATATAAATATTGATGTTAAATTTTAAAAAAATTATCAAAAAGACTACAGCTATGTGTACAAAAAATTATCCATGCTAACCAAATTGGATCTATAACAAGGATGCAAGGATGGCTAAATATGGAAAATAAGTGTGTTTATTCAAATTCAAAATAAAAGTCCAATGATTCCATCAATATGTACAGGAAAAGTCTTTGGGAAAAATACAGCATTTATGGATGCTGAAAATTCTAAACAAAACAAAGGCATGGAAGGATTTTTTAGCATGATCAAAATCATATAGCTACAAATCAAAAGTTAGTATTATCTGCAGTCAAGAACCACTTACTAGAAACATTCCCAATAAATACAGAGCTAAAGTAAGAAAGCTCTTTTTCCAGATCATTATTATTTGAAATAGAAGGAATAGGATTAAGACAAGAGAAAGAAATTAAAGATATAAACACCAGCAAAGAGGAGAAATATTATCTTTATTTAGAAATGACAAGATAATTACAGATTACCTCAGAATCAAGAAATGAAATTAAGTAAGGAAATTATTTGCTTCACAAACAGCATTGTAAAAATAACTTTATGGAAATCAAATGGCATTTCAATATAGTAATAACAAAAAGCAAGAAGAAATGATGGAAATCTATGTGACAAAAATATGCAAATGCATGTTAAAATAGCTCTAAATATATAAAATATATGAGAATCAGTCTACCAAGACATACTGAAGACACCAAAACAATCATGTTTTAAAAAAGAAGAAATGTTACAGAAATAAAAGAAAACAAATAATTGGATAGAGCAATATTTAATCATTTATGTTTGGTTCACACCAACATAATAAATAAAATACTATTTAAATTAGTTAGATTTAGTGCTATACCAATCAAACTGCAAATTAGAAAGATACTATATAGAACCAATCAAAATAAGTACCAAATTCATTTGAAAGGGAAAAAAGATGGGACATATAAAGGAAAATAATGCAAAAAATAGGAATGAAGGGAGGAATAACACTTTCAGACTTCACATTATATTATAAATCAGTTATTAAAACTATTAACTACTATTTAAAAATAAATCAGTAGAACAGAATAAGTAAGCAAGAACTGGAAACAATTGAACTCAGTAGCCCAATGTTTGAAAAATTCAAGAACAAGTTGTTTGGGGAAAGACTCTATTTGACTTGAACTACTGGGAAAAACAGAAAGCAGTTTAGCAAAAAATAAGTTTAGGCTGGCATGTTATACCACGTACCACAATAACTTCCAAACGGTAGTATGACATAATTACGAAAGGTCACAGTTTAAAAAAAAATTAAAGAATAATGGAATAAGACACTTTTCCCAACTATAGCTAGGGGAAGAATTCTTAACTAACACAGGATAAAAGTAATTATAAAAGGTAAAATACATTTTTGACTGCTTAAAAATAGAAAGCATTTCCTCCAAATAAAATCAATACATTAGGATAAGAAGAGACATGGTCATTTGGCAAAGAGCGAACACCTTTGCATCAAATTGTTCTGATAAAGTTCTGATATACAATATATAAGGAGTTTATAATAACAATAATAAGTAGGATTTTTATGCTTTAAGGTTTGTAAAGCATTTTACATATGTCATTTGTTCTTATCTGTTAACACAAGTGTAAAAGACAAAAGAGTTGTTCCTGAATAAATGATCAGATTTACATAAATGTTTTTTAAAGAAAATTAAAATATTAAAGAGCATATGAAAGATGCAAATGCACATTGAAATAGCTCTAAGGTTGCACCTCACAGCCAGTGAACTGGCTAAGATGACAAAAGAGAGAAACTGTCCATGTTGGAGGTCCTGTGAAAAGGCATTCTAATAAGTTCTTTATTTGGATAGAGCTATGAGGTTGATGGAACTATGAACTGGTCTAACAGTTACGGAAAACAATTTGAGATTATATGAGAAAAATAATCCATTCACAGTCTTTAATCCAGAGATCCCATTGCTATGCATATAGCCCAATTTCAGAAATATCTCATGTTATGAAGCTATTGATAATTGTAGCAGATTGAAAACCAAGTAGACACTGATTGAATGGAAAGAGGCTAAACAAACTGCATTCTTAGAACGTTGCTGCACTATGAAAATTAATGAATGAGAAAATCAGAGAAACATGGCAAGATTTATATGAACTGATATACAGCAGAGTAAGCCAAAAGAGGAAAACAATATACATGGATAACTAAAATAACACTTTTGTCACATGGAAGGTTTTTTTGGAGGGTTTTTTATGCTAAATTCAAAACTGCATTTGGAATATCTAGACCATTTACTCTTATTGAATGGCCATATAAAGCATTAACAAAGTGTAGGTTGGATGAGGAGAGGAATAATGAGAATAGGTAGAGAACAGCCACAAGTTAGCCTATTCTTTGTATGTTGGGTGAAGTTTATGTGCTGTGTAGCAGGACAGGCTGAGATATGTACGCATGCACTCAGCTGTGCACTGAAACTTTCAGTATGTAGCAGGCAGTTCTGGCAGTCGTTTGTCAAGTTATTTTGTAAATGTGATTATTGTTTCTAATCCTGTTTTGTCAATTTTTGTGCTTTTTTGATGTTGGCATATATTACTTATAGTCTCAGGATACCTTGTAAATGTGTCAGTTATTAGAGTTTTTTGTTATGTACACAGCAAGCTAACAAATCTCAGAGATGAAACTTTATCCTTTCAGTTAAGAAAACATATGAATGCTATTTTGGTGAGGAGGGCAGTTGATCAGGACAGAGTTTAAGCCCCTCTCTGTGGCTGTATCACTTGTGCTAGATTACTAACTGGTTGGATACATGGATCTTGTTACATGCTGTTTAAGGTTTCTATGATTTGGAGAGAACAAAAAGACCATTTAACAGATTGCTATTTTTGCTTCACAAATATACCAGGGAATAGCTCCAACTCTAAACCTACTGTACAATATCTGATTCTAACATCAGCTCTAAGAACTTTTTACACAGTGCCCAACAACATGTTTTAAAACCACCAGAAACTTGGAATTTGGATGAAGATATATCTCATGATTCAGGTTGTAATGATGAGGCTAAGCTCAAAGTAACAACAGCAAAGTGGTGATTCCCTCGTTTAAAGTACTCTTTCTTTACTCAGGCGCTCAATAATGCAAGCATACCTAAATGAGTTTTAGCCCTTAACTTATCTGAAACTGAAGCTTGACTGCTAGCTTCCAGACTAAAAGACTCACACCTTATGCATGAAGTCTCCCAAAAAAGACTCAGAACATGAAGTTTCTCTAAAGAAGTATGAAAAGTATTCTTTGACTATCTGAAAGTGATTGTTTTTTTTTTAAAACCAAGATTACAACTTGTGCCTGCCAAATAGTCCTGCTTTATTTGTGAACTGCAAAAGAGAGGGAGAGGAGGAAGGAGGGAGAGAAGAAGGGGAGAAGGAGGGAGGGAGGAAAAGAGAAAAAAGAGAGGAAAGGAGAGATAAAGAAGGAGGGAGAGGAGAGATGAGGAAGGGAGGAAGAGGGAGAGAAGGAAGAAAGGAGAGGAAGAAAGGGAGAGGGAGACAGACAGACAGACACACACACACAGACAGAGAAAGAGAGAAACAGAGAGAGACAGAGACAGAGCTATTACTTTAAAACAAAAACAAAAACAATGGCCTCAAAGGAAATTGCTGATTATAGGGAAGAAAAATGTGCTAACCCAACGACTAGTAAGTCCTGAAAAAGTGTTCTTCCCACTGCTACATGTTAAACTTGTTTTAATGAAAAACTCTGTCAAGGTGATGGATTGGAATGGTGTGGGATTCTTTCTATGAAAAATAAATTTCCAAGAATAAATGAGGCTAAAATCAAAGGGAATATATGTGGGTTTTCAAGGTGATGAAAGACAAATATATTTAAGTAAAAGAAGATGGGTAGAAATCTATGCAGAAAGTAACCAAAATTTTTAGGGAAAGCAGAAGGCAGGAAATTAAGAAATTATCAATGACATTCTTAAAATCTAGGGATATAACATTTCACCTGAGATCCATTTCTTGGATTTGTGGTTAGATTTCTTCCTAGAAAGCCTAGATGATAAATGTGGGGAATAATTCCATCAAGAAATCTCCACAATAGGAAAGCAAAATTAAGACAAGTTAAGTCCAAGCATCCTGACTGACCACTGACATACTGAACAGGGGTATTTCACAGACAAAATACAACTGCAAATCATTGGTAGCTGCAACTGAGAGGAACTGAATTGAACAAACTTGTGCTAAGTAAAAAATTATATTTTCAAAGATAAAACTATTGTTCCCAAGAAATCTTTGGATAATAGACAAAAGCTGAAGCTATTCTTGAAATCGGCATATAAAATAATATAAAGTACATTCATTTTTTACAGGTATATCAGGAAAAAAGCACAGGATTTTTTTGTTTGTTCAGTATAATATAAACAAAAAATCCCCCTATAAAATAAAGCCAAACCCTGTGTAAATACAGTGTCCAATTCTGAACCTAAACAATCTATGAGGAAATGCATCATTCTGTTTTCCTTGGAAGGATGGGTGAGGAGGGGTGCATATACTATCAGGCAATGTTGCTGTATCTATCAGTTTTGCTTAACTCTTTTTCTGTTACCAAAGTCTCGATAGGGATGAATAGCAGTATATCAGAAACAGACACATCTGAAAATGAATGCCATGCAAAATCAAATGGTATCAATAAAACTTAAAATATAAAAAATTGGAACAAGAATAAAATTTAACAAGCAAAACAATACATAGTGAAACAAAATGTGGAAACTACATTATTAAAGAGAAATAAATGAAAACACAAGTTAATTTTTTGACACCTGGTCAACTCCTTCACTCCCCTGTTCAGGAAGCCAGGACATGGATACCATCACTTATCATTTGGCATTTTATATCACATTTCATTACATGATCTCCATTTACTCTCCACAATCACCCCGTGAGGGATGAAAGGCAAATACCATGATCCTCATTTTAAAGAAGAAACTGAAGATAAGTGACTTGACCAAGGTCACAATATAGAAAGAGAAAGATCCGGAACTATCACCCAGGTCTGCTGCGTTCTTTCCGCTTTCAGTACTAGGCAGGGAACGAAAGGCAAGGTTGGGAATCTGGCAGCTATAATTCTTCTCGACCATTATTTGGATAAGCCCCCATTGGCACCAAAGGTACTCTTTTGCGGGGTTGGCTGGGAGGCCAAGGAGCTAGAGTCAAGTCAAAACCTAGGACAACCTCAAAGAGCAATGCGGCAGTGTTATAATTAACATCATTAAGCACCATTTCTTTAGGAAAAGTGACAGTCAAGACATTTTCCAAAATGGTGGTTGTCTCAGGAAGTAAAAAATACTTGATTTTTGCTTAAATGATAACAAACAACATTTCTCTGTGCTTTTCCTAACAATATTTTCACTACAAAACTCCTCTTAGGCTCATATATTTATAGCTGGATGGGTCATTAGAGGCAATACATTCAGTATAATAATTCACTTATTTTACAAATGAGAATGAGTCCAAAGAAATTAAATTATTTGCCCAAGGCTACAGAATAAGAGGGAGAACTAAACTAGAACAATGTTCTTTTGGCTTCAAATCCAGTATTCTTTCTATACAGAAGCAATTAAGAGTGTTTGAAATATGGGGAAAAATAAGAACTCACCAACCAAAATTATTGTTATAGAAATTATTTTTAACATTAAGTTTGTCAACAGTTTGATTAGGAACAAGAAATAAAAAAGGGTGAAATTCATAAATCTTCCTGCCAGTTCCCATAAAAGCTGTCAAAATAAATTTTTAGTTATCCCTGCTCTTGGTATTAGGATCCATATCTGAAATTCTCAGTTAGTCAATCCCTTCAGCCTCATTCAAACCATTAATTTTGACTTCCCTCCAAAAAAAAAAAACACCTTTATGAGAGCTACCACAAAATGATATTAATTTTAAAAAGCTGAGGTTACTCTCCTTTGTGCAGCTCTCACCCATCCTCCAATAGAAGTGCTAAATCAATGAAGCAGCCAGAGAGACTGTAGCAGAAGGAAGGTACAGAGGTTTCCTGGGTAATCTAGTCATATCCTGAGTAACTGAACAATCATAGGGTTTGCAGCACACTGGAGAGCAGGCCAGAAATAATCCAATGATATTTGAACAAAGAGTATGGTGAGGACTAGATTTTCCACCATCCTCAGCCAACATTGGCACAATGAAAATTGATGTTCCTAGCAAATGCCCTGAGGAACTGAAAGGTCTCAGGCTAATTACCACTTTGGATCATACGTTGTTGTGTTAATTCTAGTGTTAAATGCATTTTGTTGTTAGAATATAAAAAAGAATTAGAAAAAAGAATTAGAATATAAAAAAGAATTGAAAATTGGTAATTCACAAAAAGGATATTGATCAACCAAAATAGTCCATCTTCTGACTAAGCCCTAGAGTAGATTCAGCTGTCTAACCTAGTGTTATGTTATTTTCCTAACTGTATCATAACACCCCAATGTATGAGTTATAATCAAATCTTTAGGGGCATGTGTTACATGATTCAAAAAAAATTGCCCCCCTTTTCCTATCAAGAGCATAAGACTACTTAGATATCAATGTGTTAAAAGTTATTTAACTAGAAATTATTCCCTCTGAAAGATTACCTCTTGGGGTATGGATTTAAAGTTTGAGTTTCTTTTATTCTCCAACACAAAGAAAAGGGAATCTAACTACATGTCCTCCTATTAGAACTGTAGGGCCCCCTACTGCAAAAACGTTGGTTCTATAATAAAATATATCTAATTTGTTGTAATTCCTATGCTGTAATTAGAACCTAGTAATTGTGTAATGAGTATAATTTTGGATAAAAATAATACAGCCCCTAAGCATGACTACGAATCAATTAAGAACTGAAGAAAAGCATTTGAAACAGTAATCAGCATTTAAACATTTAGAAAAATCTTCAAATATATTAATGCCTTAGGAATTCTTTGTTATGCATCTAGATATTAATTGAGTGAGCTATAGTCTCAACCATTCCCAGGGGAATTCAAAGACTCAAAAAGCATACACATTTTACAAGCATTTACAATCACATGACAATATAGACTTTACTCTCTATTCTGTGATAAAACTCCACTTAAATATAATTTTTCCAATTTACAGGAATTGTACTGAGAGTTAAAATAAAACAGGAAATGTAAGAATTCAGAGAACAAATAATGAAGATAGTTTTCCCACAGTTTTCCCCACGGAATTTGTATACAAATATACTCAACATCAAGGAAAGAAGTGGGCTGGTGAAAAAGAGTCTTAAACACATTTTAAAACAAACAGATCAATCCATGGTTTATAAATAAATCAGCTTTTCCCTTGAATAGAAAACCAGAAATGAAAAGAGAGAGTGAGGCTTTCACTATTATTCCACTGCCAACCTCATGTTACTAAATACTTCTTTCTCCTTCTATGACTAGAAGCAAGATATATTCACAAAAATGAGGAGACGCACACAGGAAATAAGCACACATGCATCTTCCTTATTTAAGATCTTGAATTAGAAGTTAATGCCAATTTATAATTTAAGTAGCTAGTCCTACTTCTTTCCCAGTGATAACTTTTAAAATATTTGATCATATATATATGTATATATACACACACATACACAAATACATACATATGTGTGTATGCATACACATATATGTATACATACATATATATTTCCACATTTGATTTTCTTAAATTCTGTCTTTTCACAGAAATATTAAAACAGCATCATTCTATTAAACTAAGAACTTTACAAAATACTTATACTCTAACTTAAAAAATGACTTCCATTTTAGAATTTAAAATAAGAATATTTTTACTAATTCTGTGAAAAAGGAAAAAAAAGCATTTTTGAGGCACAGAGTAAAGCAAACACAATACATTCGAGATTGTTAGACTATAATGATGTAAAGGAAAAACGAGGTTCTTACCTTACTGTAAGTAAATGGTAAACTGCTTGTACTTTTCAACTTACAGCTATCTAGCATAGTGGAAGAGAAATGAGCAAAACATATTTTGCTGCAATGAGAGAGGAGCACTTCCAAACTTAGCCTTCCTCTCTGTCTACTCACAAGTGCGACTGTTCCTTTCCAACTGATCAAGCAGCAGCCCCTTCACAGATATCACTTGCTGCTCTGAACTGCAGCTCCTCAGAATGAAAGTAAGAGGAAAGCGTGATGTTTGAATCCCATGGCTTCACAGATTCACAGGATATGACTCAACTCTTCAAACCAGGGAGGGCAGAATTTTCTCTTTCTAAACTGCTAATATAGATTATGTTCTAGACAAATTATTTGTTTTATGGTGGTTATAAACCAAATCATGACATTTTACCTGTCAAGACAAACACATCTTTTTTTTTTTTAAATCTCTTCCCCACAGCTCACAGCACAAATGTGCAAATGAGAATCACACCATCACACAGGTCTGTCTGCCTGCTCACTGGAGACTATGTTTTTAATGTTTCTACACCACACAATGTCGATTCACCAACATGACTAAGAGAGAAACCTAAAAAAGAAGCAAATTGAAGACACTAAACTTTCAAGTCAGTGAATAAGATTATAAAAGAACAGTACTTAAAAGAATATGAAGTAGCAGAGATTCTTCACTGAGTGCAAAATGTTAATAGACTTTGGTAGTTTCTTGTTTTTCCCTACAGCAATCCTGTCCTACCTTGTCATCATCTCATGATGGTGACTGGCTGGCTGGCTATGCCCACCTCTCCACTTAGAACTCTCTCTACTTTGTGAACATTTCTAAAGGATCCTGATTAATGACATGATGAGGGGTAGATGTGACATTTTCAATGCTTTTTTTTTACCTTAACACCGAAACTATTTTAAGCTTGATCACATACTGAATGCAGTATTGTTACATTAAGACACAAGGAGATAAATGTTCATGTAGTTAGGTAGCTGGAGAGAATTGTATGATGTTAACCCACTACAGCAGTATCAGGGTGCAAGAGACTCAAGGAGATCATGGCAATAATTTCAAACATAAGACAAATTTTCTGCAAATGAGAAGGGAATATTTGTGCCCAGATTGGAAAGCACATATTCTAAGTAAGGCTATTTGAACTTGAGGGCACCAAATCACTCTGAAAATACCTTATATTGCCTTGTTGATGTGTTTTTTCCACTGGGAACTAATCACACAATTAGCATTATTCTTTACTTCCAAATCAGATCATAAACATTTAATTATGTTACAATGCTATGTGCAGTTATCATGTTTTTAATTTCAATTCCTGTTGAAATTAAGTTTGTGATGACTAATATGGAAATATGTTTTACGTGATTGTACACATATAACCAATATTACATTGCTTACCATCTTAGGGAGGGGGGAGGGAAAAAGGGAGAAGAAAATCTGGAACTCAAAATTTTATTAAAAAATTAATGTTAAAAATTGTCTTTATATGTAATTGGAAAAAACAAACTACTATTAAAAAGAAATTAAGTTTCTAAAAAATGAGAAAAAGGCAGTGGGTAAAACATGGGTTCAGATCATCATCTATGAGAGACTTTTTTTTGTCAAATTGCTGTGTGGAGCTAGGATCAATCAATCAACAAACATATATTAAGCTGGAGCTATGATGACTTAAAGAAATAGTTGCAGCCTTCACAGGGCTTACATATAGGGGAAGCTAGGATACACAAATAAAGTATATGAAAAATAAATATATACAAAATAACTATGAGAATTTTCTTTTTCTGAGAGAGATGGCAGCACTGGGGGCATCAGAAAAGAATTCATCTAGGACAGGCGTGGGGAACCTGTAGCCTTAAGGCCGCAGGTTCCCAATCCCTGATCTAGGAGATGATACTAATCTGGTCTTGGAGGGGAACTTTTTATTCAAAGAGAAGGTGAAGCTAGAGTACAACGCAGATATGAGGGAAGAGGAAAAGATGCTTTTTAACTTGTGATCTGTGCCTTTAATAATATATACGCACCTACATGAATGAACATATTTATACAAAAATGAAATACTGTTCTTTATTATTCAATCTTACTAAAAATTAAGATAAAGACACAGATGCTTATCAAATGAACATATGGTAGATGAAGTCTTTAAAAAGTCACGGACAAGTCTGGTGTGGTGGCACAAGCAGGAGATCCCTACTACTGGGGGAAGGCTGAGGTTGGTTGATTGAGTTCTGAGCTGCAGTAGGGTAAAAGCTAATTGGTGTCCACACTAAATCCAGCAACAATATAGACAACCCCCCCCCCCCAGAGTAAAGGGTACCAGACTACTTAACGGCCAATGACTGTCTACTGTGGTTCCAGCCTAGGTGAGATAGGGAGACCCAATCACTAAAGGAACAATGACTCAATGGCATGGTCAAGGGCAAATTTTGAATACCAAAATTAGAAATAAAAATGACCCCAGGAATCTTCTTCCAACTTAAAGATTTTATGAATTTATTATATTTCAAGTAACAGGTTTTTTTAAAGACTTAACATAAAAGCCATCTAAATTTACAATTCAATTCAACAAGGTCCTGAGGAAATAAATGAAACAGGCACTGTCCTAGAGAATGCACTTTCTTCTAGGGGACACAACATAAGTGTATATATAAATAAATATACAGTAATTGGCAAAGGTGAAGGGATTAATGTAGAAAGAGATCGGGACTTCCATTAGGAATACCAGCTACACTATTAAGACAAGAAAAAGAAACTGAAGAAATAAAAATAGTCAATAAAGATATGAAACGATCATTCTTGGCAGACAAATTGGAGGTACAGAGAACCAAGAGAACCCCAAGAGAATCAAGTAAAAAACTAGTTGAAATAATAATTTTATCAAAGTTGCAGGATATAAAATAAATCTACACAAATCACAAAGAAATCTATATATTACCAATAACCCCCAGCAGGAAAAGATAGGAAAAACAAACTCCATTTAAAATGACTGCAGATATTCTAAAATACAAGGGAGTCTACATACCAAGACAGAACCAGGGACTCTGTGAACACAATTATGGAACACTTTTCACACAAATAAAAACAAGTCTAAACAACCGAAGAAATATCAAATGTTCATGGGTAGGCCAAGAGAATAAAAATAGCAGTTCTACTTAAATTAAGTCACTCATTCAGTGCCATAGTAAACTACCAAAGAATTATTTTATATAGCTAGAAAAAATAATAAAATTCATCTGGAAGAACTAAAGGTCAAAAATATCACAGGAATAAATGAAAAAAAAGTGAAGGAAGGTGGCCTAGTAGCACCAGATTTCAAACTATATTACAAAGTAGTAATCATCAATCTGGTACTGGCTAAGAAAGAGAGTGGTGAATCAGTATAATATATTGGGTACACAATAGACACTAGTAAATGACCATACTAATCTAGTATGTAATAAACCCAAAGATCCAAGATTTGGGGATAAGAAATCACCATTTGATACAAATTGCTGGGAAAACTGGGAAACAGTTTGCAGAAACTAGGCATAGACCAATATCTCACATTGTAAAGCAAGACAAGGTCAAAATGGGTACATAATTTAGAAATAAAGAGTGATATCCTAAGTAAATTAGAGGGGCATGGAAAAGTGCACTTGTTAGATCTATGAATAAAGTAAGAGTTTCTGACCAAAAAAGAGACAGGAAGGATTAAGAGAAATAAAATGGATAATTTTGAATATATGAAATTAAAAGGTTTTTGCATAAACAAAACCAAAGTAGGCACAGCACAATTAAAGGGAAAAGAGGAAACTAGGGGGAAAATTTTTCAGAAAGTTTTTTTTAATAAAGGCCTTATTTCTCAAATACATAGAAATCTGAGCAAATTTATAACAATAAAAGCCACCCCACAATTGATAAATGGTCAAAGAATATGAACAGGCAGTTTTCAGAAGAAGAAATCAAAGCTATCAATAGCCATATTAAAAAATGCTCTAAATCACCACTAATAAGAGAAATGTAAATAAAAATAATTATGAGGTACTACCTCACACCTATCAAGTTGATTAACATGACAGAAAAAGAAAGCAATAAATGTTGGAAAGGGTATGAAAAATAGATACAATGTTGGTGGAGTTATGAACTGGTCCAACCATTCTGGAGAACAATTTGGAACTATATCCAAAAGGCTATACAGTTATGCATACCCTCTGATCCAGTAATATCATTACTAGATCTGTATTCCAAAGGGATCAAAGAAAAGGGGAATGGACCTGTACATACCAAAAGTATTTAAAGCAACTCTTTTTGTGGTGACAAAGAATTAGAAATTGAGGGGATGCCCATCAATGGAGAATGGCTAAATGAGTTGTAGTATATGGTTGTGATGGAATACTATTGCGCTATAAGAAATGATGAGCAGGATGGTTTAAAAAGTCTAGAAATACTAACATGAACTGATGTACATTGATGTGAACAGAAGGAGAATATTATACATAGTAACACAATATTGTAATGATGATCAACTGTGAAAAATTTGGCTACTATGATCAATACAATGATCCAAGACAATTCCAAAGAACCATAATAAAAAATGCTATCCACCTCTGGGGAACTAATGAACTCTGACAGCAGATTGAAGCATTTTTTCCCCACTTAATGGTTTCTAGCTTTTCCCCCCATCATGGCTAATATGGAAATGTGTTTTGCATGACTTCACATGCATAACTGATATCATATTACTTGACTTCTCGATGGGGGAGGAGAAGATAGGAGGCAGAGAATTTGGAACTCAAAATTAAAAAAAATAATTGTTAAAAATAAACAAGGAAAGGAAAGCAGGAACAGAGGAAGGGAGGAAAGGAGGAAGGGAGGAAGGCAGGAAGGAAGGCAGGCAGGTAGGCAGGAAGGAAGGAAAGAAGGAAAAGCTCCATATTAATACCTTTAAAATGAGACTCTATTAGATGTTCAATTACTTCCTACTTCAGTTATTTTATAAGTCAATATTTTCATATATCAGAGTCACTTAAAGTAAAGTATACTTATAGCGTTGTTCCTTCCTTCCTTGACACTCTGGCTCGTGAAACAAAAGAAATACAGTAGCTATTCCTTATCACAGTTGCAAAAACAAGCACTGTAGAAATCTCTAATGTGCCTCTAGAATTGGCACTGTAACCTTAAAACTTCACATGCATCGCTTTATTTTAGGTTTTTCATATGTTCCATGATTGATTAGATATATTAGATATATTCAGCCATCAATTAGCCAACTACAATAAACAGAATTCTATCAACATGAACTAAAGTACTATTACATTATAAGTGATTTTGCCTGCTACCAACTCCCTAGGAACTGGGATAATTTCACTACATCTCTCAAGTCCCACAGTGTGAACTAGGCACAGCAAATATTTTTCTAATTAGCTGAAAAATAAAACCTATCAATATATTTGTAGCTTTGTTCCCTGCAAATTATGTCAGATATACTTATGAACAGAATATCTCTCTGAATTCATGGATTTGTAGAATTTTCAAGCTGAATGGGACCTTGCTAATTATCTAATACAAACCTTCCATTTTACAGATGAGAAAATTGAGGCTCAGATGTCAAATAAAGTGCCCAAGATCACACTGTTTATTTGTTTGTGATCCAGGCCCAGAACTCAGATCTCCTGACAATTATTCTAGTGCTCTTTCTATTGAATGACCTTGGCTAAGTCACTTAACCACTCTAGACCTGGTTTTCTCATCTGTAAAATGAGGGGGCTGAATATGCTACTTGGGTGACAATGGGCAAGTCATACAACCCCTTCAAGCCTTAGTTCTTCATCTGCTAAATGAGAAAGTTGGGTGAGATGATCTCTACTGCAGGTCCCATCTAGAAAAGACTATGATTACATAGGCGAGCCATAAGGACTCAAAAGATCTTAATCTTAAGTGCTCCTTAAAACTTGGATCAAAAGACCCTTTATGAGAAAATAAGGCAAGAAATGTGAGTCTTTTGACTTTTAGCCTGATAATAGGATTTTTATTTATAGAACACTTAAATCCTGCTGCCCCCTTAAGATTTCCTCATCTCTCATTTGCTTTTTACTGCAAGATTTCCAGAAAGGATAGTCTAAACTCACAGATGCTGATTTTTGACCTCACTCCTCAAATCTGCAGCTATCTTCTGGAAATCTTTAATGACCTCCCCATTGCCAAATTCAGGGTCCTTGTCTGAATCTTCTTCCTAGGTGATACAGTGGATAGAGTGCTAGATATGGAGTGGGCAAGATCTGGGGTCAAATCTTAGCTCAGACACTTACTAGCTGTGTGACTCTGGGAAATTCACAGACTTAGTTCCTCAACTGTAGCATGGAGAAAATACTAGCATCTACGTACAACACAGGGTAGTTGTGAGATAAATGAAATAACAAATGTTAAACATTTAACAAACTTTAAAGCGTTACATAGATGCTAGCTATTATTCTTATTACCAGTTGTCTTATTAAATAAGATAAAATCAAACTTCCTCCTGTAAAGTATATGAAATAGCTTCACTCAGGGAGATGAAGAGGTTCTGGGACCAGAATTAGTGAAGTGTTACCATTGTCATAAATAATTTACCGAGCTTTTACCACAGCTGTGACACTTAATAGAAATTGCGAGTTTACTGTTGAGATCAGACATTTTCATGGCTCTCATAGAGCTTGAAAGTTACCTTATAAAGCTTCCCTGATAAACTGCATGAAGTCTTTTTCTGAAGTGCTATATGAAGTTCTTGTGAAACGACCGCTAAAGTCATTCTAAACATTCAAATAAAAGATGGACAGTACAACTTCAAGTAAAATTGAAGACCAAGAAGTCCAAAATATAACTTTAGGATTTTGTTTTTCTTTTGAATTAGAGTCTCCTAATTCAAGGACTTCAGAGTTGGAAAGGAATTTGGGGATAATTGTCTAATCAATTTACTTTTCTGCCAATGTTAAATGTGCGAAGAAATGGGAAAGAATGGTTTTCATGCTGCTTCTACAACTTGTTAAGGGACACAGAGCAACTAAGAACATACCCTTTCACCTGTTTTTATCTGCCCCCTCATTTGCCTACTCTTGCTTCTTTTCCTCTTCCCCTTCCTTTCCAAAGCCAAAAGTAATAACAGCTTTATGTGCGTATGAAAATATTTCAGTCAACCTTTCCCCGCCCCTATTCTACTTTGGAAGAGCAGAGTTCCTTCTAGCAAAACAAAATGAGCCATGGGGTGGGGTGAGGGAAGTAGGGGGAGGCTAAAAGCAAACCACACCAGACCAAAAGCTTTTTTTTCCTATTACACTAACAGTTTTGGAATGATTCATCAAGTCTTAGAATGGGTATCGTGAATCCGAAGAAATATAATGCCTTATTTTTACTAGTAATAGAAATCCAAATTCTTACTTATCCAACAAACTTTCTCTTTCATATCCTGAGTCCACAAAAGCATGCTCACTTACATGATTTATTGTCATATCTAGCATCACTGGGTAACTAGGTGGGGCAGTAGATAGCGTGTGAGGCCTGGAATCAGGAAGACTCATCTTTGTGAGTTCAAATCTGGCTTCAGACACTTTCTAGCTATGTAGTATGGGCCAAGTCACTTAAACCTGCTCGCCTCAGTTCCTCATCAGTAAAATGAGTTGGAGAAGGAAATGGCAAACCACTCCAGTATCTTTGCCAAGAAAACCCCAAATGGGGTCATAAAGAGTTGAACATGACTAAAACAACAAAGCAACAACAAGCCATGACCACTCTGCCCTTAAAAGCTGTCTCAGCATTAGTGTGAGCAGCTGATACCTGCATGGCAAAGAGACAACATTTTGAAAATAGTAGAAAAAGCTGCCAGGAAGAGAAGTACCCTAGTTAAAATGTTATGCTTTTAGGAGGCCAAGGCACTGAAAATGTCTTCCTATCTTTGGCAGGAGTTGTAATTTATACAGTTTCTACTTCTACTTTTTAGTAGTTTCTACAAAGAGGAGATGAAAATGCCACTCAGGTTGGATTCCTGAACCTTCTGCCTGTCTTGGCTCTTAATAAAGAGAATTAAGGACAAAATCTTGTCTCTTGGCTGTTAAAATATATGTGTCTATGAGATTTCCCTTCATCTAAATAACAGTCTCCTTCCTTAAACTCCTCTTTTGGTATTAACTTTTGGACTTCTGTACGACCACTTAAAATATAGGAATGACAAATTCCTGACCAGGGATGGAGTACACCTAATAAAGGCTAATAAGACTGTATTTGACTAGTGTCTTACAAATGCAATTATTTGTTTAATTTTTTTGGAGAGGGGGGAAGGCAGGGCAATTGGGGTTAAGTGACTTGCCCAAGGTCACACAGCTAGTAACTGTGTCAAGTGTTTGAGGCCGGATTTGGACGCAAGTCCTCCTGACTCCAGGGCACCACCCAGCTGCCCCAAAAGTTATTTATTTATTAATTTTGGAGGGGGCAAGTGTCTTACAAATGTAAATAAATTAAGCTTTAAACATAAAAAGATTAGATGAGAGAGAAAACTGTCTATGCATGTCCACCAAACTAGAGACTATAGAGATTAGCTATAATTAAGAAAGAAAAATAGTAGTTGAGAAATCTAAAAATTCTCAAAAGAGACAAAATGCAAAAAAAAAAGTATTAGTAGTAAAGCCCAAAGTCCAATTGTATACACATAACCACTTACATTTTGGTAAATAAGTAACAGGATATAGACATTTTCTAGGAGTGTCAGAAGGCAAAGCTGAGATCACAGATATCACTGAGACTTGGTGTAATCCATGACTAAAGTAGAGCTCTGGATGAGTACATTTTATTTTTTTTTCTTTCTTAATATTATATTTTGCAATGGGTTTAAGGGTTCCTGAAAATGAGTACAGATAAAAATAACCACTAGTGATGCGAATAAGCAAGCTCTACTGAGAGAGCATACTCATAAATGAGTAATGGTCAACTTTTCAGTCTTAGGTGCTACTGCAATGGACCCCAAGATGAAGTAAAGCCCCTCAGGGAAATTCAACATTCACATTTATTGGGTGATTTATCTGGGCCTCCACCTGACTAAACTAGGATGCAAGTATCAAATATTAAAAAAAAATCAATCCCAAGGACACCTGGTGTTTTTAAGTACCAGAGTCACCATTCTTGGTATCACCCAAGGGTCTCTTTACATCAACAAATATAAATATTTCAATATACAAAGACAAAAAAGGAGACTTGTATATGAAATCCTGTTTGGAGCAGTTTTACTTTGTTTTATTTTTCCTAGATGAACAGCTTTTTCCTCTCTACATGTATTTGTGGGGCAGGGGAGAGAGACAGGCCAGTAAGAAACATGCTCGTATTTCCTGTTCTTATTTCTTACAAATTAGGAAAACTTTTTTATGAACTCAAAGCAAGGTAAATAGAACCAAGATAATATGTTCAATGGATACAACAACATAAAATATAACGACACTAAAAATACCAGAATTCAGATTAACGAAGTGAACAATGTAATTTCCAGAGGGCTATTGATGAGACCTATTTCCCTCCCAACTCTTCTTGTTACCCTAACCCCCTTAAATAACAACAGCAACAGCAACAACAACAAATCATGAATACCCAGGGTAATTTTTACTTTTAATATTCTTTTAGACTTATTCATTAAGTGCTCATGATAACTTCAGCGATATCTTTTGCCTCCAAAAATTGCCAATTAAAACTTACATTACATAATTATGAAATGCAAAATTTTATTCTACTCATAATTGTGAAAGCTCTAAACATAAAATTATAGAACTCTATAAAATAATTATAAATTTTTATATAGGACATTGTATCAGAATTCAAATAAGTAATGCTTACAAATTTACTATTATTCATAAGATTTCATATTACTTTTTTATTTCACATATTTTATTGAACATAAATAAAATTTTTAATGAAATTAGTTCTAACTAGGAAAATACATAACATAATAATCACAATTTCAGGGTTGTAGTTTTTATTTGAACAGAGGTTTGCAACATTTAATTCAACACCATACGGTCTTAAATCTACTTCCACACTGAGTTTATTTCTGTTGTTGTTTTACAGTCATTTTTCAGTTGTGTCCAACTCTTCTGAACTCTGTTTAGGGTTTTCTTGGCAAAGATATTAGAGTGCTTTGCCATTTCCTTCTCCAGCTCATTTTACAGATGAGGAAACTGAAGCAAAGACGGTTTAAGGGACTTGCCCAGGGTCCCAAAGCAAGTAAGTGTCTGAGGTCAGATTTGAACTTGGGTCATCAAGACTCCAAGGTCAGTGCTCTATCCACTGCACTATCTAGTGGCTCCTATTATTTCTGCATTTTTTATTTAAAAGAAGAATAAAGTTAAAATGGTCACTCATACAAATATGTGGTAGAAAGTAGAATTTTATAATCTCTCTTCTGGGAGAAGAAAATTCATTTTTTTTTAAATTTCTAACTACCTAATCAACAAAAATGAAGAGATTTTTTTTATTTGCTAGCTAATAATGGGTATGGTATTAAGCATGCTTAAAGTTAAATTATACATATTGCTTCACTTTGGCAATGTTTATATATGCACTGACCTTTTTTAGGAAAGTGTCTCTTCAGATACAACTTTTTTCTCTTACACCAACTAGTTGAACTCTCACAGAAACTCTACCAACTAACTTAACAGTGCTGTTAACTGGTTTACTTGAAAATCCACCAGAGAGAATCATTATTTACACATTTGAACCTTGAGGTATGACTCGGAAAGGATGGTCAATTTGGTAGGAGAAATGTGGGGATTAATGACTTAAAAAAATAAAAGGTGAGTCATTGAAAATGAGGAGGCTCTAATTTACGCCATTGAACAAAATAATGGAGGTGTAGCGTCATGGAGTGAGACACAAGCAGGAGAGGAAGAGGAACCTGAGGAGAGCTGAAGACACAGCAGAAGAGCTAAAAAGCTGATCAAATGACCTGTGGTAGTTAGAGACCATCAGCCTAGAGAAGGCTTCATCTGAGTCATTTCTGACAGTTCAGAGAGAACTGATTTCATTGGCCATGAATTCCATTGACAACTATTGCCCTCCATTACCCTCTAGAGTTGGAGAAAACCCCTTTCATAAGGGCTTGTTGCTGTCTGCTGCCACCTCTAGCTGGAGAAGGAAAGGAAGCCCATGTTTGCAACTGTTGTAGTACATGGTTTGCTGGGCCATCTCCAGTTATCATTATTTTAATCTAGTTGCTGGACCCTGATGACGCTGGAGGAGAAAGCAGAGCTGGTGACTTTGCACAGTTCTCCCTCAGTGAAATCCAATTTAATGCAAGTCATGTCATCGTTATCTCTGATGTCATGGTCCTCTTCGAGAACAAAGGACAAACCACACGCGCACAAACACGTGTGCACACACACACACATGATATACTGGTTTCATTGTTTTTCAGTCATGTCCAATTCTTTTTGACACTCTTTGAGGTTTTCTTGGCAAAGACACTGCAACTGGGGGGTGGAGCCAAGATGGTGGCTGGGAAGCAGTGACTGGCATGAGCTCCCCACCAAGTCCCTCCAAAAACCTATAAAAAAATGGCTCTGAACCAATTCTAGAGCTGCAGAACCCACAAAGTGGCAGAGGGAAGCAGGGCTCCAGCCCAGGACAGCCTGGATGGTCTCTGGGTAAGGTCTGTCCCGCACGGAGCTCCCAGCTCCCAG
>CM053622.1:376186691-376226532 GCA_028646595.1 Phalanger gymnotis
GCAACTAGAAAATAAGATACACAGGCAATGGGGCATAGAAATTTATCTTGCCCTACAAGAAAGGAAGGGAAAAGGGGATGGGAGGGGAGTGGGGTGACAGAAGGGAGGGCTGACTGGGGAACAGGGCAACCAGAATATATGCCATCTTGGAGTCGGGGGGAGGGTAGAAATGGGGAGAAAAGTTGTAATTCAAACTCTTTGGAAAATCAATGCTGAAAACTAAATATATTAAATAAAATTTAAATAAAAGAATTTAAGGAGCTATTCCAAAAAGTTAAGTACAGAGGTTTGGGAAGCAAAGAAAACTAGAGTAAAAAGAGACCCCTTGAAACCTTTTAAGAAAATGTGGAAATTTTCTTACTGTTTCTATGGTCTTAGGAAGTGCAGGAAAATGAAAAAGAAAGTTGGAGTAAACAAAAATCAGGAATCTGCTGCACTAGCGGCATTAATATAATAAAAAATAGAAGAGTTATTATATCAAGGGAGGTGACAAACACTAGCTTTTCTGTAAAACTAGAAAGAAGAAGTGGAGGTGGGGGGTCAACTAAGATCTATATTTATTGGTTCAAATTCTTCACAGTGGCACATGAGTTAGTGCAAAACAATTTACCAACTTACTTTCAGACATAAATCTGATGCCATTCTTTGCAACGAAAGGTAGGATCACAGTACAAGATCAAGAGTTACAGGTTGGATCAAGGGTTAGATCAAGGATGAAGGCACAGGTAGGATCAAGGGTTAGGAGAAATATCAGAGGCCTTCTAGGTTTACTGAGATCCAGGAAGAGAAAGTGATTCACTCAAGGTTAGGCAGATAAATGGTGGGAGTTGAAGCCAAGACCTTCTGACTCTGGGTCAGCTAGGTGGTGCAAAGGATAGATAAGAGTGACGGGCCTGGAGCCAGGAAGACCTAAGTTCAAACCCAGTTTCAGACACTTACTGTGTGTGACTCTGGGTAAGTCATTTAACTTTGCCCCAGCTTCTTCATCTGTAAAATGAGCTGGAGAAGGAAATGGCAAACTATTCCAGTTTTCTTTGCCAAGAAAACCCCCAAAAGAGGTCAAAAAAAGCCATAGACAACTGAAAAAGGACTGAACAGCAGCCTGCTCTCTATAGAGTCAGCATATCAAAAGAAGAGAACACCAGTGTCTCCCTCCAAACACAGATCAGTTACATGTTATGTGTTTTATACAAAGCGTTCACAGCTTATGTCATCAAAAAAATCTATTAAGTATTTATATGAAAAAAATATTGGTTGAAGAGAATAAGAAGTTGCCAAAATGTCCCAGAAATATAAAAACAAACTTATTACAGAGTTAGTAATTATTGCACAAGCTATCACAAAATATCATAACATTTACAGTTCTTTATCTAAAAGCCTTTGGCATAGCTCCACATCCATTCACATACAGACCCAAGCATAATAAGAATGCTAAGCATTTGATGCCCACATGTAAGACAAATTTCTATTTAAAATATTCCACCAAGAAAATTATATAAAGAACAATTAATATAAAATATGGCATTCCTCAGGAGGGTAGGTTAATCCCATCATAGTTCTGTCCTAGCCTTAAATACATTATCGTCTCTCTTAAAAGAACTATGTGTGACTTCAAAATTAAAGAGAGTCGACCAAAAACATCTTATTAAATCATTTCATGTACATGGATTACATTAAGTTGTAAAACTCCATCAAAACCCACATTATTAGCTCTTCCATATAGTGGAATCTATCTCCAACAATATCAAAATATTACTTAGATTCAATAAGAGTAAAATTCTTACTGAAAGCCAAGGAAAGCTTCAAACTTAAATTCAGAGGTCACAACTGACCAATGGACAAAGGCAAAACTTACAAATACGTTAGTCTTCTCCAAGTAAAATGCATTTAGTGTAAAATTATCAGAGAAAAGTCTGTGCCTGAATATGTTAAGATACCTACTGGCATCCTGAAAACAATTAATAGCTCGACATCCCATCCTTGCTCAGTGGTAAAGAGATCTGAAAATTTTCCTTTCCTTTGGCATCACTATATAATACTAGGCAGCACTTTCTTCCACGTACTTAAAATCCTTTCAATGATTTGGTGAAAATAAGTTGTTGCTGTTGAATTGTTTCAGTCATGTCCAACTCTTCACGATCCCATCTGGGGTTTTCTTGGCAAAGATACTAGAGTGGTTTGCCATTTCCTTCTCCAGCTCATTTTACAGATGAGGAAACTAAGGCAAACAGGATCAAGTTATTTGACCAGGTCATACAGCTAGTAAGTATCTGAGGTCGGATTTGAACTTGGGAAAGTTAGTCCTTCTGACTCCAAGCCTGGCACTCTATCCACTGTGCCACCTAACAGCCCCATACATAGATTAGCAAATACAAAATACAAACAACCTGAGTAATGAGATCTAAAAAGGCCTCATAGAGAAGATAGATTCACTCCACAGTAAAGTGGAGATAGAGGTGGGGAGGGTGTATATGCCAGGCATGGGGGACATTTTTTTTTGCAAATGCACAGAAGTATGACCTACAGTGGCCTCTACGGGAGACAACAGGTATACTAGTTTGGCTAGAATCTACAATGTTTGATAGCGAGTAATGCGAAATTAATCTGGAAAAAATCAAGCAAAACCATACTATGTAGGGCTTTGAATGGTAAAGAACAGAGTTGGTGTTTTATCCTAGAAGTGCTGAACCTAGAATCTGGACGACCTGAATTCAAATTCTACCTGAGATACTAACTGTATAATCCTGGGCAAGTCACTTAACTTTTGTGAGAATAATATGGGATGTTTGTAAAGTGCTTTATTAACTATTATTATTATCATCATTCCCTAAGTGACAAGGTAAAAATACAAGCCCATTGAAAACTATATCTATTATATATAAAATATTAATATATGTATATATGTGTGTATATGTATGTATATATAAAAAACTCATGTTCTAAATACAATTAATGCTTTTGCTTAGAGTTTATAGGGTAGGATTTCACAAGTGCTCTGATTAATTGATAGCATTAGCAGAAGGAACCAATTCAGTACCAAATCAATGTTTTCGATAACCTATTATTAGAACATACTTTTTTGAAATTCCAAGACGCTGGCTTAACCAGTATACTTTAAAAAGTAAATAAATACATTTTAGGGAAATTAGAAGTTAAACACTATTGGATAAATAAAACACTTGATGGGATTTCATTCCTCTCCACTCTCATCTCTCTGTGCACATTTCTTTCCTGTTCTTCCATGCTATAATACAACGTCCCTATCCCATCATTTCTTTCCTATGACTGCATCCAGAAAGACTCCTTTTCACTAGCTGCCTACCAACTGGTGATGAGAAGTTAATATATTTATAACCCTAGGGAACCCAGGGACCCCTGCAGAATCATTGCATTCCTATTCTATATTTAAATTTGGCTCAACCCCAAACCCTGAAGGCTACATTTACCTTACCCTCCCCGGGTAAGACTAGGCATCAAGACAGCTGTGTCAATCCAGTGGGATAAAATCATTCTTAATCCAAAACCTGAAGTGATTATTTTGAACTTCGCCTTCACCTCAGCACATATTGATTCCCCAAATATCAGACTGAAATATTAGAAAATGTATAATGATCACCTAATAAGTTATTCTTGAATCTTTGACAACATGGAAGTAAATCTTGAAAACCTTATAGGATGATCAAAACCCAAAATACAAACATCAACAAGGTACAAAGTATGGAACACTAGACATGGAGTCAGAAGACATGGTTTTAAACCTACTTCATGAATATACTAGCTCTGTTATGATTCAAGTCACTTCTCAGAGCCTCAATTTCCTCATTTATAAATGGTCTCACAATATTATTATGATAATTGGCCAGACTATTGCAATAGCCTCCTAATTGATCTTGACTCAATTCCTTCCCTCTCTCTAATCTAACCTCCATGCAGCTGCCAAAGAGACATTCCTAAAGCACATATCTGACCATGTCCCTCCCCAGTCCAGAAACCTTCAGAGTCTCCTTCTTATCTATATGAAAAAATACAAACTCTTCAAATTCCCATAATATAGTATAGAGACAGAGAGACGTTGATGTAGATATAGATATTCAATGTCCCTCCCTTTCAAGTAGACCATTTCCTATTTATTCTGGGCAACAGAGTTACCCAGAATATATCAGGTGTATATGCCAGCCTGCCTTCATTTTAATTTAAGAAAAAGGCCCAGGAGAAAATGTTTAATTTTTCTCATTGTAGTTGACCCTAGTCAGTGTCATTATTAATGGGTGCCATTATCCCTAAAAGGAGCATATAAACATTTCTCACTCAGCTGACCCCCTGAACATTTCTGCCAAATTCTGAAAACCTCTTCATTCCAAACTGGAATATCACTCTAGCCTTGGAATTCACACCTTAAAAGTGCCCTCTTCCTCTTATGTCTCTCTCTGACTGGTTGGCTCCTTCCAGAACTTTCATTTAATGGCCAAATCCTATGTTGTCTTCCCCATTAGGATGCAAACCCCCTTAGGGTAGGGATTGTCTTTCTTTCTATTTGTATTCAAGGGGCTTAGTAGAGACTCACTAAATATTCTTTGTATCCCCAGACCTTAGCACAGTGCCTGGTATATAGAAGGTGTTTAACAGATGTTTATTGGTTAAGCTATCATTTAGTTTTTATGTAGCTCCCACCAAAACTGGCAAAAATTAATTGCTTGCAATGACAAAAAGCAGTATTTTCAAATAAGTTAATAAAAATATACGTGAAATATGACAGTACATTAAATACATGAATTTACTCAAAATATAACAACAAAAATAGTCCAATGAATATGAATTTATTAGAAATTGTGCTGGAATCTTCCCATATGATACTCTGCTACTGAAGAGCAATGCATATCCCAGATCTTTGTTGGTCCTCATGTGAGGGCACTAATATGATATATATGTATGTATGTATACACACACACAGAAATACAGAGAGATGTATATTTAAAGAAAGCACTCTAATCTATTCCTTTTCCAATTTGATAATGGAGAATCAATACTGGCACAAAGGAATGGCTGAGGGGATTTCCCAGATATCTCACTGTTTCATTACCTTCCAACTTAGGTGAGTGGGAAAACTCTCTGTTGAGAAAGTATAGTAGGAAAAGTGTAGTGTATCTCTTTGACAAATACTTCTGTGCAACTCATTATCATAAGGATTCAGCTTAATGTGGTTAGCTGGTCTGCAGCCTGATGATTACACGGTAAGGATGTTAAAAATGCATCACCAGTTCAACGAAATACTTCCTTCTTTTCAAATACACAGAAGACCAAGCGATAGCAATCTTCCTCTTTACTATACTTAGCTTCCCTCAAGGGCTTTAGTTCATTCTGAGTTTTCATATTTCTTATTTTTATAAGTCTGTGCCATGATTACATTTACCTACTATCTGGCCTCACTTCCATCTTCTGTACATGTTTATTTTTTAAAATCTAAGTTGCTTGATGAGTTTCCTGTGCATTCAGAGTGGTCTCTCAGCCAAATCCCATTAGCTGGCTTCATTGGAATTGTTTCCTCTAGTGTCTTCAGAACTTCATTTTTCAGCATTTCCTATTCCTCCTGGGTTGACTTCCCCTGAAGCATTTTAGTCCATGGGATTATACCTAACTTTCCTCTGAGCCCTTTGAAATCTGCTTTCTCAAAATATTGGGTCCATGTCAGAATATGCCTAATTTTTCTCTCCTTCAAAACAAATCCTAGGTAGTGATTGGTGCTCCCCACCCCCACCCTAAGGATTCTCATCATTTCCATTCCAGCAACTAGTTATTCCCTATTATCAAAAAATGGGAAGAAGAATAAAATTTCCCTTCAGTTCCTCTCACCTTCTGAAGGAAATTATCACTAACGCAAATAAGGAAGTTGATAATTGCTATGCTTTTGACACAAAAAGACCAACTCTGGCAGGCATCTAGTTAACTGAAATCCCATATCATTTACTGTATCATACCAGGTTTCTAATCTGTTTGCCCCAGACTCCTCATCTATTTCCTCTTTCTGTCCATGTGATCTATAGTATACCCCAGTGACAAAATCATTTGTTTCTCTATCTTGAGCTTCATTCAAATATTATCCATCATGTTTCTCCCCTCTGGTTCCTAAATTTCTTCATGTGAGCATACATTTGTAAACAAACAATGCTATCCATTTTCCCCTTTTTCTATCATGTTTCTTTTCAATAAGGCCTAGGCATCCACACCTATAGAAAGCTAAGTGTTGGAGTAAATAGAGTTCTGGGCCTGATGTCAGGAAGACCTGAATTTAAATCTGTCCTCAGATAGCTGTGTGACTGGGCAAGTCACTTAACTTCAGTTTGATTCGGTTTCCTCATCTGTAAATAGTAGATGATAATAGCATCTACTTCCCAGGGTTGTTTTGAGGATCAAATGACATATTTGTAAAAGTGCTTAGCATAATGTTTGAATGTAGTAGGTGTTATAGAAGTGTTAATTTACTATAATTATTATTATTGTTATCAGGCACAGGTCTTATCTCACTAGGTTTCAGTGATATGTATTAGGTAAAATTTGTCTCTTTGAGTTTTGGATCTCTAACTCCTCTTGCTTGCTCTCTAAACTTTGAGCATTTGTGTATAAACATTTGAGGTTATGAGTATTACCACTACTCCCTTTCTTGGATTTTATCTCCTATGCATTTACTTTATTGTAGCTATGCTCTGTGGTATCTTATTTAAGATGAGAAGAGTTACCAAATGAATGAATTAATGAAAAAATGATATAGTAAGCCTTTACTACGTGGCAAGCACATTATTAAGTGCTAGGGATACAACTATAAGACCAAAGCCAATGCTTGCTGATTCCCTTGCCCTGGAGTACTTACGTAGCTATCTGTGGACCTGATATAGGGCATTCTGTTGTCTTCCTGAGATATATATTTAAGACATAATAGCAAACCTTCCAAGATTTACCAAAATGGATAATGATTATCTACCTCTGCTGATCCAAGTGACACTGCCAGAAGGAACTTAAAATGAATTGCCAATGATTATGATTGTGTGTGTGTGTGTGTGTGTGATTATAAAGTCTTGGGAAAAAAATTAAAGACCACAAGAGCGTCATTCTTCACTGTTGCCCATTTTAGTCAAGGAATGGAGAAGACAAAAATTAATCTGGGGAAGTAAACAGGAAGCTAAGAAGATACTCTCTGGTCTAGGTTTTGGATTACCAGGTCACTTAGAGAGCTAATCTAAGGGACTTTAAAATAAAAAGAATGAGGTAAGGAAAAATGTCTTAAGATAAATTCCTTCCTCTAAAATAATGCACCAGCAACCTACCTGGGACTAATGGTAGGGCTAATGGTCTCTGCTTCAGAAGCTTTCAAACTAGAATAAAAGGCAGGGATGGCAGACCAGAACTGAGGAGATTTGAAAGAACATAGGAAGAAGACATTACCTGGGAATTGCGGGGTGTCAGAGTCATCCCTCTGTTTTACCTTAAAGATCTGTAATATTTGGAAAATAGTTTCAAAAAGGTTACTGATGCTGTTTAGACTGGGGGGATGGGAGTATTACATGAAGTTCTACATGATAATCAATGGTATTTAAATAATTCTAAATAATGAATTTTCCTTAAGTTCTAGCACTGAGCCTAGAACTTAACAGGTGCTAAATAACTACTTACGATGAATTGAAGCTAATTTTTTCTTCAAATTGCTCTGCAAGAAGATTTCAGAAAATCTTGGACTTACTTGAACTGCTACAGAGCAAACTGAGCAGAACCAGGAGAATGCTGTACACAGTAAGAGCAACATTGTATGATGAACAATTGCAAATGACTTGTTATTCTCAACAATACAATGACTAAACGCAATCCCAAAGGACTCATGATGAAAAATGCCATCCACCTCTCGAGAAAGACATGATGGCATCTGAATATAGATCAAAACACTCTCTCTCTCTCTCTCTCTCTCTTTCTCTCTCTCTCTCTCCCCCTTCCTCTTGAATTTTCTTCCACAAAATGACTAACATGGAAATGTTTTACATGATTACTAATTATAACCTATGTCAGATTGCTTACCACCTTAGAGGGGGGATGGAGGGAGTGATAGAATTTGGAACTTAGAACTTAAAAAAAAAGAATGTTAAAACTGTTTTTAGATGTAATTGGGGAAAAATAAAATATTATTTTAGGAAAACATGCTCTGCTAATTCTCTGTTCATAATTGTGTTCCAAGATTTTGCTATGATTCTATTGCTGAAGAAACATTTTTTCATGGCAACCTCAAGAGAATGAATATGCTTCTCTCTCCCTCTCACTCATTCACACATGTGAGCGTGCACGCGCGCATGCACACACGCTTTTCTAATTGTTGTTCAATCAGTCCAGTCATGTCCAACTCTTTGTAACACATTTGGGGTTTTCTTGACAAAGGTACTGAAATGGTTTGCCATTTCCTTCAATAGCTCATTTTACAGATGAGGAACTGAGACAAACAGTGACTTGCCCAGCGTCATACAGCTGGTAAGTGTCTAAGACCAAATTTGAATTGAGAAAGATGATGAGTTTTCCTGACTCTAGATCTGGCACTGTGTCCACTGTGCCCTTCCCTGACCCCCAAAATTGAATAATTACTTTAGGTGTTCCATCCATCTCTATGTATAATTAAAAATGATCATGCTTGTGTTCTTTTGCCTAAACAAGCAATGACATTAAAATAACTGGGCTCCAAAACTGGAAGCAAATCTAGTGTTGCTACCTGTTACTATTCTACATATATCACAGATTACAAGATATAATTCCTATCACCTTTCCTGTCAATAAGACTTGCAGCTTCCAGAGGTTCTTATTTAGATTTCTGTTACTTCCATGGAAAATGAAAAATATAAGGAACAATTGCCACCTTTCCAATTAAATGGAAGTGCTATTGATGTTCATTAAAATTCTTTAAAAAAACAAATTAATGCCACTTAATAATAGAATCATAGAATGTAAGGAACTGTCAGAAGCTCTGGAAATCATTGAGCCCAATACCTTCACTTTCAAGATAAGGAAAGTGAAGTCAATAATCAATAAACATGTATTAAACACCTACTATATGCTAGGCACTGTGGTAAGGGCTGGGAATATAAAAAAGGCAAAAGACAGTTTCTACCCTCAAGAGGCTTACAATCTAATATGGGAGACAACAAGAAAAGAAAAATGAACAAACAAGCTACACACAGGAAAAATAGGAAATAATTAAGAGAGGGGAGGTACAAGAATTAAGAAGGTTTGGGAAAGGCTTCCTATAGAAGATGGGATTTTAGCTAAGACTTAAAAGAGGCCAGTGAGATCAACAGGAGGAGATGAAGAAGGAGAGCGTTCCAGGTATGGAGGACACACAGAAAATATGTCCAAAATAGAGAGATGAAGCAAGAAAACCCAAGCGACTTAAACAAGGTGATATAACTAATTACCGCTAACAACTTAAACAAGAAAATCCGATTCCAAAATAAGCAGATGATGACGATGATGATGATGATAATAATGATAACTAGAATGTATATAGCTCTTTAAGGTTTGCAAAGTGTTTTATATGTTACCTGATTTGTTCCTCACAACAACCCTGTTTTATGAGATGCTATCATCCCCCTTTTGCAGATTACCAAACTCAGGCTGAGATTTTAAGTGGTTTTCTAGGTTCACAAAACTTAGCAAGTGTCTGAGGTAGGATTCAAACTTAGGTTTTCCTGTCACTTGGCACTTTATCCACCTTCCAATTAGTCAATAGCAGTTACATAAACTGCTACACACAGAATACTATACTAGACTCTACAAGGAGGCATAAATCACGGTTCCTGCAGACATGAAATTTTCCATCTATAATACAAAATGTAAACAGGATAATGTACTCTACAATCCAATAACTTAACCCAAAATGTTTGAGAGATTAGAGAAAAATGGACAGACATCTCATAAATATAAATCCTGCCCCAGGTCCCTCTTTGGCAGCCTCTCTTCTTTTATTTTCAGCGTAGCTTTTACTTTGTTTTGTTTGTTGGAACTTAAAAGTGGATCCACCTAAACATCAAAGGTGGCATTGGATTTATAAGGTTACAGTTGACCTGAGAGACCTTTCTTTCATTTTAGGCTCAATATACATTTGTAATGATTGACATTCAGGATGAAAGCCTTCTCTGAATCACTGAGATACAGATTTGTTTTTCATTCTGAAGAAAATACGTAGTCTAAGAACTAGGACAATTATATTCTTGTAAGGAGGGAAGCAGATAATGGACACCAACATTCAGTATATTATTAAGTCAAAACTAATTTCTGTTCTCAGTCTTAGGATTTAAATGACAGTTGAAGACATCCTTAACTGCTGGCTGACTTCCAAATACATTTGCCAACCTCAATAAAGAGACAGAACATATCTTTCATTCATGGCTAATTATTGGTTTTAACAAACATTCTTAAATTGGATCATAGGATCTTAATATTTTAGAAAGGGAAAGGAGTCAAGAGGTCTAGTCCAATCTTCTTGTTTTACAAACTAGGGAACAGAAGCCCAGAGAAGCGAAGAGATTTGTCTGAGGCCACACAAAAACTAAGTAGCAGAGCCCGAATTTTAACTCTGCTCTTTTTTATTTTGAACCACGTTGTATTGCCATGTTGTCTCTTTTTCCTATGACGTTCTTTTAAAAAAAACATTTGATTGGGATTGGACTGAAGTTAATATTGTATCAAACCTTCTTCTTTGTTTTTTTTTTATTTCTTTCACTTCTAAATCTATCCCACTCCCTTGTTCTTTCCAGCTTGTCATAAAAAATGAGGAGGAAAAGTAGTTCAACACCCACATCCACATAACACATCCATCAAATCGGATAATATCAACAAAAATAATAGCTAGCCTTGATATAGCAGGTTGAGGTTTGCATAGTACTTTTTATGTATCATCTCATTTAATCCTCACAACAAATCTGGGAGATAGCAGTTATTATAATCCTCACTTTACAGTTGAGGTTAGACAGATTTAAGTTAAGTGATTTGCTGAGGGTCACAGAGCTAGTAAGTGCCAGAGGCCAGATTTGACCTCAAGTCTTCACTTCTCGAGGCCAAGGGCTCTGTCCACCTCACCAACTAATAGTACACCGAAATGACTTTCTAAGTGAAACAGATCACTTGGCTGAAGTGACAAGCAGCTACATCTATTGCTTGCTAATATTTATAAGTATTATTAAGTAGCTGATGAACATTTGCCCCAAGATACTATGATGAATTCATAATCTCCTCTGCATGGGAACTGCTACCAGTAGGTAGCCAATCCATTTCTCCTTATCCTGAAGGAGTCTCTTGCTTATGTCCTTTTATAAATCCACCTTGCTCTATTCAACATAATAGAAGCCTTCCCCAGATTTTTCTGTATTGTGTAGATTACGATACAATATTTGGTACAAATCCCCTCACCCGTCATGCCTTACTTACTACATACATGTCCACAATGTCACTTCTGATGTGTAAATCATTACTAGTTAAATGTGACAGCCTTATGCTTGTTATATTTCTTTAAATTACTATTACGGATACCTGCAATTTTCATTCATTCGAGATAGCAGTATTACATAATTTCCAACCATATAGCATCATTGACAGAAAACCAGGGTTAAGAATATAATTGAAAATACTGCACGATTTCCCAACTCTGGCCTACCGTATTTTCTGACTCCCAATTTCATTCCAGGCCCGACTCACTGTTCATTTGCCGTATCTTTTCATGATATACATGTATAATGAGCTGTGCATTCAATGGCAGGTCATAATCAGGGCAACATGAATTCTTTGTTGACTTGATTTTGTCTGTGTGGATTGGAGCAACTAAGAACCTCACTGGATAGGCCCTGGAGGTAGGTTGCAGAGCTGAATGAAAGTACGTCAAGTTTACTAATTATGATAATCATAAATTTTATACTATTTGATTTTATTGATTATGGTTTGATGGTCATATTGTAATGATAAGATTCTAATGTGGAGTCACTTAAGCTAAGTGGTCCTAATGCCCATATAAGCAGATACTCAAAACAGACAGATGTATTTTTCTAGTGTTAAACTCTGTCATCAGGATAAGGCTTGCAGTTTCTGACTGGATGAACTCTTGACTTACTGCAAGCCCCTGGAGTCATTCTCCTTCTGTCAACTTAGTCAATTCTGGAGGCTCTCATCAGTTTGTCTTCCTGATAAAGAAATTCCACTTCTACCCAAGCTCCACTCTGGTATTGATAAGAAACCCCAAGAACTTTGTATCAGATCTGAGTCTGATTAGGAACAGTTGGCACCAATTACCTGTTCTCAACTAATCGAGCCCATTTTTAGAGAATATAATCTTGTACCATTTGAACCCCAGCTTTGAAGGGCTTCCCTCCCCCATACCTCTTCCTCAGCCTCCTGCTGGGATGAGTTTTTTGAATGTGGGGACAAACCTGTGTGTTTATATTACCATGGCATATACATATGCATTGCTTGCCTACTTGCTGAATTACCTACCAATAAAGCTCATGCTTGTATCATTTCTCTGAGTACCAATTTTCTGGAAATCTTGAACTCAGGTTTTTGCTTTAACCTGAGCCCTTAGAAACCAAATAAAACATTAACAAACAAAAAGTCTTAAGAACTATACAATCTATAAATAATGCTCCTTCCATTTGGATGTTAAATAGGACCTCTTCGAAGACAATAGCATGCACGTTTCTTGAGCATAAGTCCTTCTGATTTGTGTTTCGTTTGAAACTGATAATACAGTATTACAATTATTTGTGCGATCCCAGTAACTAGAAAAATGCTTTCCATACAGCGGGTGCTCAACAAGCGTTTGTTAAGTTGAGGTTCTGAGAATTAACAAAAAGCAAAATGAAAAACAGAGAGATACTCATATAAGGTGCTCATCAGTGTACTGAAAATCACCTTGCTAGAAAAGAGCCCATAAGGCTCTTTTTTTAATCTACAATAAACCCAGTGGGATCTTATGTTCTCCTTGCCTTAGCTAGTCAACTGAATGACGCTGATGATGTGAGCTGTTGTAGATAATCATCTTTGAAAATCTATATTTTCCTTGAACGTATTTTTATTAAAGAGATTCTAGGTGTATACATAATATATGCCTGGCACATGTGCAGATCCCATCAGCTTGGTCAGTTAATTCAACCTGTCCACGTAGAGCAGCTAAGGAGCTCATCTCATTTGCCGGAGAATTATGATGATGAGTAAGGGAAGTGCCTTGGAGAGAATGTGGAAAAGTAAACATTTGTAACTGTTTCTGGACACAAACTTGATGAGACCAATGCTATACAGGAACTAAGTTAGTTTTGGAGTGTAATCCTCCAGAAACTGAGATAATGTAGGGAGAATAAACTCCGGAGGTAAGAAGGAGTGGTGGGGGAGCGTTGGTTGTAATGTTTATACATTTGTTCTTACTATATATTTGAAATAAATATTGCTTTATAATAGCCAGTTGATGTTAAATGGAACTGCGATGTTAGTCACTGGTCTCATGCCAGAAAGAAAGAGCCAGTGGGAGCTTGAGATTATGATGGTAAAGAACAAAGTTTCCTCCCCACACACCCAACAAACTCCTCTCAGGGCAAACTTGGAACCCTGGAGAAATGTAGCTGCCTGACTGTGGGAGAGTGAGCCAGAGCATACATGTTATATATGTATGGATTATTTTCATAAAGATTTTATAGAAATAAAAAGTAGGCCAAAAGGACAATAACTGTTGTTTTCTCAATATATTTTATTGATATCTATATCATTAGTAATCTTTTCCATTCTTTTAGCGTTTTCTACTCTTTGAGAAAGTACAAGAATCTATCCCTGGATTCATTGTTCATGGTTGGGCATACTAAAAATACTGCAGAATTTAATTTAGCTATTTGGTATACTAAACTAACAAGAGGTCATTTTATAGAACTACAGAATGTGGACAAGGTAGCAATAACATTCATTTGGCAGGATATCTAAAATTTCCCTTCAGAGAAATATGAACAAAAGTAGGTAAGAAGAAGGAATAGAACTTCCAGTCATTCAGTCAATAAACATTTGTTAAGAATTTATTATGAGGAATTGGGGAATCCAAAAAATAAAGAAGACAGTGTGTCATCTGTGAAATCAATACACTGCCAAGGTTCTGGGCCAAGTCCCAGAGTGCAGAAAAGTGTCTTCTCTCTCCTGTTCAGAATCAGGGAGAATCTTAGAGAAGGGGCAAGTTGGGTAAAATTAGCTTGTAGTACTATTCAAGTATTTAAAATCCAAGTATTTTAGACTGCATGAAATTAAAAGGGACTAAGGAATAAGGTCCTTTCCAGACTGAATATTCTATTAGTTATGAAATCATCGTACAGACAAAAATTAACTTTTGTTGTTCAGTCATTCAGTCATGTCCAACTTTTCATGACACCATGGACCATAACACGCCAGGCCATCCTATCCTCCACTATCACTCAAAGTTTGTCCAAGTTCATGTTCTTTGTTTTCGTGATACTATCGATCCACCTCATCCTCTCCCATCCCCTTTTCCTTGCCTTCAAGATTCGCCAACATCAGGGTCTTTTTCAGTGAGTCCCATCTTTTCATTATGTGGCCAAAGTTATATTTAAGCAGCTTCCATATTTGATGTTCCAGTGAATAGCCTGAATTAATTTCTTTAAGTATTGACTGATTTGATCTCTTTGCTGTCCAAGGGACTCTCAAAAGTCTTCTCCCACACCACAATTCAAATGCATCAATCCCGTGGCACTCAGCTTTCCTTATAGTCCAACTCAGGCAGCCATACACTGCTATGGGAAAAACCACAGCTTTGACTATACAGACTTTTGTCAACAAGTTGATATCTAGAATTAACTTAGTTATTATTAAGGAACCATTTTTCTAACTGGCACTTTATATTCTATAGATGATGATTGGAGAAAAGCAATAGCATTAGTCATTTGAAGCCAATGTCACCTAAGAGTTAGTTATGCTACATGAGACTTAAGTAATGCTATGAAAATCAGTCTAGTCTCAGGATCAACAGGTCATACCCAAATTATGTTACTTCTCTGTGCTTTACAACACTATGGTTACCATAAAAGCACTAAAATATGCAACTTACTGATTAGGTTCCTGTAGTAGATGCTTGGTTTGGGGCAAAGGACTAAAATTTAAGGGCTAAGCTACCAAGTGGTTAAGGCACATAAGAGTGGCCAAAGATGAAAAGCAGACTCCATGGAATGGTAATGGAGGTGGAACTTTTTTCTTTTTTACTGTTTTCTCTTTCAGAATGCTTAGATAATCAAGCACATCTGAGTCTTGCCTTTCAAATGTAATGGTAAGCAAAGTGGGACTTTTGGTTGTTTTTTTGTTTGAGTGCTTCTCAGCACTGAGGTAATCAAGTGCCTTTGATGAGTCTTGCCTTTGTTTCTTTGATTGAATCGACAGTCTTTGATGACTTGCTTAAGAAACAAGAAAACCTAGTTCACATAGGTTTGAGTGGCATGGTTGTGATGCGCTCTGACCCTGAGAAGGGTATATATGGTCTGAGGCTGGTGCTTTGTTTTGGGGCTCTCACTCACTACAAGAGTGTCATGTGATTTGACCAGACAACATGCTTTGAAAACCTAGATGTTGATGCTTCTTTCTCTGATAACTGCATGTATTGCTATAGTTAGATAGTTAGAAGCCTGTCTACTGGCTTGTGTTTACTTGCTCTGTTTATATAATGTATGCTGGTAATTTCTGTTTGTATACTCTCTGAAGTTCAGGGTGCTGGCTTTTTCCCCTGAACTAAGTGAATGGTATACATATGTTTAATTAAAGTAAAATTGTAAACCCCTTAAAGTTGCTTCCCTTAGAAAAGCAGTTCAAAGAACTTGTTCTCCTACGTGCTCTTGTTATTGGTCTTTTACCTCCACAGCAGCTTCTAGCAATATGTTGTTTCACTTCATATCTTTAAAAATATGCCTAACAGTACTTTTTTGTGATGGCAAATAAAAAGAGAATACTAATCTTTCAGGGACTGGATGAACAAACTGGAATATCATTGTGCCATAAAAACCAATGCACACAGGGAATTTAGAGAAACATGGAAATATTTTTATGAAATGACAGCAGAGCTAAGTGGGCAGACCAGGAGAACAATACAGACAATAACTATAGCACAATAACAATACTAAAAGGCATCAGATTAATTTCAGTGACAACTCATAATCCATTGCAAGAGCTAATGAAACACATTTCCTTCCTCTTACACAGGGGAGGGATTATAGGTACAGAATGTTATAGACACTGACGAATCAGGTGATTTTTCTTAGTTGGTTTGGTTTAACTATTTTTCTTTTTTGCAAGGGAGGGTTCAGCAGTAGGGACTGTGATAGAAAAAACACATCAATAAAACTCTTAAGAAGAGTAAAAATCATTTACGTCATCCATTTAAATCATGTCTTCTACGAGTTTAAAGGACAACTACATCTTTTCTAATACATCTTAGTTTTTATCCAGGTTACTATAATGCCTAGTAACTGCGTGGTTTAGTCTATATAGGATTTCCCCCAAAGTCTTGATGCAGTTTTAAATATAACTTTAAGTTTAAATAGCTTAAAACTGCACTAAAAGTTTTGGAACACTGTATTTACAGGATCATAAGACTGTAGACTTAGGTGTAGAAGGGGGTCTTAGAGGCCAAGTTCCTCCTTTTCTAGATAAGAAAACTGAGGCCCAGGGAAGTGAAGTAACTTGCCCAAGGTAACATAGGTGTTATGAGGCAGTAAACGGTATTTGAACCCAAGTCCTCTGACTACAAATCCAGTACATTCAAGCCACTGTAAAAATGATGGTAGCAAATAAATGTTTACTGGATAGTATATTCACTTCACTTCTGAAGGTTCTATTAAGCTGTTCTGGGATGGGGAAGGACCATGTTACAGCTGTTTTCTGAAGACCTCATTGCTGGCAAAGGATTAGAACAGGGAAAACAGGAAGGAAACCCTGCCCACCAGACATCATTTCTGCATAACTCACAAGACCCAAGTTCCTAAACCAGCAAGCACAAAAAGCAAATAGGGACCAAGATTAAGGACTTGAGAAAATCATGATTAAATAAGCAGAATAGGCATTTGCATACATACTTAGAGTGACTGGGCTTGACTTGTGAAGTTGAAGATGCTGTTCAATTAGCAAGGTGTAAATGTTTAGTACTTCTCTCCATTACGAAATCACAGAAGAAAAAAAATGTGTGCCCAGATTTGATTTAGGATCTAAAGTAATATGATCCTAGCTGGGACTGTGACCATGAAGACAGATGCAAGGCAGAGACCAAAGACAGGGACATTTTGTTATAATGGAATGAATGCTAAAATTAGAGACAGAAAACTTGGTTTCCAGACTCTGCCACTCCCTTGTGGCATGACATTAACCAAGTTACCAAGCTTCAGAAGACTTTAGTTCCTTCATCTGAAAAATGAAGGGGAAAATTTCAGAGGTTCTTAACTTTTGTGTCATGGACCCTTTGGCAATCTGGAGAAACCTATGGATGTCTTCTCCGAATAAAACTGTTAAATACATAAAATTAAATACAAAGGGTTAATAAAGTAAATCGATTATATCAAAATACAATGACCCAGCTATTTTTAAAACAAGCTCATAGTTCCCTGGCTAAAAGAACTTTTGAGTTAGGTGACCTCTGAGGTTCCCCGTAGGTGCTTAAGATACTTAGAATAGATATAGTTCTCTTAACCGTACTTAACATAGTATCATGCTTTTTTATGATAAAAAGAAAGCAAAATAGTAATATTACAATTTATAAGACTTTTAGATGTCTTAGGCCCTAAAGGTTGGTACCAACAAGTTTTAGGGCCTTAATTTATTCATGTTCATGTAAACTTCCTCATATTAAGTTTGTTATGATTAACAACATCTTGAAATAGACAATGCAACAGATACATCCAAAGGAATGTCATTCTTCCGAGTAGTCCCCGTGAGAGATTAGACAGTTATTCCAACAAAGCTACCACAGTTCTAAACATATGTTTTCTAATTGCCTCCAGAGACAATTTATGAGCCAGTATGAGGTAGTAGACAGAACACTCAACTTTGGAATTAGAAAAATTAGCTTGAATCTAAGCTCTTCTGCTTCAATTCAATTCAACAAATACTACCTGGAAGGCATTGTGCTAGTTCTCTGACTTCAAAGAATTTACATTGTACAGGTAGGTCAGATTACAACAGAATCAGAGGCAAATCTAATACAAAGTGGGGAGTGAAGAAGTCAAAGGAGAGATCAGGCAGAAATCTCTGGAGTCAAACCTGAGAGGAAGAGAAGAAGGATTCTGCAAGGCAGAGATGAGGGAACAGGAAATGCCTCATGCAAATGTAGACAAAAGATGGCATGTCGAATTTAGGAGCATCAAGCTTACTAGCTCTGTGACCCTGAATAAGTGACTCTACATCTCTGACCTTCAGTTTTTATGGGGATAACAATATTGAGTCTGGCTGGTGAGTGGTTCAAATGAGATGTCTCTCCCCTTAACATGAGAAATGCCTTTAAACTTTAATGAGATTTACAAATGGTAGCTAGGTATGTCCACATGAGTTGTCTAAATATAGACTATGGAGCAGCTCTTGGGTGTATGGATGATCTGAGGTCTGGCTTACCTCTGAAGGTAGGAACCAAAAGCTTTGTACCTTCAGCATCCAGCATACCACCAGATCAAGGGAAAGTCAACGAGGCTAGGCCCTCTTTATTCTAGTCTCTAAGAGGAGTACTGGGCTAGAATTATACCTGCAAACCTCGAATATCTGTCTAATCTAGGGATACAAATTCAAGACAAAAGAAGGCTTTCTTTGATCAGTCTTAAGGGGGATGGTAGCCCTTAGCACTCACCAGTTTGGCTCCTTCCCAGCAAAGACAGAAGATCATACAAAGAGCAAATCTCAAATAAATCCATTTATCCATAGAAATGTTAAATCAGAAACCAGACAACTTATACAAATTAGAATGTACCAGAGAATGCTGTGGGTAAATGAGCTCTTCAGATGGGAGCACCATAAGACCTCAGCTCAAACCAAAGGAGAACCCAATCTCACTCCTGGGAAAGTCCTCTTTCAAATAGGCTCTAGGAAGGAAAGCTTGAAATTAGGGGTGTGGTAATGAAGCCAACTTCCCTACATGGCTGCAGCTTCTCTTTTCAAGAGTGTCTCTAGAATCAGGTGTCTCTCTAGTACCTACTCTAGAAATCTCTGATACCAGAGACATTAAACTCACTGCCTGCAAGGATCCATTTCTATTTGAGTTTGACATCACAACCTTATACCACACACACAGCATCTAGATCAGCATTCTCTCTAGCAATTAAGAGTCACATCTCCTTTCATTCACAGCACACAGAATTGGAATGCCCTCCATCTTGGGTGGGAGCCAGGTTACACAAATGAATGTAACCTATTGTTAGGAACCATATTTAAATTGGTCTAATTTATCTGTGGACACACTTTGTTTTTGCGGAGGGAAATGGTATTCCCTAGCTTGATGATCCATCTTACATCATAGATTTGTTTCAGAATAATTTTTTGGCCAGGGAGTGGTGTGCCCTCTCCCACTAATGTGCTCCAGCTATGGGCTAAAGTGGATGATAATCAGTTCCCCAGAAAGCTTTACCCTCAAAGAGAATCACACTCTTCCTTATGCTATTTGACTTATTGTGCCTCCACCTGGAAACCCTGGGAAAAATTCCTTAGAATTTAGATTTTGCTCATTTCTAGAGTCTCTGCAAAAGAGATTAACAGGGTTCCATTTGTAAAGGCAATGAATGTGCAAAGTAAATTTGATATTTAACAGCTATTTATTTCCTCCATCATAAAGTAAATGTGCAAAAGCACAAAAGACTAATTAGCATGCATCGACAATTACTTAAAACAAACTACACTCCATCACAAAATAATGACAGGAGCCTATAAACAGATGCAGAAAACAGGAGGCACTCAAAGGCATTCATAGAAGCCTATGGCCTCTATTATTTTTCCAGGGGGGATGACATCAAAACATGAAACACACAGTGGAATTGCTGAACAGGATTTCCACCTTCAACTCAGCTCTGTACCATCTCAGCAACTCACTCAAAGTCACTATTTTCTGGCAAACCAGGGCATGGCTTGGGTTTGACATCTTGGAAATGCCCATCTTCTCCTCTGAGAAGCTGTTTGAGGAGTCACTCCATGCTCCTAGGTCTCTCCAAGTGGTCACCAATGCTGAGACTATCTCAGGGTTGCTATTTGGTCACCTAGGGTCAGTAGAAGCAGGGAGTCAAAGACTCGAAGTCCCATCAATAGTGGAATTTGGAGGGGACCCAAGAGGGCAGTACTCACCAATCTGAGGTTTTTAGGTCAGGGTCAGATAATAGCAGTAAGGAGTCAATTAAGAGTGAAGCAAATAGACATTTTATTCCAGCCAGGTGGAATAGATACCAAGATGGATGGTATCTACATGAACTTGGTGTAAGAGGTTCCATAAAAACATATTTTTAGGGCAGCACTCATAAGCTAAATATTGTGCAAAATAATATTGTATGAAACAAAGAAAAGATGACTATTCATAAAACACAGGTGGTTAAACAAAGAGAATTGATTTCTTGTTGGAGAAAATCATATATTCTTAGTTTCAAGACACAGAAAAAGGAGTTATTGAGTGAGTGTAGCTAGTCTCAGTAAATTGGGCCGGACAGGGAAGGGAACTTTCCCAGTGTTCTGGAATCTTCCACCGGCAGCAGCTAAGTCTTTTTGTACTGCTAAGGGGCAAAAGGAGACACTGAAGACCACTGGTTGCAGCAGCTGGTCTTATAGTTCACTGGGGGGTCTTTTACAGCAAAATGGCTGATACAGAACCATATGGAGCAAGCATGCCTTGAGGTAGGGTTGTTTCTAAGAAGAAGAAGATCTATGTGTTACACAAAATGTCAGGGAAGTTCATGGTGCAATATCAGGAGGTTTATTAAAGGACATTAAGGCAAGGGAGAAGAGGACACTCACTGGAAACTTGTTGAAGTCACTCTCTGTGGGTTCACCTGGGGAAGGTAATTTTGTCCACTTCTCCCACAAATCTCATGGTCATCACTTCCACATGAGCAGCTGCCATAGCTTCTGGGGTTGAGAAGGAAGAATTTCTCTCTTGTCCTTCTCCCCTCCCCTAGGAAGTCCAAGGGTGATCTACCAGAGCCTTGTCCCCTCCTTCAACCAATAAGCATTTTTAAGCACCTATTATTTTCTAGGTAAGGTGCTAACATCCACTGAGAATGTCTTCCAGTTCAATGGCCTCTTCAACATATCCCCCAACTACAGGGATAGAGGGAACACACAGGAACCAAACACTGTAGGTTCGTATTTCCTTTACCAAGTTGCCATAGCACCTTTCGTGAGAAGTGACCAAGGTCCAGGCCCATCCCCGCACATCCTCCATGGGCTACAATCAAACTATTAGCTCTACGGTTGTCAAATGCTTTTATCTTAGGGGACTTAAAAGAACAAAGATTTACTATTTGCCTTAGATGAAAATTAACATATTTTAGTGATCAGGAATAGCTAACAGAACCCAAAAAGGTGAGGAGGGGATACGAGGGAAGAAGGCAGTAAAAAGAGCCATAATCAAGAAAAGGAAGATTGAAACTGAAACAGAACTGCAGAGGTCAAAGCCAGAAACAGTTCATAGCAGTAACCATTCTAGAGTTAGGCAGAGTCATGAGAAATGGGCAGTATAGAGCGAGATCAGGAAAGCAACCCACAGGAAGAAGCATAAGGTATCAGTGAACGATAGATTGTCTTAGATCATGTCTCCCCAGGAAGAAGTACCCTCTTGAGGCAGGAGGGTACAAACCCTCACTTAGCTGTGACTGTGTCATTGTGAACCCACAAACTACACTATTCAGGAAAAATTCTCAGAAATTCTTTTTTTTGGCCTGTTGGTAAAAGACAAAAACCAGATCAAGAGAACTTCAGAATTCCTTAATCCAAGTAACGTTGTACCACTCCAACAATACCAGACTAGGATGGACAGATGGGGAATGTGAGCCTTTTTATATCACTTAGAACTCTGACATCCTTGAAGTCCTTGGAAGAGAAAGATGTTTCCCGTAATCTTTGTTCCACACCTGTGTGTTCTTTCATTTCTTGCTTATTTAATTAAAGGTATATCTGAGCTTATCTGGGTACCATGCACAACTGGAAACAATGCTGGACCACCTTTTGTCAATCATTATGACACATTGCATAGGGCTGCTGATTGAATATTGTATACAGGAAACTGCTGAGAAAGATTACAAGGTTTGCTGGCTTTTCACTGAGACTTTTAAGTATTAATATTGAATGCTTAAAACACCAGACACATATACCCAAGATTATAAAAATAATTTCTGAATCGACCTTTGTTTTAAAGAATAAAATTGATTTGTTCTCTAATTTAAAAAAGTAAAGGAGACATAGCTAGGAATTTGAATTTGGTCCAAATCATGAAGGGTCTCCAATGGTAGATTAAGGAAATTGACCTTATTCAATAAGAAAGGAGTCACTCCAGGTTTCGTTGCATGAGGATGAGATGAACAGAGATGTGCTTTAAGGAAATCGATTTGGTGGCAGAACATAGGGTGGATGGGAAGAAGGAGAGGAGAGAGACAGAGAGCAGGTGATACAATAGTCAAGAGGTAAGATGGTCCTGAACTAACATTCTAACTTATGGCAGTGGAGGGTGGGGTGGCATGGAGGGAGTGGCACAAGGAACCAATTTGGAAACACATAGTGGCAGAAAGTTTATTAATTAAGCCACTATTATATTAGAGCAAAACTGGGTCCTCAGAGACATCAAGTCATGATCACAGAATGATAGACTTTGAAAGGTGTGAGGGATCGCAGTAGCCATTTAGTTCAACTAATATACAAAAGAAATCTTCATTGTCATACATTCAGCAAACGACTGTTGCCCACCACTTTCTGAGGTGGGTCACTCCACTTCTGGACGCCCTAATTATTAGGAAGTTTCTTCTGACATCAAGCTTAAATGGACTTTTCTGCAACTTCTACCAGGTATTTCTGGTTCATCGCTCTGGGGCCAAACAAGTCCTGCCCTTCCTCCACAAAATTGCCCTTCAAATATTTGAAGACAGCTATCATCTCATGCCATGGGCAGCTAGGTGACACAGTGGATATAGGGCAACACTTACTAGCTGCATGACCCTAGGCAAGTCATTTAACCCTGTGTGCCTCAGTTTCCTCATCTATAAAATGAGCTGGAGAAGGAAATGACAACCCACTCCATTATCACTGCCAAGAAAATGACAAATGGGTCATGAAGAGTCAGACAGAACTGAAAACAACTAAACACATACGCAACACACATCATGTAATACCACCCTATGATGGAAGGCTTGATTTCCAAACAAAATGAATTCACATATTACTGTAGTTTCACTACTAAGTTTTGTTCAACTGCACACTGCCTACCAATTTTGTGAAGTTTCACTCCCAGAATAACAAAGTAAAACAGAAAGAGACCAAATTCTTGAGTAAACAATTCTTAGCTTCCAACAATTTAGACAGGGCTAGAAAATTTTAAAAAAATGTCATTTTTTCTACTAAAACATTTTGAGAAAAGCATCAGGTGAAAGACAACAGTTTTAAGTATGTTTGTTCTCTTCTAATAATTACTGTGTCATCAAGTACAAATGTTGCTTCATTCAGGAAGCTCTGACTAACACGACAATTCTTCTTTTTTCCAAACCTTTCCATCAGGTAGGTGGTAGAGCTGTGGAAAGAGTGCTAAGCTTGGAATCAGAAAGACCTGAGTTCAAATTCAACCTCAACACATACAAGCTGTGTAATCTGAGGGAAGTCATTTAATTTTTCTGTGTCTCAGTTTCTTCAATTATAAAATGGAGATTAATAGTTGCATCTACCTTGCAGAGTTGTTTTGAGATGAGATATCTGTAAAAAAAGTCCTTAGCACAGTGCCTGACACACAGTAGGTGCTTTCTAATTGCTTGTTCCCTTCCCCATCAGAATCATAATATGCCTGACACCAGAGCAAGCAGACCAGAATGTTAACTCAAATCTTATTTCTTTTAAGGCAAATCAAATTGAGGGAGGGGGAGACTCCAAGATGTCACAGAGAGAGTACAGAAAGTAGGCCAGAACCAGGCTGTTAAGTTCAAGTAGTGTATGACTGATAGGTTGTAGGTGGAGAAGGAATCACACTACCTAAAAGCTTACTATTTTAACCAATGATTCTTGCTAACAAGATGCTACACTCAGTTGTTTCTGCACTGCTGAAGAAGTATAAGTACAGCCAGTGACATTGAGACTTTGGTATCCTTGATCAAAGCCCCCGTGGCCCTGCCCAATTATGTCTTTCCTTTCCACTGGGCCCTATCCGAAGCACCATTATATTTTTTAAATTTATTTTTAGTTTTCAACATTTATTTCCACAAGATTTTGAGTTACAAATTTTCTCCCCATCTCTCCCTTCCACCTCACCACAAGATGGCATATATTCTGATTGCCCCTTTCCCCAGTCTGCCCTCCCTTCTATGACCTGACATCCCCCCACCCCTTATCCTCTTTCCTCTTACTTTCTATATACGATTTCTATTCCCTATCGAAGCACCATTATATTTTAAGTAAATCCCCCTACATCCTCTACCTCCCTGAATACTCCTGGCATCTCCTTGTCTAAGCAGAAACCTGGCTTTCCCCCCATTCCTAGAAACTCTCCTTCTCCCTCCTTTTTCTTAAGAGGAAGAGAGAGTAAAAAATATTCCTTGCACCCATAAGTAATTACACAATTATTTTTTTTTCAAAATCAATTAGCAAGGATCCATTAAGTATCTTCCATGTGCCAGGCATTGTGCAAAGTACTGGGGATAAAAAGAAAAAGCAGAAGAAATACCTGCCCTCAAGGAGCTTAATGAAGCAGACAACATGTGCATAAATAATCATATAGAGGACAAGGAAGGTCACTTTAGGGACCAAGACCTTAGCAACCAAGGAAAGTCTTCCTGCAGAAAATTGGGTTTGAGCTGAGTCTTAAAGGCAGGGACCCCAAGAGGTAAATGTAGGAATGGGGGCCATTTTAGAGATGGGGAACATTCAATTCAAAGGCACAGAGACTGTAGGTAAATGGTAGCTTGTAAGGGACACCAAGTATGGCTGAATCATAGAACATGTAAAAGGGAGTAAGACCATCCTCCTAGTTAAGCGGGTGAGCACCCTAGGTGTGAAACTTCACATAAATATAAAATTAAGTAAACTTTCAAATGATATTTTTGTAAGTTTGTAGCACTTACGCTTCTGAAATTATTAAAGCTTAAAGCTGCACCAAGAGTTTTGGGGCACCCAGTACATTTACCCCTATCCATGAAATGGAATGGACTGAGCATTTGTTAAAGCACCTGCTATGTGCTGGGCATCATGCTAAAGGCTTTACAAATACCTCATTTGATCCTCACAGAAACCTTGTTCATAAAGGGGTTGGAGTTCATGATTAATCTATTCTCTGCTTCCAATGTGTTCCTTCCAAATTATTGGGGGTTTTATTGTTGTTGTGGACCTTGTTACTAGCAATTTCATCAGTGAAGGCCTGGCTGCAGCCTCTCTGATGTTTCTAGTCAGACGGAAGCCTAGGGCACTGAGAAGATAAGTCACTTATCCAGGGTCACATAGTCACTGTCAGAAACCAGACTTGAATCCGAGTCTTGTTGATTTTAGAGGCCGGCTCTCTATTCACTCTGCTAAGCCGACTCTCTGAAGTATTACATTACTTGGGGGTAAAAACAAAGTACATTCTTCTCAAATCAAGAGTGTGATAAAATAATTAAAATAAATTCCCTTTTATCTTTTCAAGTTATTATTAGGGTTATTATCTTTGGCACAGTGTTATCAGCAGTCTTAGTTTATTAAAGCTTCTACATTACCAGTTTTTCTCTGGAAATCTAGTGCATTTTTACATCCAGGTGACAAAATTATTTACTTTTCCCTCCAAAAGTCAGAAAGGAAAACAAAATAAATGAGACTCAGAGCTCAATATTAACTGAAGACTGTGAAAATCAATATTTCATTAGCTCAAGCAGTTTCAACACTAGGAAAGAGAAATAAAATGGAAGAAAAAATCAGATTGGGGGATACATTTGAAGATGGAACCTATGATGGTGATGAACATGAGAAATAATAGTAGAGAATGGAATAAATCCATCTTCTTATCTTTTCACCCAAAGGTCATTTATACTAAATGTTACACAAATATTGGAATGATAAATTTAAGGCTTCAGAGAAAACTGTATATTTTCTTTTTTGAAGTCTCTATTTCAAAGTTTTATGTATATACATATGTATGTATATACACATATGCATTTGCATATATATATAAGGGTGTGTGTGTGTGTGTGTGTGTGTGTAAAATAAGTATGGTCTTAACAAAATGAAATATCAATTGACTTCAGAGAATACTTTAATGTTCTTATTTTATTCTAGTTCAATAACTCAAGCAAAAAATGTCAGTTTGAATCATTTCGTTGGATCTTTTAAACAATTATAATATTCTCTCCCTCTCAAAGTTGCTCAGAATTTATTTATTTCTGTATATGTTATAACTCCTTCTCCAAACAGAATATACGGAACTGTTGTTTTTCATCTTTGTATCTCCACCATTATTTTACCCAAATCCCCGGAGAAGATGCTCGCTCAATGGATGTCTTTGAATTAAATTCAATAGCCAAGCACTACTATCCATTTTACAATTTTTAACCATGAAAGATACTTAGATGCAGCATGGCTAAGTGAAGTATTCTCAATAAAATATTATTGATCCTATATCCCTATCAGTGAAAAGGTTTTTAAGCATGGACTTCTAATACATACATTCTTATTTTTAAAAATTATATAATTGTATATGCTAAAAACCTCAATGAATTAGAAATTAAAAAGGATAAGGCAAAGATGAAATTATAGTGGATCCTAAAGACAAAAGAGAGACACTGCAGTTCACTGAGTAGAGGGTAGTACTGTCAGACCTGTACTTTTCAGTAACTGTGTGGAAGATCAATCAGAAAAGGGAGAGACTTGAGGCAGGGAGACCAATTGGCAAACCACTGAAATAGTTCAGGCTAGAGGTGATGAAAGCATGAACTAGAGTGGTGCCTGTATGAGGTGAAGAGATGTAGGGATAGAAACAAAATTTGGTAATTTATTAGAGATATGGAGTGAGAGAGAGTAAAGTCAAGGATAATGGTGAGATTGTAGTCTTAGTTTATGTGCATATATGTATGCATATGCATATACATATATACACATGTATGTGTGTGTATATATGTATATATACATATATATACACATATACATATATATATACACATATACATATATATATATATATATATATATATAATTTGTTCATTCATTCACGTATATACCTGGGATTCGGCTGCATATAGAGATGATAAGTAAACGTGTGGGAGCTGATAAAGTTGCTAAGTGAAAGAGTATACAGAGAGAAGAAGAATGTCCAGGGCAGGGCCTTGGATAATACAAATAGTTAAGGAACAGAATATGAATTATGATCCTACAAAGAAGACCAAGACATGTAACACATGTAAGAAATAAACAAATGTAAATACTATAGTTGATTTCCAAAAATCTATTAAAAGAAAAATTAAAGACAAGGAATTTAAGGACTTACAAATAATTGAAACTAAATATATATTAATTCAGAAACATTTTCACTTAAATCTACATTCTAGCCCATTAAATTTATTATACAATTGAGTGAATATAAATGCCTCTTTTCTTGGTAAGTTATTGTTTTTGTCTTTCTTTACAACAATACCAAATTACTATCAAGTTATTACATTTCTCAATTTGTGCTAATTCCTTGTTGCAATTCTTAGACCTATATTAAAAATGAATTTAAGAGAGGTGATAGACTCAGATCAGATGCAAAATAAGACATACATTTTTGGACATGGCCAATGCAGGAATCTGTTTTGCTTGCCTATGCATATTTGTTGCAAAAATTTTGTTTTTCTTTTTTGTTTTCAATAGGGCATCTGAGAGGTAGGAAGATGAGAAAATAAACGCTTGTTAATTAAAAGAAAGTAAAAAAAAGTGAACTTAACATTGGCTTAGTTCTAAGTAAAGTGCTTGTCCACAGGATTTTTATTTCTTTATTAAAAAAATAAAAACTAAATAGTACATAACAAAAAAGACCCCATAAAACTTCAAAATTTTATTTCCAACATACATAGTATCAATGCTTCTCTGCTCCTAATCAATCTCTCCTACACTTTTAATTATTTTCTACCCTGTGTTACACATCACTGTGTATGTCCTTCAAGCCCTTGCTAGACCATAAACTTCTTCATGTCAGAGATTGGTTTATTTTTCTCTGACTATCCACTACATTTGCTCCTCCTTACATGGGGCTGAATGAAGGTGGAGAAAATTATGAGACCATGCTCATTGGGTCCACTACAAATTTATGTTCCATAATCTCAACTGGGTCTTCACTACTTCAAGGCCATCTTTTACATCTCCCTAACTGATTCATAGTCCACTCACCACAGTGACTTTTTCAAAGCTTTTCATTCCTCCCCAAATTTCCCATGGCACCCACCTCGGCTTGCATTTCCAACTGCATTTCCTACTGCAATTTCCAACATGTTGAATTGGATGTCCCATAGACATCTTAAACTTAGCATGTCCATCATAATTTTCCCATTTACTCAGGCTTGAAAACTCGATATCATCCACTACTTATCATTCTCTGACCCCCTTATCTCCTCCACTTCTCTCTCTCTCTCTCTCTCTCTCTCTCTCTCTCTCTCTCTCTCCCTCCCTCCCTCCTCCCCCTACCTACCCACCAACTATATTCCCTTTTCTCCTCTGACACTACCACTACCATGGGGTGCAGGCTTTCATAACTCACACGTGTCCTACTACAGTAGCCTGCTTCAAGTAGCTCCCCATTATAATCCATCCTCTACCCAATGCCAATGTCCAATGTGATCTTAAAGTGTAAGTCTGATCAGGAAAAGCCCCCTCCCCTCTTTCAATAGACTCTACTTGCTTCCTATTACCTCCAGGACCAAATATAAAATACTCTGTTTGGCTTTCAGAGTTCTTTATAACCTGGCCCCTTCCTACCTTTGCGGTCTTTGTACACTTTATTCACTCCCACATACTCTATCCTGTGGCACTGACTTCCTCACTGTTCTTTGCACACAACACTCCATCTGTCAATTCAAGATATTTTCACTGATTGTCCCCTATGTCTAAATTCTGTCCCTCTTCATCTCTGCCTCCTGGCTTCCTTCAAGTTTCTGCTTTGCCTTTCTTTGTATCCTCTATACTTAGTACAGTGACCATACATAGCCCACAAAAATATTTACGTTTCCATAAAATATTAACGTTTTCCAAAAAGAAAAGCATGCAAATTGTGCCCATAGTAGGGGCTTAATAAATGCTTGTTGACTTGATGATACTGAATATAATATGTGGTATGATGAATGAACTTAAAACTTTATAACAGTCTATTAGACTTAAAAGAAATGCTCTTTGATATTTTTAGACATTTTGGTACCTTTATTTCTCTGCTGGGATAGCACAGAACTCTGATTCTAAACCATATGATATAAAAGGAATTTGTTAAATGCTTATAATGTGTTGACTTTATTTACTGTCTTCAGAGCTAAAGTTGGAAGAAGGGGAGAGGAGGGTATACACTAGGCAGGACGACACTGAGAAGACTGGGAAATGGTGTGATGGTTGGGGTCTGAGCAAGACAAAGTGAATGCTCACCAATCAGAAGTCTGGATTCCCAGAGGTGGGAGCTTGTATGGATACCAAGAACTTAAAACCCCACTCTCTCATCAAAACAGATTCCTGTTGGCTTCCACCACGAGCACTACCTCTTGGACTATGACTTTAGTGGACCTAAAAGGTTAACTTGACTTCACTCATTATAAGGAAGATACAAGGTAACTGTGACACCATTGTTGCCCTTATTACAATCACAATCTGTGGGGCTATGAATTTTAAAAGCTAAGTAGTAACATATTGTTTGGTCTCCACAAATGTGGGAGGCGGAGACAGATTTGCAGTTTACTAAATTGTGTTTTTCTGAAACAGGTGGAAGCTAAGAACTGAATAAAGCCCATTACATGTTTAAAAAGTTCAATTTACTTATAATGAGTCCAAGCCTAGACAAAGCAGTATTCCATTTTTCCTTAGACAGTTAATTATTAGTGAGCTTTAGAGTCAGATATGAGTTTTCTCATTTCTATCCTTTTCCACAAAAGGGCTCCTTTGGTTAGGTTCTATTTTTATTCCTCATTATTCACTTTTAATGATTGCTCTAAAGTGCCAAGTCTATATGGACTTCATGCTAAAATTTACTTTTTCCTAACTAGAAATTGCCACTTCACATCTTTAGGGTTAGCTTAGCCTTCATTAAGATATAACACAGCAGTTTAACCCAAATTATCTCATTTCAGAGCTCTGACTCCATAACATTATTAAAACTAAATACCAAAGCCTCAGATTTGAATTTGGGAATTGAAGAATTATTAGGATGAATGCTAATATCTAGAAATATTTGCTCTTTATGAAAAATAAAAATTAAACTACAACATCCTTCTTAATGTTTTAAGTCTAAAATGCTTTAGCAAAATATACCTACCTATCACTAGGAAACAGAGCTAGACAATTTACAAATATTTGCATGGTTTTGTTTCAGGCAAATGTAAATCATAAGGAAAAAAAGGTCTAAAAATGGCAATATGTCAAATGAAAATAAGTACAGGTGGAAGCAATATTTGCCTATTTCAATATCCAGTACCTAGGGAAAACTGAATTTCATTTAATTAACCCCATTTCCCCTAGAACTTTCTTTAAAAATTATAAAAACAGATACACCTAAAACATAGGTAGGGCATATAGATACACCTGAAACATAGGTAGGGGCTGGGGGAAAGGGAAGTATAATTAAGAAAGGAAAACATAGTAATTATTTCTAGAAAATTCTAAGATCATTAAAAAGCAGATCCCTGATTTTAACAGGCAACTAGTGGCTCAGTGGATGGAGTGTAGGGCCTGGAGTCAGGAAGAATTGAGTTCCAATACATATTCAGACATCCTAGCGCGTAACCCTGGGCAAGTCACTTGACCCTGTTTACTTCAGTTTCCTCATCTATAAAAATAAGCTCGACAAGGAAATGACAAGCCACTGCTGTATCTTTGCCAAGAAAACTCCAAACAGAGTCATGAAGAACTGAACATAACTGAAATGACTAAATAACAACAACTTATTTTTAAAATAGTCTGGTTACTTATAAAGTCAATGAACAGCATGCATTTATTAGTACTGTACCTGCCACTGGAGACACAAGTACAAAGAACAAAATAATCCCTGGTCACAAGAAGCTGACATTTCAGTTCTTTGCAACCACAAAGACAGCTGATATAAACATTTTAAAACATATAGGTTCTTTTCCTATTTTCCTAATGATCTTTGGAAATAGGAGAGAGAGAGAGAAAGAAAGAGAGAGAGAGAGAGAGAGAGAGAGAGAGAGAGAGAGAGAGAGAGAGAGAGAGAGAGAGATCTAGCCAGTAAACCCCAAATTAAGTGGGCAGCTTCTGGCCATCAAAATTTACCTTCCTTTGGGGGGTTGAAGGAGAAGGAGAGGGAGGGGAAGAAGGAGAGGGAGGGGAAGAAGGAGAGGGAGAGGAAGAGGAAGAGGAAGAGGATGAGCTGAGTTACCCAACTAGCTGCACCCCTTTTCAGGCAGCTCGGTCTACTCACAGGTTGTGTTTGTCTTTCTGCTTTGAAGCACTATGGTCCCTATAGTTTGAGGAGTCTATATTGCATAGAGGCAAAAAAACTGGGAATTTATTTAACATTCTTGTCTGTAGATCACTTCAGTGATAATAATTGATTCTAGCTTAAAGTCAAGGTAATATTTTTCTAATCTCCAATGAAATTATTGAACTGAGACTATGAGCTGGGCCCAGAGTTAAACAGGAAGAGGAGAGAAGTTGGAATGCCATTGGGAAATTACATAGTGCTTTTAATGATCCTAAACTTCTCTCTGAAACAAAGGCCCATTGTTTTAAAAACAAATTTCTTCCATGGACGTTGTATGGCTACCAATCAGGAAATAACACAGTCTCTAAAGATTCAAAGTCACCAGTCACCAAAAGGGCTGAAGAGGCTCAGGGTGGGTATGAGTAGAGCACCATATATTACCAATAAAGAATTATAAGCAAGACAAACAGCATAAAGGATATCACTAGGGAGATGAAATGCCAGAGGAGGAAGGGGACAAGCATTTAGCAAAAGTGGAGAATAAGCATTGGACAGTCTTTGTATTCCACTGGTATCCATGCAAAATCAAGAGACAGAAAGGAAGGACTTCAGTCTAACCTCAGTGGAGGATTTATGGGAGGACATGGACAAGAGCCACATGGGATAAGTAGACATGAATAGGTTGTCAGTTGCCTCATTGGAGGCTAGAATCATATCTATGAAATTATTGAGGGAAGAAGACATATGTATGTAAGTAGGTATGTATGTAAATAAATATGTAAGAAATTCACTTAATTTCTCTTCTGATAACTCACTGTGGTATGTAGCTGATGCTGAGTTCTTGAAGGTTATCACTAGCAAGGAACAAATGCTCTAGCTAGAACCACAAGCTAGAAGGAGTTCAAACTTGAAGCTAGTAGAGAACTATCAGTCAGTCAATTTGTATATATTAAGCACCTACTGGAACATAGTACATCTGTTATCTAAGGGCCATTATCAGGTGGGCCACAAGCTAATGGATTTTTTGGTCATAGTACCTTTCAATTAGTAAATTACCAATTAGTAAATAAGCTGCAATGTGCATCAGCATAGGAGGTATCCATATCAACGAATCTACCCTTGAAGGTCCCTGAGGATAGAAAAATCCCAAATTAGGATTGTGGAGATTGATGCATTATTGACAGTGGTCTTCTCATTTGAGAGGGCAAGTTCTTCATGTTATTTCTCCTTAACAGGAAGAATGTTTTTGAAATTCATCATATCAAGGAAATTTTACTCTTATTTTCTAATTTGAAAAGAAAAAAATTACAAAATGTTTAAAATAGGCTATTAAAAGATGGGCACTGCTTGGCTTACATAAAACAACTCTCTATAAATAGTTCCCTGGGAGTGGTCATAGTCCAAGAAAATTACTTTTCCATTTTGGCCTTTCTTCCCCCTCCAGTCCCACTGGATACTTCCTGGGACACCTCCATGACTAACGACCCATCCCCACTTCTTACCTTGCCTAAGTGAGTCTCTATTAATGCCAGGACTCTTGAAACATTTCTTGGCCGAATTCCACATAATTCAGGCCCTTGGAGTATTCAGGCCCTTGGATGCCTCTGCATGTGCATCACTCTGCACATCACTCTTTCTCAGGTTTCTTTTCAGATGTGATAGCTTTTGAGACAGTTCAAACCAACAATAACAATACCTTCTGTAGACAACAAATGTACACCATAATTAAAAGGATAAAATAAGGTTTATGGTATTGATATGAATAAGAAATAATTTCTCCAAGATATCTGAAAAATATTTACTTTTCTGATAGCTGCACTTGAATCTAGTTTGAAGAAATGAGCCATCATATGTTCATTGTTTAATTTGGGGGGTGGTTCTAGTACCTCAGGAAGTGGGTTGTTTGATAAGAAAAAGGTCTTGATAGGAGATGATATAGCACACCGACAATGTTGATGATAACTGCCAGGGGACAAGAAAGGACTTGTTTATGTCAAGAAAATTACTCAAATAAACCATTTCCCCACCACAGGAACTATAATAAGTTGTCATCCAAAATAAAATTCCCTACTAGAGAAGCAATATTATAAACAATAAACTTCTCCAGAAACGGATCATATTCACAGTTGAAAATATCAAGAATGAACTATGAACTGCAAAAGAAAAGCTACTTTCTCTTAGTCTTACATATATGGAAACCGAGAAATTTCTATGTCTTATTATCATCTAATATCTGTCCTAAAAAAATAACTAAATGAAGTGTTTTAAGTTCTGTATCAGATGAGAATCATAGTCCCATGAACCTTATAGAGTAGACGTGATGATAAAATGTGATAAAAATATTAAGTAGTAGCTAATATTTATAAAATGCTTTGCCTTACAAAGTATTTTATTTGTGTATATTATTATTGAAGGAAGAAGAAAAAGAAGAAGGAAGAAGAAGAAGAAGGAAGAAGGAAAAAAAGAAGGAAGATGGAAGACGAAGAAGAGGAGGCAGCATGGGAAAGAGGCTATGAAAGCGTATTTGATTTCCACAGTGGACCAAGAAAGGTGAGAAAGTCTAAAGGGAAACAATTACAACAATGGCAAAGGAAATGTTACTGAAGTTGGAAGGAAGGAGATGCCTAGTGGGCCAACAGAGGTCAAGAATTATGTCTTAATATTTATTTTAGAAGAAAACCCTGGTCCTCCATAAGCCCTTACCCACAGATATTTAAGAGGCCCTATATGCCTAGCTGCCATAGGCTGGAGATAGGATGATTTCCTTCGCTGTGAAAGTGTTGCTGATGTTCCAAGTCAACATTCTGATATGTGTTACTGTAGAAACATTTTTGTATAGAGATTGCCTTCCACCGTATTATTGGTATGTTACCATTTCATATATATCATGGGTTAAAATGTCTTTTGTGAGCTGCCATGGCAGGGGTGTGTGGGTGGGGGGTGGAAAGTTACTAAATCACCATCTAACCCATCGTGCCCAAGGGAAATTATGTTCCAGGTTCCAAATAAATGACATACAAATAAACAGTTAATACATAACATTGTCGAAAGTTGGAAATGGGACATCTGGAGACTTCTAGTTGAGATGGTCATTTAAAAGGTTCTAAAATAGCCTACCTCTCCTACAAATAAATCAATAATGATTTAAAAGAGCAGTAGCTACAACAGTTATCAAGAACACCAGTAAGTTCTTTCACCCAGTCCAAGTCAATACAAAAAGATGGTTAGAAGCCAATGGATACTCAAAGAAGGAATGTAACAAGGGATGCTGGGCCAAAAGCCAGTAAGACCTAGAAAGAGTTCAAGCACCAAGGAACCACCATCAAAGTATCCAAGACCATAGTAAACGAGAGAGAGAGAGAGAGAGAGAGAGAGAGAGAGAGAGAGAGAGAGAGAGATTTCTTGGTGTTATTTCCTTCTCTATTGGGCCTTTAAGTAAAACGTAGTTTTCCCTGCTTACCTCTTATAATGACATCTATTTTTATTGTTGCCTTGTTGGAGATCATGACTGCCACTTTACTATAAACACAAAAATAAAAATTTTGAAAATCAAAGAAAAGTTAACAAAATTCAAAACAAAAAACAGGTGATAAAAGTAAGAGATAGTTTTGAAGGAGAGTTAATAAAATAGAAAATTAGTTAATTTCATTTTAAAAAATGAAAATGAAATTATTATGCTCAAAAATGAAAGGAAACTCACAACAGAAGAGGAAATAAAGAAAATGATTAGAAACTATTTTCTTATTTATATGCAAAAACAATAATATATGAAATGGATGATTACTTACAAAATACATAATTCTCTGATTAACAAAACAAAAAATGAGGAATGTAAGTAATTCAATCTAAGAAAAAAGAAGTTGAACAAGCCATAAAGGACCTCTGGAAATAAAATCCCTGGTACCAAATGGATTTAGAAGTCATCAAAAGAAATTTTTTGAAAGAAGAAAATCAAGTGAATTCTATCAAGTATTCAAAGAAAAAGTAACTCCAATAACATATAAATTATTTGGAAAATCTTAGAAAAAAAGACATCCTACCAAACTCCTTTTATGAGACAAATACGGTTCTGATACCTAAACTAAAGAGAAACAAAAGATAGAAAGAAAACCACAGAGTAACATTACTAATGAATATTTTAAAAAATAAATCTGTTACTTATTTTGAACATTCTTTTCTTTTTAAATTCTGAGTTCCAAATTTTCTCCCTTCCACCCGTCCTCTACCCACTGAGAGGTAAGCAAGAAAGGCAAGCAAAATTATACATGTAAAATAATGTAAAACATTTTCATTTTAGCCATATCACAAAAAAGCAATCAAAAAAATAAGGAAAGCAAGAAAGTTATACTTCAATTTGCATGCAGAGTTCTCTCTGTAGAGATGGGTGGCATTTTTTTCAACTTGAGTCCTTTGGAATTGTCTTGATCAAAGTAGCCAAGTCTTTCCCAGTTGATCATCATTACAACATTGGTGTCACTGGGCACAATAATCACCTGGTTCTTCTCTCTTCATTTTGCATCAGTTCATAGAGGTCTTCTCATTTTTTTTTCTTTCTGAAACCACATCTCTTGTCATATCTTATAGCAAAATAGTACTCCATTCCAATCATATGCCACAACTTGTTCAACTACTTCCCAACTGATAAGCATCCCTTCAAAAGCAAGTTCCAGGCGCCATCAAATGCTTCATCAGAAACTAATATGATTTTTATCAGTGGAAATGACATTTAAAAAGAGGATCCCCATCTGCTTTGCTACTATACTCTGAGAGACCACCCTAAGGACCATGAGGCTTTTCTATCTGACCTTCGGCTGAAACCTTCCCTTATGTGTTGTCTCTCCCCTCAAGGGGAAGACCTCTAGGTGAGGTCCTTGAGAGCAGTGACTGCCTACGTAATAAATGCTTCTGTCATGCATTCATGAAAGTTGAGAACTTTGTTACAATGAAAATTAATTGGTTCATGCCCTACTAGTTAGGAATGTATCAGGCAGGGCCGGGCTTATTTTAGTTTATTTTGGCAGTATCTCTAACAAAAAGGGTTTGCTAAACAAGTGAGAAGTCGAAAAGGGAATATTTAGCCTACTTGGGAAAACACATTGCTTTAAAACATTTTAAAAGCTTCTCATTACATACAATTGATACGCTAAATTAACACTAGCATTTCTATTGGGTAAAAAACTGGACTCGTACCAAGAAAGATCTGGATTCAAATCCTCTCTCTTGACAGTTACTAGTTTGTGACTATCCTATAAAAGTCACTTAATTCGATGAGCCTCAATTTTTGTTGTTATTGTTCAGTCATGTCCAACTCTTCACGACCCCATTTGGGGTTTTCCTAGCAAAGATACCAAAGGTTTGCCATTTGCTTCTCCAGCTCATTTTGCTGATGAGAAAACTGAGGCAAAAAGAGTTAAGTGACTTGCCCAGGGTCACACAGCTAGTAAGTGTCTCAGGCTGGATATGAACTCAAAAAGTTGAGTCTTCCTAACTTGAGCCCCAGCACTCTATTCACTGTGCCATATAGCTGCCTCATGAGTCTCAGTTTACTCATCTCTAAAATGAATTCACTAGAAAGCCTGTAAGTTTTCTTCTAGCCTTAGATCAATAATCTAAATATGACTATTTAGAAGTTCCCATATGAAAAGGCCTGCTATGTTTCAAGCACTCCACTATCACTTTATAAATATTATCTCATTTTGATTTAGATCAAGAGTATTAAAACATCTTTTTTAAAATATTCTGAAATATAGTCTATTCTATAATTCTGATTGGCCTCTCTCATGTTTAGTTACAATTTAGTGATGATTGCCTATACCTTCATTTTTTCCTAATCTAAACCTCTAACAGTCAATCTCAGAAAGAAGCCTAATATTTGGAAAGAGGCACTGTTCATACCTCTGTACACTGAGGTATTCCCTTAACACCTTAGAGTCCATCATTGCCTCCACAAAGACACTCCATGACTCTCCTAATTGTCAACCCCCTAGAGAGCTTATCATGTGCCTCCATTGTGGTTACTGATCTGTGCTATCTGCCAAGATACAGAGCTGCTCAACAGGAAACACTGCAACTTGTGACAATGGAGCTGTGCTTATAATTAGGAATTAGACAAGGTATTTAAACACAAAGAAATATTCTCAAGCACGCTCGGAAATTCCCTTTTAAATTGGCTTATTTATTCCACATTCCCACTCCCAAATCACATTTCCTTATAAAGATGATGATTAAAGTCTTACATAGTTTTCAATTCCATGAAAAAAATAAAGTTTCAATAAATCTTATGGAAATTTTTTTAATATGATCACAATGAGTAAATGTTATAAAAATAAAGTCACATCATTTTTGGACAGTGGAATATTTAAAAGTACATTAATGATAAAATTATGATGTGATATAATAAATGATAAAAATTGCTGAAATTCCAATTCTGATATAGTCAAATGACTGGCAAAAAAACCCCTTTTTCATAGAGTTGCCATTTAAATCATACATGTTTACTAAAAATAAAATACACATTTCATTTCTCATAGACTGCTGAGGAATAATTTCATATAAAATAATTTTCAGATAACTTCAAAGTTTTATTTAATTTTAATTTGTTTTGATAGAAATATATCTAAAATACGAGCAGTTAGGTGGCACAAAGAGTAGAGCACCAGCGCTGGAGTCAAGAGGACCTGAGTTCAAATCTAGCCTCAGACACTTGACACACTTACTAGCTGTGTGACCTTGGGCAAGTCACTTAAACCCAATTGCTCTGCCTTCTGCCCTGCAAAAAAAAAAAGAAATATATCTAAAATATAGTGCACACTTGCACCTTTTTAAACAAAAGTTGCTAAACATAGTCTTTTTTGTATGTGGGTAACTCACATTCATCATGATGTGTTTCACAATATCTTTATGGAGAAGATGAAAGAATATAGCCTAGATGATGGTAGAGTCAGTTGGGTTCAAAATTTTTGCTGATCAAAGATCAAAAGTATTGATAAGTGGATTGATGTTAAGTAGAAATGTTACCAAGGCTCTATACTTATTCTGACCATGTTCAACATTTTTAATGCCTTAAAGGAAGGCAAAGATTGGGCATCCTCATTAAATTAGCAAATGACTCAAAAGAAAGTTAGTGAATCAGGCAACAGAACCACAAAGCAAGTGTAAGCACCTGAGATAGGATTTGAACTCAGGTCCAGATTACACTTTATTCCTCTCTATGTCCTGTACAATCCATTAAGACTAGCCTCCTTGCCCTTCTTAACACAATATACTCCATTTGTCAACCCTGGGCATTTTCACTGGCTGCCCTGCACAGTAGTGCACACTCTGCCTCAGTTTCTTCATTGGTAAAATAAAGGAAATTGACAAGATGGCCTCCAAGGTACCTTCCATCATTAGGTCTACTATTCTGTGACCTCTCAGGCTTCTTCTAATTCTATACTTTCATTATTCTTTGATTATGAATATCTATTATTGCTATGTAGTAATGTAGAGTTGTTGGCTTTCTTTCTACCTGTCAGTTGCTGTTTTTGCTATCATTCTCCCAGCCTCCAAGAGCAGCTCATTGCTTTCCCCTTCCACTTTGCTGCTTCTGATCTGCTGCTCTGCAGAGAACTAAACCATCAAGCTTGTTAAGAACCTATTCAGTGCCATACCAATTGAACTACCAAAAATTATTTTACAGAGCTGGATAAAATAATAACAAAATTCATCTGGAAGAACAAGAGGTCTAGAATATCTAGGGTATTAATGAAAAGAAATGCTAGAGAAGGTGGCCTAGCCATACCAGATATTAAACTGTACTATAGAGCAGCAGTCATCAGAACTACCTGGTACTGGCTAAGAAACAGAGTTATGGATCAGTGGAATAGGATAGGTACACAAGATGGAGAAGTCAATGACTATAGCAATCTACTCTTTGATAAACCCAAAGAGGCCAGCTTCTGGGCTAAGAATTCACTATTTCACAAAAACTGCTGGCAAAATTGGAAAACGGTAGGGCAGAAACTGGGCATAGACCAATAT
>CM053622.1:376227032-376250540 GCA_028646595.1 Phalanger gymnotis
GAGTTGAAATCCCAAATACTGGTTCTACCTCTTACCTTGTACAAGTCTCTTAGTTTCTTGTGGACTCAATTTCCTCATCTGTAAAATGAAGAGGTTGGATTTGGTGACTCTTAAAGACCTTTTCATCTTTAAATCTATGATGGTATGTTCCTGTAAAATATACCATCCTTAAGCTAAGTCCAGAAAACTGCAATTGCACTATGTGCCAAGATTGCAAATATCTGAAATCATGAACAGATATGTCTAGTCCAACACCCATCTTGGAAATAGGAGAGTAGAAGAATAAGAGTCCATCATGGACCTCTTCCTGAACTGCCTAAAGGTAGAAATCATAGTTTCCCTTAAAAATATGGAATTGGGGGTGGGGGAGAGAATGGTAGGAAGTAACAGATCTTATTTATCTAAATATAGCCTTGCAATGTAGGCCACTCAAGTTCCCTGTGGCTATGATTTAAAATCTTGTATAGGCAAAAAATTTAAACTCCACAGCATGGCATTTACACAATCTGACCCCAACCTCCATTACCAGCCTTATTTCATACTATTTCACTTCATGATAAAATCCTTTTCTTTAAGGGTTAGCTCAGGGGTCACATCCTCCAAGAATACTTACATGTGCTTTCCCCAAATAAAATCATTTTTTTCCTTTGCTAAATGTTTTACAGGATTCTGATAGTATCCCTCCTTTGCACCTATGCTGCCAAATGCATACCATTTATACCTTAGGACCCCTTTTACTAACTCCAACGTTATATTTTATGTTGTTCTGGGACAGCTAGGTGTTATGATGAATAGAACACCAGGCCTGGAGTAAGGAAGATCTGAGCTCAAATCTGGCCTCAGACACTTACTAGCTGTGGCCTAGGCAAATCATTTAACCCTGTTTGCCTCAGTTTTCTCATCTGTAAAATGAGCTGGAGAAGGAAATGGCAAACCACTTCAGTATTTTTGCCAAGAAAACCCCATGGATAGAATCCATGGGGTTACGTAGAGTTGGACACAACAAAACAAAAGCAACAAAGCAAATATTGTGTCACTTTTTCTCTTTATCCCCTCAGAATCTGATATGACTTGCAAATCCCTTACAAGTACTGGGTATTGAATCAATGAAAATTGGGACGGCATTTCTTTGCATCCCCAATGCTTAGCACTGTGCCTGACATATAGTAGGCAGTTAATAAATGCTTATTGACTGTCTGCATAATTGAAATGAATTGAACTAAAACCAGGTTTCCTGACATGCTAATTTTTGGGTTGGTATCAATTTGAAGAGATTGCTAGAAAATTATTTTCAATAAACTATCATGTACCTTCATTCTTACATGGAGTCAGTACAGATTGCACTGAGCGTTCAAGGGCTGGCTCTTGAGTTGTTTGGGTTTTCTTTTTGAGCTGAGCATCCTTATTTTCTATCATCTACGCTCTACTAAGAAAAGAGACATTCTGTTTTTGAAGAGCTGCAGAGGTTCCAAGGAGCCTTGCCTGGTGTATATGCGTCAGCTCTTCACAACAATAGATTCCTAGTCAACAGCGGTGTGTTCAAAATAGAAGTACAGTTTGTCCTTCATAAAAAGCACCTGAGAGACAAATATTCCTGTCATATTTCACTTTCACTTAATCAACTTCTGGGCTTACTCTGCCAGATGTAGCCCATAACTCATTATTTCTTTTAAGTATCCTTGCTATTACTAACAGCTTTGCTGAGGGAATCTCTATACTTTACCTCAGAGAGTCCTCTAGATACCCTCATGTTAAGAGTCCTTCTTTACCCTTAACCTTCCTGTGTCATAGATGAAATGAGACAATATTTGTAAAGCACCTTAAAGCATGATATAAAAGCTATTGGCATTATTAGCATCAATTTAAAAGCACATATAATAAAGCATCAGATGAAAGTATCTGATCAGATCCTTCAGGTCCTCTTCCGAACTCTCAAAGGAAAATCTGTCAGTTCCATAACAAGATATGCTAGCCCACCCCAGGGACAAAAAACATCACTTTAGCACAAGAAAGTGTAATCAGCTACTTTTCCTAGTCCCCTGTTTTCAGGTGACCAAAGGGTGACCCTTCCATAGCTCCAGAGTGCCTTCTTTCTTTGATGATCACTGGTCCTACTTTTCATTCAAGAAGTACTTGCACAGATAAGTAACAGAACTAGCAGAGGTGTAAGTAATTTATTTTTGGCCTACATGACTGCATTAAAAATGATTAATGACAGCTAAGCTGTAATTTAGAAAGTTGGAAAAATGTTTAGGGAAAAAAGTGAAAGTACCAAAAGAACAAGATTTTTTAAAAAATGAGTGATTTCCATTCCAATGTCTGTTTTAGGTATACATCTGCATGTCTAGAGTCCCAGACAGTAGTGCATATATAACATAATTCCAAATCTCAAGAATTTTAAACAACTAATAAAGTCATAATGATTTGCAAACATTTAAAATTATGTGCTCCCTTTTAATTTCCCCTGTCATGTTCCCAATCTGATGAGACTGGCAAACAGTTGAGAAAAGGAAGGTGGCAGATAATGGCAAAAGGGATGGTTAAATACAAGGAGTCAGGAGGGATAGAGAATGAGAGTAGCATGGGAGAGAAAAAAGATAAAGGGAGAAGAAATCCTTGATCCAAACACTAAAATAATCAGATAAAGATGAAAATGATTTTTTTTGCTAACAGTATGACAACCAATATAAGAAACTTTCAATTAGCTTTGGTGGCTCATTATTTTGTTATTTCCATGACATATCCATCACAAATAAATAGCACCAATGATACCATTAAATTAAAAATTAATTTAAAGCACCAATGATAAACAGTTCAGAGACTTCTACTAATCATAGGACCATTTGCTAAATGTACATAAAATGCATACTTTTTTAGACCGTGGCAACACACATATATTACTAGACACTGTTAACCATCACTATTTGTCTGTTTTGTTAGTTTATTGATCACCTAGATTGCCCTTTGGGTAATTGATTGCTTTCCTCAGGAAAGTGAAACGAGAAGTTTCAATGAGGGCTAGTTCATCAAGAGCAGTAGAGAAATGTAGTATTAATCTTGTCCTACTGATAATTGTGATTAAAGGAGTAAATTAAAATCTTGCTGTCCTGTCGGAGTTCCATCATCAATTCTGAGTACAAGTTCTTAGCAGCAATGCCTTGAGCTCTTAAAGTGCGTATTCTGCCCAGACATGATTCATTACTATCAGATTCACTGGTTGGTTTTGATTTTTGCTTTTTCCGGAGGGGGACTGATAACAAGAATGATAGCTTTGAACAGAGTATCACCCTTAATGCACCTATCATATCCTACACCTACCATATCCCCAAAACTATACTAGACACTGGGGATCCAGAGACAAAAAAGAGAAAGCACCTGCCTTCAATGTGCTTCTATTCTACAGAGATGATACAATGTTTTCAAAGATAAGTAGACACAAAGCTATACACAAAAAAATACAAATTAATTTATGGGTAGGTCACCAACAATGGAGGAATCCTCAAAAGCCCCTTCTAGGAAGGGACATATGAGCTAAGCTTTGGAGAGAGCTAAGGATTCCAAGCAGCAGAAGTTAGAAAAGAGAAGATTCCGGACATGAGGACAAACCTGTACAAAGACACAGGTAAGAGATAGAAGTCATACAGAGAACAGCAAAGTTTGGCTGAAACATAGAACACAGAACACGTGGCAGGATTTGCTGATTTGCGCGGGGTTACACAGCTAGTAAGCATCCAAGTCCAGATTTGAACTTAGATTTTCCTGACCCCTGAACTTTATCCATTTCACTGCCTCGCTGTTCCATGTCAAGTAAAGAAGGGTCTATAGACACAGAAGATTTAGATAACTCTCCCATCTTGCTGGTCCAATAACAATTATAAAATGTGATTATGTCACTAGAATTAATAGTTAACACTACAGCAGGCCCTGTTTAAGAGGTCTATAAAGCACAGTAATTGTGACCATTACTAGTGACAATAACAATAATAATAATAATAATCTATCATTTAGATAGCACTTAGAGGTTTGTAAAATGCCTTACAGATTATTTCATTTGATCCTCACAACTCTGAGAGGTTGATGGGAGAGGGTGAAATGCTGACACAATTGATAAAATAAGATTCAGAGAAATCTCCAATTTCTTCTTCATCTCTGCTAAAATGGTTCTTCACTACAATGATGATTATAAAATGGGAGAGTTCCCCGATGATCAACACTGAAATGAGTCTCAGGAGCACATGGGTAAAAGGATGTATGGGCTGGTAGAAATCAGCATTTATGTATATGGCAAATTGCCAAGTATATTATCAGCATGTGTGCCCACTGCCAAGAGAAACAAAGATAAGAATCAATGTTCACTTTGAAGTGGAAATAGCCCCTTGAGCTACAGGAATGCTCAGAGCAAGAAAGGAAGGCTTTAATGAATAGTACAATGTCTGAGCAAAAGTTTGGGGACCCTGGAACTATTAGAGCCTAGGAACTCACTCTGTGGTTGTCATACTGTCATCAAGTTAAAGTATTTTAAAACATTCCTTGACCTAACTACAACTAATTACTTTTCCTTCTGGAAGAAAAGAGACTTAAATTGTTCATTTTTTTATTTATAGCATAATAAAATAAAAAATAAAACTTACACATGTTTTATCCTAAAACTTCACTGTCAGAGGAAATTGTAGAAGTTAGAAAAGATTGTTGAAGGTTATCTTTTAAGTTAGGTATTATATTATGCAACATGGTAATCCTGTGGGGGGGTGGGGAATTGTGTCAGCCATACTTACAAGAATAAGTCATGCACAGTGGTGTATCTGTAAGATTTAATTATCTCAACTTTTTAAAAAATGTGCTATTAATATTATAGTTCACAATTATACAGCACTTTATCATTTACAAAGTACTTTCTACTATAGGCAAAAATGCAAATGTATTTTACAGGTAACTGTGCTTTCTTCTCTTCATTTGAGTTTTTAATAGTGAAACTACAAAAGCAAGATTATAATTATAGACTAAGTTTTCTCAAAGCATACACTCAACATACCAATACCATGATTTTGGTTCTTATCTATGCAAGTAGGTTCATATATGAAAATGTGTTTTGTCCAGCATTTGTAAGTTTTTAAAAAGTCTATTTTTTTCTATCTTTGTGGGAGATCACACAGGAAGGTTAATAATGCTGATACTATGAAGCAGTTAAAAAAAACTATATAATATATTAGATGTTTGTTCAAGGTTAACTTCAGAAAAAAAGAGGGTCTAAGTTGATCTATGTCTTAGGGTCACAAGAGTTTTCCCACCAAAAAAGCAACTATTTACTATCGTTTTCTTTCACCCTCAGTTTCATGGGTTTCAGTTAGGAGCCTCTAAAGAGTTCCTTTTTTTCTTTTTTTTTGCAGGGGGGAAGGCAGGGAAATTGCAGTTAAGTGACTTGCCCAAGGTCACACAGCTAGTAAGTATGTCAAGTGTCTGAGGCTGCATTTGAACTCAGATCCTCCTGACTCCAGGGCCAGTGCTCTACTCACTGCACCATCTAGCTGCCTCAGGAGTTCCTTTTAAAAAAAGTTAGCAAGCTTCCCCACTTAAAATGTTAGAAAGGTATAAATAATGGTATTTTTCTTTAGAACGTTTTCACTGTTATTTGTATTTACGACCACAAGTATCCAATACTTGTCAATAACAAATTTCATTAAAAAAACATGCATGTTGTTCCTAAAGCGGCTTTTACCTTTCTTTTAGTTCCAAAAGACATTTATCTTACTTTCCTAGTGCATCATTTTTTTTCTCCAGTAAGCATTTAAAAGGAACACATGCTGGAGGGTCAAACTGTAACTTGGTGTCACTGAAATAATAATCTTATTCATTTTTGACACATATCTACTACGTATGATGCATTGTGAAGAAGATGTAAAGGGGATGAAAAGTTTTGGGTATTACTCCTTACAAATTCCAAAAAATCTTCAAAATCAATTAAGCTACAACTGATATCTAGATCGTCATTTTATCGCACAGACTATTTTATTAACATCGTACAAAGTATTCTTTTTAGGGATGATCTATGGAGAATATTTTTCCCAGTCTGGCACACACCCTCCTAGTCACTTCTGCCTGTATAAAACACTAAAATGTAGGAACCACGAATGCAAACTAATTTTCCTCCCAGCTTAAACAAGACAATTAAGATCTAAACCTGCTGGAATGGAAATAACCTTTGAATTGCCTGACGTGGTTGGATTAGCCACATCATTGCTCCCTGGTGTTGTATGAACATGAGGTTATGCTAGATAAGGAATATCACATTATAATTGAGACCCTGCAGAGGACATTGGGGTAAAGGAAAGTAGCTGTATTACTTTGTATCTCATCTAGATCCATAGAAGCTAACAAAGAGAGACTGCGATACTGTATTTTTTCAGGTTCTCATAACCTCACATAGGAATGGAAAGTTAGAACAGGTGCATATGAGAAAACAGGTGGTACAAGAAACTGCCCACAAATGAATTAGTTTGTATATATATAAATTCCAACAGAGGGATTCAAAGGAAAGATTGCACACCACTCATATCACACAATGCTCAAATGTGTCAATAGATACGCAATAATTTATGAAGCCCCTGTCAGAATCTTGGTAGCTCTTGCTTCTTATTTTCCTATGCAAGCAGGGGCACATTAAAGAAGCCAGATCTTATTTACTGGTAAGATCTTTTCCTGACAGCCGAGGTAAGACCAGTAGCTTGGCTGGATGCCAGATGAGGAAGCAGGACCAGATGCTTTATCCAATGTAAAGCTCCTGTCACCTTCCACCTACAGAATGAGGGGGTTTTTACTTCATGTCAGCAAGTTGTATGTTAGCTCTAACAATAGTTACTCAGTTTAAAGGAGGTAGGTTGTTTTTTCTTCATCATTTTACAATAGTTAATCTGTACTGATCAAAAGTCCCTTATATTTATTCAATAGTTCAGTCATTTTTCAGTCATGTCTGCCTCTTTGTGACCCCATTTGGGGTTTTCTTGGCAAAGATACTGGGGTGGTTTGCCATTTTCTTCTCCAGTTCATTTCACAGATGAGGAAACTGAGGCAAACAGGGTTAATTGATTTGCCCAGGGTCACATAGCTAGTAAGTGTCTGAGGCCAGATTTGAACTCAGGAAGAAGAATCTTCTTGACTCCAGGTGTGGCACTCTATGCACTATGTCACCGCCTAGCTGCCCTCATTTATTCAATTCCTTACTTCTTTTTTAAATAAATTTATTTTTATTTTTAGTTTACAACACTCAGTTCCAACTAGTTTTTGGGTTTCAAATTTTCTCTCCTTCCCCCTCCTTCCCAAGACGGCATGTAATCCAATGTGGGTTCTACATATACCTTCACATTGAACTTATTTACATAATAGTGCAGTTGTAAAGAAGAATTATAATCAATGGAATGAATCATGAGAAAGAAGAAATGAAACCAAAAAGAAGGAAAAAAAGAGAGCAAATAGTTTGCCTCAGTCTGCATTCAGGCTCCATAATCCTTTCCCTGGATGTGCATAGCTTTTTCCATCATGAGTCTTTTGGAGCTGTCTTTGAACTTTGCATTGATGATAAGAGCTGAGTCTATCAAAGTTAGTCCTTACAGATACTGTGTGTCTGTAATTGTGTATAATGATCTCCTAGTTCTGCTCCCCTCACTCAGCATCAGTTCATATAAGTCTTTCCAGGTTGTAATGAAGTCCGTCTGCTCCTTATGTCTTATAGCACAATAGTATTCCATTACATCAATATACCACAATTTACTTAGCCATTCTCCAATTGATGGGCATCCCCTTGATTTCCAAGTCTTTGCCACCTGCTATAAATATTTTTGTACTTATGGCCCATTTCCCACTTGTATGATCTCTTTATGATACAGCCCTAGAAGTGGTATTGCTAGGTCAAAGGGTATGCGCATTTTATAGCCCTTTGGGCATAGTTCCAAATTGTTCTCCAGAATGGCTAGATTAGTTCACAACTCCACTAATGATGTAACAATGTTCCAATTTTCCCACATCCTCTCCAGAATTTATCATTTTCCTGTTTTGTCATGCTAGCCAATCTGACAGGAGAGATGTGGTACCTAAGAGTTATTCTGATTTGCACTAACTAAATCACTAACCAACAGTGATTTAGAGCATTTTTTCATATGACTATAGGTATCTTTAATTTCTTCCTATGAAAATTTCCTGTTCATATCCTTCAACCATTTCTCAATTGGGGAATGACTTGTATTCCTATAAATACAGCTCAGTTCCCTGTATATTTTAGATATGAGGCTTTTGTCAGAGACACTGGTTGTAAAAATTCTTTCCCATTTTTCTGCTTCTCCCCTAGTCTTTGTTGCATTGGCTCTGTTTGTACAATACAGGGGGGAAAATAGGATGGAAAAAATAGTAATCATAACCGTGAATACGAATGGGATGAACTCTCCCATAAAACAGAGGCAGAGAGCAGAATGGATTAAAAACAATAATCCTACAATATATTTACATGAAACACATTCAAAACAGGGGATACACACAGGGTAAAGGTAAAAGGCTGGGGTAGAATTTGCTTCAGCTGTAGTACAAAAAGCAGGTTTAGCAATCCTAATCTCAGACAAAGCAAAGGCAAAGATAGATCTAATTAAAAGAGATAAGGAAGGAAACTATATCCTGCTTAAAGGTACCATAGACAATGAAGTAATATCATTACTTAACATATATGCACCAAGTGGTGCAGCATACAAATTCTTAGAGGAGAAGTTAAGGGAGTTACAAGAAGAAACAGACAGCAAAACCATACTGGTGGGGGACCTCAACCTCCCCATCTCTGAACTTGATAAGTCTAACCTCAAAATAAACAAGAAAGAAGTTAAGGAGGTGAACAGAATTTTAGAAAAGGTAGATATGACAGACCTCTGAAGAAAACTGAATGGGGATAAAAAGGAATATACCTTTTTTCTCAGTGGTACATGGCACATACTCAAAAACTGACCATGTACTAGGGCATAAAATCCTCACAATCCAGTGCAGAAAGGAAGAAATGCATCTTTTTCAGATTATGACGCAATAAAAATTATTTGTAATTCCTTACTTCTAAAATTCATTTGTACATAGTCATATGCATGTTATCTTCCCCTTTAGGCTGCTAGGAGCACAACGGATAGAGCTCCGGCCTGGACTCAGGAAGAGTTAAGTTCAAATACAGCCTCAGACACTTACTAGCTACATGACCCTGGGCAAGTCACTTAACCTCTGTTTTTCTCAGGTTCCTTGGCTGTAAATTGAGAAAAATAACAACACATACCCCACAGGGTTGTTATGAGGATTAAATGAGATAATGTGACCTTGGGAAAGTCACTCGACCTCTTTGCCTCAGTTTCCTCAACTGCAAAATGGAGATACCAGCTCCTACCTCACAGGAGTGTTGTAACTGATCTGAGAAAAATATTCCCACTGAGTTCTTTTAATAAGTATTTGCTGCTGAATAACACTATAACCACACATAGATTACAGAGGTTCGAATCGAAGTTTTATTATGTTTAAGCACAAGTTCAGAGCTCAGAAAAATAACCCTGAACCCTAATTAGAGTTCTAAGAAAGTTTATAGAGTTTTCAATTATGTGTGAGAAAGAGTAATAATTTTTGATCATACAGATATGTCAAAAAGGAGGCAATCTCATGTGCATCCCCCAAGGCCACAGACATTCAACAAATAGTTTTGGCTTCTATGTTAGAACTATTGAGTTGCATTATCAAAGCAAGGTTTGTAAGATTTACACTTACCAGGCTATATTTACAATGGGCTATTTAAGATGGGTGATTTACATGCCAAAAAGATAACTACAGGGTCAGAGCTGTTGGGATCCTATTCCTTTTTTTCCCTTTTGGCTCCTTATTCCAGTAATGCTTATGAGCCTTCAGTTAATTTTAACATCCTATGGGCAAGGCTTTAGCCAGACAAGTATTGTCCTAAATAAAAGAGGTGGTCCTGAATTTCAAATAATAAAGACTAATAAAATAATATAAAGAATTAATAATTAAAACTAACAAAAGAAAATAAAAAATCATCATGAAAGTATCAAATGAAATAATATTTGTAAAGTGGTTAGCACAGTGCCTGGCTCATAGTAAGTGTTTAACAAATGTTTATTCAATAACTGATTGATTTCTCTTTCCCTTCTCTATTAGACAGTGAACTCCTAGAACATAGAAACTCTTCTACTCTTTCTTTGTATCCTGAGGGCTTAGCATAGAGCAGGGCACATAGTAGGTGCCTAATAAAGTTTATTGATTTGCTGACTTCAATATCACCATGCCATGCAAAATAAAATATTTTGTTTATCACCTAAGTATTTTTAAAGTAAGGTGGTACAGTGGACAGAGTGTCAGGTCTGAAGTCAGGATGACTCCTCTTCCTGAGTTCAAATCTGGCCTCAGATACTTACTAGCTGTGTGACCCTGGGCAACTCACTTGACCCTGTTTGCCTCAGTTTCCTGATTTCTAAAATGATCTGGAGAAGGAAATGTCATTCAAGCTTAACCTCAGTAGTCATTATTTACTGTCCCCTCTTTCTCTGATTGCTCCCTCAAATCAAATTGTTATATTCCATTTATTCTTTCTCTACAACGTGTATTCTATCTGTTCCCTGTTCTCTACCGCTTCCACTGACAATACCCCAGTTTAGGCTCTTATCTTTTGACTAGGATACCACACTAGCTTCCTAATTGGTTTAACCAATTTGTAGTATCCTCAAGTGCCTCCCCATTCCAATCTATCCTATACACTGCTGCCAAAGTTATTATCTTAAAATGCAAGTCTGCCTATGACATTCTATTCAATCCACTTGGGTGGCTCTCTGTTATCTCTAGAATCTGATTAGTTTTTAAAGTCCTTCCCAACCTGGTCCCAAATCTTATTATGTATTACTTCACTACCAAGCCCATCCTTATGTCTAGAAAAATTGATCTTCTTGCATTTACTCATATAATACTACATTTCCCATCTCTGTATCTTTTTACTGGTGTCCTCATGCCTGGAGAACAGATGAAATCACCAGAAGAAAGATTGTAGAGACAGGAGGACCTCTTTTTCTATTATTCTGAGCCCATTGGGTCATATCAGAACAATCTATAGAATAGCAGGTGACCGTGGCTTCCATCTCACATGTGCAGCATTTTTCTACAGCAGCTGGTGTAGTGATGTTGGAAACATAACAGCAGCCACATGGGCTATCTATGGCTCACACTGTGACTAGTTTTCTTTTCTGTCTTTTTCTTTTTTCTTTTTTTCTTACCCTAGTTTTCTGGTGAGATCATTTATTCTGTTCAAAATTCTTTATCCAAAATGTCATATAGCCAGCTCATTCCTACCACGTCTCTCTCCATTGTTCCTTGGGTGATCCTCAATTTCAATTCTCAAGAGATTTTGATGTTCCATGACTTGCAGACATACAATGGAGCTGGAAGAATATTAACTTTTTTTTAAAAAAAAATAGGCTTTTGTTTTGGGACAAGCTTAGGGACAGTAAATAAAGTTCCAATTTCCCAAAGGCAATATAGGTCTCTCCTCTTTTGTTCAATTCTCTTGATTTTCCAGTGTCTGTCCAAGATGAGTTCTGTAGGTTGTCTAAACAACTGCTTATCATAATCTGAAAAATTGGTATTCTTTATCCACTTGGTTTTTCCCTTTTTAGTTAGGCCAAATTCTTTAGAGCAATTACGGATTTCATTTAGGAGGCTCTGAAGTGTCATTTGTAAACAGAAACTTCAATAAGATCTTACCATACAAAAGGGTCCCTTTTTTGATGTGGATTCTATACTACATCTTCCTCAGGGTAGCTAATAAATGCCTTTAGTGAGCATCTATCTCTGTTTTCTTCCTCACCTTGGATCATTGGGTCTTTGAATAAGGTTAATTTTGTTGTCATTATCCTCCAAGAAAGAGTGTATATTGTAGGAGAGCCTTTAAGGTGGCATTTTGCTATACTAAAAGAAATGCTTTTTAAAATAGTCAATCAGTAGTAAATAGAGTGGGATTATATATTCTCTGCATCTTAGATTTTGTTTTTGTTGTCTTTATCTATCTCTGGCACCTAGCACAATAACATGCACAGGGAAAGGGATTAAGACATGCTTACTGAATGGAATCAAACTGGTGATGGAATTTCTCTAATGGACTTAGCATACCCACTTACAGCTTTTTGTTTGTTAGGAGGTTCCTCAACGGAGGAATGACACCTACACGACATATACAGTATTATCTTTTACCACCCACACAAGCTATGAAACTGTGAAAGCATATAGACTCTCATTCTTCAAAAAGAGAAGGATAATATTTCATTTCAATCACAAGGGGGGTGGGGCTGAAGATCCAAGAGAACAGAAATAGAGTGAAGTTTGGAAAAGAAGAAGGAAAGAAAACTCTTTAGCACTGTTGACGTGAAACAAGGTCTTAGAGAAAGGAGATTCTCCAGGATAGGTTCAGTACAGGGCTCAAAGAACTTTCAATGGCTGTCAATGGAATCATCAAGGCCAATGAAGAGACAGTCACTTTGCCACACACATCCCAAGAAGAGTTTGGGTTCTGAATGCCTCCCCAATAATGGACAACACAGAGTTCACAGAATCTCTGATGAATGTGAATGTCAAAAAACCAAAAGAAAGCTCTTATTTGTGCCTTTAAGCTGTAATGTCATGACTTAATGGAGAGGAGATACTTTTCTATGTGTCATGCATACAGCATTCCTGGCTTTAATTTTTTTAATTAAGTACATATTCTCCAAAAAATGACAGTCATCTGACAGATTGATTCTGAAAAAAAATCTTCCTCATTCTTTTTCATATCCTCTCCTAATGCCAAAGAAAAGATCACACAGGGCATTTTTACACCAGCAAAAAAAAGATTGCGATTCCCACTACCCAGATTTCAAAGGATTAACCTGGCAGTGATCTTCAGAACTCGGCTGTATTTTTATTTTTTGCTTCATGATGTTGTTGTTGGGTTGTTTCAGTCATGTCCAATTCATCATGATTTCATTTGATGTTTTCTTGGCAAAGACACTGGAGTGGTTTTCCATTTCCTCCTCCAGGTCATTTTAAAGATGAAGAACAGAAAGAAACAGGGTTAAGGGTCTTGCCCAGCATCACACAGATAGTAAGGGTTTGAGGCTGGAATTGAACTTGGGAAGATGAGTCTTCCTGACTCCAAGTACTCCTAGAACTCTATCCCTTGTACCACCTAGCTGTCCTTACTTGATGATAGTGACTCATAAACAGAACTTTTATTGAGCTTCCTAGGTCTATCTTGAAATTTCATGGCCCCTTCATCATGGGTACTTCCACTGGAAAATGACAAAAGGAAAAGAGGGATCATAGATAGAATTAGGTGTTTATAAAGGAAGCTAGAAAGTATTTTTTAAAATTTTGCTATCCCCTCCTCCATCTCAATGTGGTTTTCTGTTTGTTTGCTTGCTTGAACTTAACGTTTGATCTTATACACTGAATGACAATATCACAGATTTAGGATTAGAAGGGCCCTTTGATATCATCTACTTCAACCTTTTCTTTCCACAAAAATGGAAACCTAGCAAGGTGAAATTACAAGTTTAGTCAGCAAGTGACAGAACAGTCAACTTCACTGCAAAAATGGATTGTTGGTGAAGGTCTGATCTCAGCTGCAACTGTTATTTGGGGGTTCTATCTCTCATTTCCAAAAGGTAGCCACACCCCAGTTATTTTAGGATCAATCACAGCTTTAATTATTTTGCTCTTTATTTGATCACTGAAAAAAAATGTAAACATGAGGCCTAGAGACACCTCTCACCACACATCCTGAAATTTACATGTCACCAATCCTATATTTTCCCTATAACACCATAGGTGTGACCATATGGTTACCAAGCCCAGATCAAGCTTTTCTTCCTTATGTGATAATGAGAACACACTAGAACAGCAATGGAATTCCAATGGAAATTAAAATAATTACTTCTTTTAGAGTATAGGATTTAGAGCTGGAAAAGAGCTGACAAATGAGAAAAACAAGGGGGCTGGGGAGATGAAAGCACTTACCCAAGGAGCAGGGCTATTATTCGACCCAGGATCCCTTACTCTAAACGGAGTGCTTCACTCCACCAGGCTATTTTTTCTTATAATTATCAATAGTCTTATCATTTATTCCTGGGAGAGAAAAAACTACAATGTAGAAAAGTAAAATTTGCATTTCCCAAAGACAGTGGGCTAAAATTCAGCACATGGTGACATTCCTGGTGCTTGTAAATCAATCTTTTAACAAATAAAATATATAACCAGGCAAAATAACTTACTTTTAGAAAACTCAACCCACAAAATATTAATATTAATAAAACCAGGGGACACTTTAATATACCCAAATAGTCACTAAATGTAAATGCTTATTTATCAAAAGCTTCATCTGTTCTTTCAATTTAGCTCCTTTTGTTAGACATGGATGTATTATTTGATTGAAGCAATCATATGTCAAATATAGTTTTGGCAAGTAGTTGACATAATGAGATGCAAAAAGAATCCTACAACATGCTTCTACAAAGTAAAATTATTTAACAATGTATAATAAATCAAACTACTGCCCTTGAAATTTTAAAACATATAACAAAGCTTTCTATCCACTAAAATACAGCTCAATCCATCACAGTTCCCATCTTCTCAAGAAGCCTTTTCTGATTATTCCAACCATTATTCCTTTTAAATCCTCAGGTACTTTCTTCATGCCTCTCTGACTCATCTCATACTACTCTGATTTCCAGTTACCTATGTACAAGTATATCCCAGACATCATTTCGGCAATGTCGTTAAGCCACTATGCCCAAATCTTTGGGCTACTGGCAGTCTTTCTCTAACTGTCCTTCTGATTGATTGATAGCAGCAAGTATGGCCAATCAGAAAATAGGCTCCTTGGAAAATTGGCCAGATAGGTGAGGAAAGGAAAGAAAAAGATGACAATATTTTCTAGCTTGGTAGAATTTGATATCCCCAATGCCATTTCTACTCTTTCTTCTTTTAAGATTTTATAATTTAAATTTTGGCTACCTCATATCTCCCACAGCATCCTATTTTCTTTATTGTATTACTGGGCCCCCTGTATCATTGTTTCATCTAACCTCTTTGCAAGTATGTCAAAAAAACCTTTTTTAGTTCAACTGAGCTGGATAGGTTGAGATAGATAGATAGATAGATAGATAGATAGCAAGGTAGATAAATATTTCTCCAGTCTAAGGTCCAACAGATTCTCCAATATCCAATTCAAAGTCCTTTCCAAATGTTTCCCTTTAAGAACATAGGTAAAAGATAAAGAACAAAAATTAGGGCCTTGAAAAATAGTTTAAGTGGTAAGCAAACATTATTATCATTATTGTTATTATTAGCATTATTATTATTTTTTTTTTGGTTTTTTGGCAGGGCAGTTGGGGTTAAGTGACTTGCCCAAGGTCACACAGCTAGTAAGTGTGTCAAGTGCCTGAGGCCACATCTGAACTCAGGTCCTTCTGACTCCAGGGCTGGTGCCACCTAGCTGCCCCCATTAGCATTATTAATGCTAATAATAATGTTTTTCTTTGACATATGACCTTGGTTCGAATCCTGCCTATATGTGTGACCATGGGTAATCATTTAATCTCCCTGGGCTTCAGTTTTCTTATTGGCAAAATAAGAGTGTTTGACTTGGCAGCCTCTTAGGTCCCTTCCAGTTCTAAATCTATGAGTCTCTGATCATATTTTCACAGAACCAATTGCCAAATTAATGAGCCAGTAGAGGTCTTACATATCCTGCTAGTAGATAATCTTCTTTAAGAGCAGGAGGCTATCTTGTTCACATTTGTATCTTTCACAATGCTAGTGCACAGTAAGGGCTCAATAAATGTTTGCTGAATGAAAGGATATGACAATATTTGAAAACAGGTAGCCATTAAATGCACCAATACTGTTCAAATAAGTGTCTTCTCAATATAGCTAGAACAGCATATCTTCACTATTTGAAAGAAACAGTGATACAATGGAATATTTTTATTTTCAAGTAATGTTACCATTCACTGCCCCTGGAAATAAAATCTTAAAGCAAAATTCATAGCATTAGATCAGATAATTTTCTCTGCAGTGTCAAGTGCTCACTCTCCATTATGTACAATACATTGTTTTATGTCTTGTATATTATAGCAACATTTTCATGGTCAATGCAAATTCACATTTGCAAAAGGATGTGCCTGAATTGGTACTAAGCAAATGCACTATGGTTTGAGTTTGCACTTGAAAATCAGGTAACACACACACACACACACACACACACACACAATCTAAAGCCTTGGTTTCTCAAATATAGAAATCAACATTTATCACAAAATAAATCAAGATCTAAAATACCATGTGTTACCAATATAATCCTAATTTTCCTAAAACCTGTAACTGCAAAACAATTAAATTCTGATTTTGTGTTTAGTAAATGAGTTTATTTAACATAAGGTTAAGTTCCAAAGAGATGTATACTGTAACCTGTATGACTAAACAAAATTTCTAATTTCATTAATAATGGAGGGAAATAAGAATATTTTACTAGAAATGTATCAAAGCTTTTTTTTCTTAAATGCTATAAGAGATAATTGTAATAAACATAATTTGTATTATGTCAAATTGATTATGTTTATTATGCCCTCTGATTATCAACATGAAATTAGGTAAGATATACCTCACTCTTATACCAAGGAGATCTATGTTCAGAGGTATTGGCTGCTATGACAGAACACATTCAGTGCAGAGTTCAAATGAGACAGAGATTCCTGAGAGATAAGTTCCTTCAATACTGCTGAAAGTATGCTGAGTGCATTAAGCCCCATAAGACAGCAGAGCCACCTAAATGAGATTAACAAACACTTAAAAGAATTTGGCCTAATTACATTGAAAAAAAACTGATGAAAAATGTCTATTGTCCAGACCATAATAAACAATTGAGGGGACAACCCATGGGTCTGATCCATTAGTAGATATACTTTGGACAGACACTGCACATGAATGGTGAGCTAGATCCACATTTGAACCAAAGAAAGAAGATAAGCCAGATCACCGTCAAGAAACTGCACGGTTCTTTTAAATATCTGAGGTTTTTCTTTTATATAAAGATGTGTGCCTGTGAATCATGGTAGGACACAGTCTTAAATGAATCAAAGGGCAATGGAGAGATAAATAACAGACATGAGTAGGCCTCGACATATTTTCAACTTAAAATTCTGTAGGAGCAGTGATATAAAGTTTGCAATCAAGAAGTATAATGGGAAAGGAAGGATAGTCAGATCATGCAGCAAAAAAGGTAACAGATAGATAAACTGCACGTTCTATTGATACCCACACAAGGTCAAAAGAGCTAGAGGAAGTGCACCAACACATTGGGTGATCACCCTTTGGAGGCTTTGTGGAAGGAAAACGTCTCCCTGAATCCAGTCACTCTTTTCTCCGATCAATCCTCCACACAACCACGTCACTGTCCTACTCAAACTCGAGTGGTTCCTTTTCCCCTACAGGATCAAATAAAAACTCCCATGTTGGAAGATTCACAAACAAGCCCCAAACCACCTGTCCAGTCATATATACTATTCCCTTTCCTAAACTCTATACTTTGAACAAATTGGACTTATGTTCCTCACATTCATCTGTCATCTTGATAACTTTGATTTGCTATCTCAAATTCATGGAATGTACCAGCTCATCACCTCTAACTCTTAAAATTTCTAGTTTCCTTTAAAATTTATCTCAAATGTCACTTCCTACATAAAACCTACACAAAAACTGGAGGCCCAGTTGTTAGTGGCTACCCCTAAATAATTGTTTTATTGGATATTGGATATATTGATTTGTGATCAATAAACGATGATTTTTATATTTACACTTCTTTGCATTTTTATGAAGTTTTAACATCAATTTTTTAAAGATACCAAGGACACCTAAGGGTCTATGAACTCCTTTTTATTCCCATTCAATATTTGTCAAAAAGCTATCATCTCCTGATTTTTCTTAAGTTCAGATCAGGTCTTCAACTCCTTTTTTGGTTATCTTTGTGTTAAATTTCTCTAGTCCTGAGAGGGATACTTTGAGGTCCTCCACTGTTACAATAATTTTTACTATTTTCCCCTGCAATTAAATTAACTATTCGTTTAAGTATTTAGATACAATGTTGTCCTGTACTATTATATCACAATTCTTATTGATCAGTCAACATATGTTTATTAATCTCCTATAACAGGGCAAGCAATGTGCTAGGCACTGGGGATTAAAAGACAGAAATCACAGTCCCTGTCATTGAGGAGTTTATATTCTATAGGATGAGCTAAAATATATACACATAAGTATATTAAAAAAACTAAATGCAAGACATGGGTAGATCACAGGATCATGAATTTACAGCTGGAAGGGACAGAAAAAGATCCCCTATTCCCAAATACGGAAAATTAAGGCCTGGAGAACTTGAGTGTGACAAAAGAGATGAGTGTTATTGTTGGTTATTTTTTGTTATTTTTGTTCAATCATTTTTCAGTTGTGTCTGCATGACTCCATTTGGGGTTTTCTTGGCAACATACAGGAGTGGTTTGCCATTTCCTTCTCCAGCTCATTTTAGTGATAAGGAAATTGAGGCAAATGGGGCTAAGTAACTCACCCAGGGTCACACCGCTAGGAAGTCTCTGAGGCCAGATTTCAACTCAAGAAGATAAGTCTTCCTGGGACTGGAGGCCTGGCACTCTATCCACTGCACCATCTAGCTGCCTAGGAGATAAGTAGCTGAACTAAAATTTGAACTCAAATCTCATGACTCTAAGTTCTGCATTCTTTTCATAGAATGTGTCTCTCAATAGAACTTTTCTGAACTTGCATTCCTCTACCATAGAGGAATTTGATTGCAATCTGCAATCCCAGGGGAGCATTCATATTGGTAAAATCAGAGTACTGATTACATATCTATTTTCTATATACATTCCCAAGTTCACAATACAACTTGACATAATGGAATAGAAGGAATACTATATATATAAACAGAAGAATTTGGATAAAATATTAACTCTGTCATTGATTATCTATCACTTCATTTCCCAGGGACTCAATTTCTTCATCTTTAAAAAAAGGAGTTAAACTAGATAATCCCTAAGATCCCTTTCCCCTTCTGAGGTATCTATGTTCCTATGTGATATATCAAGTTCCTTCTGCCTCTCAATCCAAATATTCTTTTTAAGAGACTGAATCTATTTATTGCCTAGTCTTACTTTGTGCAAGAAAAAAAGTGCATTTTTTCTCAATAAAATGGTGGAGGCAGGGCTATATACAGGAAATGTATACTCCTGAAATAGTTATGGGGTAAGGAAAACTATGCCTATCCCTTGGAGGAAGGCAAAGAAGTCTTTATTCTTCTTTCCAGAGTGAGTAAAAGTAGTGATGCTCCCCCAACAAAAATAAATAAATCTATAAAATTAATATGTAAAATTAAAACTCTAATTCCAAATAAGACCCTATGAAGGTCCCATTTCTGGTTTAAGTTCTAGGATTGTATGACTCTTAAAGGTTTTATTTTATTTTATTTATCCTACTTTATTTTAAGGCAAATAAGGAATTCATGAAAAGAAGAAAGGAAAAAAACTTGAAGTGTTTCTATATAATTAGTACTAATGGTTTATATATTTTACATACATTATAACACTTGATCTCTATAGTAACTCTGCAAGGCAAGTCACTGAAATATCATTGCACCCATTTTATAGATGAGGCGATTGAAGCTGAGAGAGGGTAAGTGATTTGCCCAAGGTCACTCAGTTGAACAATAAATGGCTTGAGCTGAAACCAGGGCTTCAGACTCTACAGTCAAATATCCTTTACATTAAATGACTCTTCCTTCCAAACATGCTTGGATCAGATACAGAAAAAAGTATGTTTTGAAAACCCAAGTCCTTTAGCTTCATCTCTCAACCACTCCCAAGGAATTCATATAAGCTGGCTAGCTTGCTGGGCTCTCACAGCAGCCTGCAGGTATGAATTTAACTCAGGAGCAGTGAAGTGGTACAGCAGAAAGAACATTGGTCTGGACTCAGGAAGATCCAAATTCAAATCCAGCCTCACCTACTTAGCAGCTGTGTGGCCCTGGGCAAGTCACTTCACTTCTGTTTGATTCAATTTCCTCATCTGTAAAATGGGGAAAATAATAGCACCTACTCCCTCATGGTTGTTGTGCAAAGCAAATGAGATAATAATTTTAAAGTGCTTAGCACATAGTGAGGACTATATAAATTTTACCTATTATTATTGTATTTTTGATACTTCAATTTTTTGAAAAACCAAAGACTAAAAACAAAAATAAAAGGCAGGAAGAAAAAAAATATTCTTCTGTCAAAATGGACTTTTGCCATCTCCAAAAGGACACAAAGAAACATCACCACAAGGACAAGAGATTGAGAGTATAACAAATATTAAACAGGAATATCCTGTTGGACTTGTAATGAGAATTTGTTTTAAACATAAACAACTGCACTTTTTATATTGCATTCAAAAATTGAGCTAACTACCAACAATAATCATATTTGTAGACTCAAATCTTCTGCTGGAATAGAGTATTATTATAAAAAATGTGGCCTTTGTAGATTTCCTTCCAAAACAAGCAGATACTTGGGAGCTGCCATCCAGGGTTTGCCTTTCCTGTCAATGACAACTTATGTTACTTAAGAGGGAATGATTATTTAGGGGCAACTAGGTGGCACAGAGTGCTGGGCTGGAGTCAAGAAGACTCATCTTCCTGAATTCAAATCTTACTAGCTGTGTAATGCTGGGCAAGTCATTTCAAACAGTTTGCCTCAGTTTCCTCAACTGGAAAATGAGCTGGAGAAGGAAATGACAAACTACTCCAGTATCTTTGCCAAGAAAACTTCAAATGGGGTCACAAAGAGTAGGACACAAATGAATGACAATGAATATTTCATTTTTATCTACTAATTACTCAGAATCAAACAAAGGAAAAAATTGACCACTCTGAAATGATTCGTTTTAGACATTTTTCTTTGAACAAAAAATGCAGCATGTTTTATGGTGGAGTTTGTTGCTTTTTTGTAGGATGAGAGAGGAGAACATCTTTTATTTTTCCTTTCAATGAAACTATTTGTTATTCTGGCAACAGAATATTTTCAATCTCTTCTTATGATCCACATAGTGAGATTGAGTGTACTTTTACAAAATACTTTTCTGCTGTGCAAAATAATAATAATAATATGCATTTATATAGCACTTTAATACTTGAAAAGCACTTTAAAATATTACCTAATTTTATCCTCACAATAGCCTTAGTAAGCAGATGCTATTATTATACTTATTTTACAGATGAGGAAACTGCATCATAGAGAGATTTAAGTGACTTGCTCACAGTCACACACCTAGCACATATTTCAGGATGGATTTGAAATCAGGACTTCCTGACTCAAGGTCCAACACTTTATCTACTGTACTATCTAGTATAGTAAAATCTAGTAGAGTAAAATATTCCCATTTATCATCACCAAAGTTTCATATGAAAGACTAATCTCATTCTGTTTTTTAGAAAAACATTCTAAATACACAAAATTATTTATGAATTGTTAATTATTTATGAATAATAATTCATAAATCACCCTCAATGCTAATTTGATAATCTTACACAGAACCAGATTTTCTTCACTCCTTAAGAACTCTTTGGTCTTATGTGTGTGGGGAAGCTCAAAATTCTCTTTGGCACCATTTAGCACCTTGAAGTACATAATAAAACTTAAAAGGTTAATAACACCTAGCAAACAGAGTTTAAGTAAAAAGCCCAGGTTTTTCATTTTGCCATTTTTCTCTGAAGGAAGATGAAAATCTAATATACAAAGACCGTGAACACGAGGAAATGCACAATAAGGTCCTTATTAAGTTGCAGTGAATTTAAACCTATCACATTTTGTAGTTCTCCCTCAAAGCATCTCTGGCTTCTAAAAACACAATATAAAATAAAACAGATAACAGAATTTACCAAAATAAATGTATTTCAAAAATACAAGCAAACATGGATTTCCTCTAAAGTAAAGGTTACCGTATTTTTTTATAAAGAACCTAGTAGGAATGTGGAATTGATAAAAATTAAACCATGGCATTATACAGCCTGAAAAAAATACAGCATGCAATGTAATGATGGTAAGGTTAGAGCCCCTATGGCATAAAACTATTTATAGCTAGCTTCAACAGAGGAGGGTGTCAGAAGAAGCATGTAGGAACCTGGTGTAAGACAGAATTGACAATTCCTATACAATTCTAAAACTAGATGATTACCTAGTATCCAGTAGTCAAACACTCAGACTAACCCATCAGATTTTTACCAGTCTACTACTTCTTAACCGGTTTTTAAGGACTACAAAGGTTAAAAAAATATCATTAGTTCAAAAATCTACAGGCTAGATCATGAAAAGTCTCCAAATCCCTGTGTTTTCCAAGTGATTCAAAAGTAAGATAATTCCATAAGACTCTTTCTCCAATGTCTTTATTGCACAATCAAGAATTTGTTCATCTAGATTTTAGGCAGATCCACATGCCTAGAATTCAAAACTAATGACAGTAGGAAAAGAATTAGAATTTTGTTCTTTCAAACCAGCTGGATTTTGTCCCACCCTCTAAAAGCTTCATCTGGACCCTGAGGAATTTTCTTTTCTAGAGACCTTTAAAAAGTAGCAAAGATTCTCAACTATTCAGGGCAAAGGGAGAAAAAAATGATCCCTCAAAAACCTTCATTCTATATGAAAAATCCCACTTCATAATGAAACTGGGAGTTTGTTGATACCAGGAAAGATTACAGTTAATATAATTGTAATCATTGATAATCACCCAGCTCTAGTCTCACAGTTAGCCTATTAATTTTTCTTTTCTTAGATGTTGTTCAATGTTGTAACATAAGCAATTTTGTGTACAGCAAAACAGCTTTAGAGAACCTGCAAGTTTTAGGTGCATCAAAACTTGTTAAGGTTGTATTAAATAAAAATTCATCATAAAGTATTCTAACAAGTATTAGTTTTAAGTCATTTTTCAAGAATATTATTGAACTTGTGATAACCAAGTGTGAAGGACTGTTATATTTTCAACTGAAACTTACTGTATGTTTTAGAACATTGATGCATACTCATTCAATCAGTTTTACACTCATCTCATTATCCTTGTCATGATTCCATATAAAAATCATAATCATAGGGATGTATTTTAGATATCAATTTTCGTTTACATTTTGTAAAGTAATTTGATGTGAAGAATATAATTTCAGGTACTTCCAAATTTTACAACTTTGAAATAAACATTTCATTTGGTTTTATCATGCAGTTAACTTCCTCTTCTTCAATTCATAGTTAAGAATACCCTAGAGGAGGGACCCAGTGGCCTCTAGGATATCATGAATTATTTTTAATCATAGTAGCCAATTATCACTTCTGGAAAAGTTGTAGGGGAACCATCATTGGAATTTGGTGGACTTTCTCCATG
>CM053622.1:376251040-376286857 GCA_028646595.1 Phalanger gymnotis
AAGCCTGAGGCTGGATGAAAGGTAAGCATTTCTGGGCTGGAGGCTACCTTGTGGGTTTAAAAGGTTTGGAATTCCTAGGTGCTGACTCATCTTCCTGAGTTCAAAACTGGCCTCCTACACTTACTAGCTGTGTGACTCTAGAGGAGTCACTTACCCCTGCTTGCCTTAGTTTCCTCACTTGTAAAATGAGCCGGAGAAGGAAATGGCAAATCACTCCAGTGTCTCTGCCAAGAAAACCCCAAATGGGGTCACAGAGAGTCAGACATGACTGAAAAATGACTTAAAGACAAGACTAGCAGAGGAAAATGCTTTCTGAAGCTATGCCATTTTTCTTTTTCAGAGTAGGAGATGACCTTAGGCAAGATCATGCTAGAAACTGAAAGCTCAAGTCATCACCTGGCAGGCCAGACTGAAGTGATTATCTGTTCAGCAGTCCCACAGGTCTCCCCAGTGTCCTCCCTCCCTCCCAGGAAGTTACAATAGAAATGATGGATTATAGTTTATGTTTTATGTGGTGTGTTAATATGGGTTTATGAGTTTTAAGCATTTATTTTGTGGTGGAGCTGACATTCATATAGCACTTTAAGATTTATAAAGAGTTTTAAAAATATTATCTCATTTAATCCTCACAAAAACCCGGGAGGTAGCTGCTATCCTCATGTCCATTTTACAGACAAAGAACTGAGGCAGACAGAAGTTAAATGGCTTGCCCAGGGTCCCACAGCTAGGAAGTGGTGGCCTAAGGCAGGATTTTAACTAAGTTCTTACTAACTCTGGCTCCAGAATTCTATCCACTGCACCATCCAAATGCGAAAGGAAATGAATATCTGTCCTATACATAATACCTAATATTTTGTACATTGAGTAAATTTCCTAAAAAGATCCTATTAATTCCTTTGGGGAAGAATCTAGATATGAACCATTTATAAGTTTTGTTTAAGAGATTTTCCCATGGAAAAAGACCCACATGTACAAAAATGTTTATAGTAGCTTTTTGTGATAGCCGAGAATTAGAAATTGACGGGATGCCCATCAATTGGGGAATGGCTAAACAAGCTGTGGTATATGAATATAATGGAATATTGTTGTGCTATAAGAAATGATGAACAGGCAGACTTCAGAAAAACCTGGGAAGACTTATATGAACTGATGTGGAGTGAAGTAAACAGAACCAAGAGAACATTGTATACAATAACAGCAACATTGTATGATGATCAACTATGATATACTTAGCTCTTCTCAGGAATACAATGATCCAAGACAATTCCAAAAGACTTGTGATGGAAAATGTTAACTATACCCAGAGAAAGAACTATGTAGTCTGAATGGAGATCAAAGCATACTATTTTCACTTTCGTTGTTGTTTTTTGTTTGTTCTTTCTCATGGTTTTTCCCTTTTGATCTGATTCTTCTTTAACAAACATGACTAATGTGGAAATATATTTAATATTATTATACATGTATAACCTATATTAGATTGCTTCCTGTCTTGGGGAAAGGGGATCAGAGAAAGGAAGGACGAAAAATTTGGAAATCAAAATCTTATAAAAAGGAATGTTGAAAACTATCTTTACATGTAATTGGGGAAAATAAAATTTTATTAAGTGGGAAAAATAAAATATTTTCAAACATTAAAAAAGGTATTTTCCCATATCCACAGCTTTGTTATTCGGTCATTTTAGTCATGTACAACTCTTCATGACCCCATTTGGGATTTCCTTGGCAAAGATACTGGAGTGGTTTGCCATTTCCTTCTCCAGCTCATTTTACAGATAAGGAAACTGAGGCAAACAGGGTTAAGTGACTCCCCTAGAGTCACACAGCTAGTAAGTATATGAGGCTCCATTTGAACTCAGATCCTCTTGACTCCAGGCTCAGTACTCTATCCACTGTGCCACCTAGCTGTCCACAGACATAACTGGGGAACCATTATGGGAGTGGTCCCCTTCTATGCAAAGAGTGATGTGAGGAATATAAAGAAATATGGAAAGATTTTTTATGAAAGTGAAAAAAAGTAAAAGGAAAATGGAGCACACACTATGACCATGTAAAAGTGAATGAGAAAGGACCAAGAATTCTAATAGGAAATTAGAAGGAAAAGTTGGACAAGTAACTTGAGTTTCTTCATTTGTAAAATAAGAGGATAAGAACAGATGAATATCAGGATTCCTTCCAGCATAAAATTTGTTGATTCTGGTGATCAGGTGGCAATAGTATCTCCTTTTATGTGTGTATTCTTCAAGTTGGAATTGAGAGTAAGCCTCCTTACATTTCACTGATAGCGCTAAAATTCTTCCATACTTAAAAAGTTCAGTCACCTCACAGAGAAACAAATATATGAGCTGAAGTAAAGGTAGCCTCCTCACTGTCTCATTTCCTGAAACTCCCTGCTGCCAACTCCCACTTACCAACATAAACCATGCCTGAATCCCATTTTCCCCCTGCTGAAAATACACTTTAATCTGTTCTGCAAATCATACCCATCCTTCAAAGCTCAGGTCAAGTCTCAGTTTGATAAAGCCTTCCCTGACTCTTCTCTGGGTCCTTCAGGGCTTAACATTTGTAACACATATTTGGGTACTTCATCATCTCCTTTACTTGTCTTTCTGTATCTTGTGTCTCCAAGGAAGCTGTAAATACTTGATAGCAAAATCCATATATTAAACTTCTTTGTTATTTCACTGGGTTCCTATACCAGGGGTAAGTACAGAGTATCACTATAAATTGAATCTAATCACCACTTTTATTAAATATATGCTATATTCTATCCCATAAAATATAAAACGGCTGAACTGGACTTCTTTCCTATACTTATATTTTCATCTTTATCATGTTGGCTTGTAGATATCTCCCATATGTGAACTCTGAGAGAAATGATTATATCTCTCTCATATTAATAGCCAATTATTAAAACTGGGGAGACCCAAACATTTTTTTCCTCTGTCCTATTTCCTTGTTCAGTCTCTCAAAGACTGGGCTGATAGAATATATGATTCACATTCTCCTCATTCTCAGTATTGCTATTCCACCCAGGTAGCTCAGGCTTGGCTAGGGGATATAGATTCTTTGTCTAGATTGCCCAAGGCTCAGGGTGGTCTGAGTATAGGGATAGTTTCTCTGGCCAAGAGTGACATGATATCACTCTCAGCCCCAGTGAGCTCACTTCTCTTTGTAAAATCTACCTCTCATTAATTGTTAACTAATCAGAGCTGATTGCTCTGATTACTTCTCTTTCAGGAATACTTCTCTTTCAAAAGGCATAAAAGCTGTGAGCCTGCTGCCATGATTGTCTTTGGCATTTGAGGCGGCCACTGACCTCCTTTTATTAAAATGCTGGCATTATTAACAAAATGATTAAATTGCCAAGAAATTATGCAACTTTTTAAAACATCACAGCTCCTGGAACTGTGTGCTATTCATCTTTGTACCTTCCCAAACCAGAGAAGCACTCACAGTGCTTTACATCCAACAGACATGTAATAAATGTTTGTTGAATGAATATACAAAGAACAGCATGCTTATGTCCATTATGCAAGACTTTTCCAACCTAGAAGCCCATAGACCTCTCTTGAGAAGGAACATGTATATATTAAGCAGATTAAGGATTCAACAGAAATAGTAAAGAATCTATAGTTATCTGCTATGAAGACAAGCTCTTGAATAGTCCCTCAAAATGTGTCAATTAACTAGATAAAAAAGAGAATCTCATGCTTCTAAAAACTGTAGAACTGCTTGAGAGAATGCACATCGGTGTTGCCCAGTTTCCTAATCAGAAATGGCCCATGGATCCCACACATTCTCAACAACAACAACAAAATGTTTCCTGGATACAAAGGATAAGCAACAGCTTCATAAAAAAGAATTGTTTTTCTCAGTGATTCTGACTGTGGAGAAAGAACATTCTGCCAGGACAGTCAATACTCTTAAAGTATTTGTACTGATCTTCTGTCAATAAGAGTTTTCTGCCTCAAAAGTTGGCCCACAGGGCAGCTAGGTTGCACAGTGAGTAGAGCACTGGCCCTGGAGTCAGGAGGACCTGAGTTCAAATCCAACCTCAGATACTTGACACACTAGCTGTGTGACCTTGGGCAAGTCATTTAACCCCAATTGTCCTGTCTTCCCCAACACCTGCAAAATAAATAAATAAAATATTTTTAAAAAAAGTTGGACCACAACCCCATAATTCATTTTTACTTTCTTTTCCACAAGTGCCAGAAAGAACAGAAGCAAGGCCAGGGCATTTCTAAGAGTCTTCAAGAGATACCAGGTGCTACAATACTCCAAAAATTAGCTGTATGCCCTGCCCTTAAAAAAATCATACTCAGTGATTTGTTGTTGTTTGTTCTTCATTCTCGAAGTGGACCATGACATCAGGAAGGTGATGCCACAACTTGCAAGTGAATTGGATTTAAGTGAGGGAAGGCTGTGTAAAGGCACCAGCCTCACTTTCTCCTCTGGAGACATGTGGATCCAGTAGCAAGATATAGATAGATCAGGACAACCGGAGATGGCCCCCAGTGATTTCCCAAGGACAAGAGAAACACTGTGAACTTTTAAAAACTGTTTAATAAAAACATCAAGAGTAGATTGCATATAGGATTTATGCCCAAATTCTCTCTTGGAGCACAGCTCCAAAAGCACTTTGAGCTTGTCATTAGCCAATCCAAAATGCATTGCCCTATCTGAGGATTTATTTTCTTCACTCTTATTGTAAATGGTCTATTTTTTAAGATAAAGAAAAGGAGGGAATGATTATCTGCTGTGAGTGAATGTCTCAGAGTGTGACTACTGAACAAATTGAGAATATCTACTATGTATTTTTGATATCTAAGGAAAGCAATGAACAGAACATCCCAAAAATACACAAAATTATAGCATTTGTGAAGCAAAGCAATGTTTATTTCATTGCCATAGGAGCCCATTAATAATTCTCTTATTATCTCTGGTGATTTTCCATTTTAATTTAAATGGAAGCACTTCAAAATGACTTTCCATTAGAAGGTTAAAACTTGGGTATTTCCATTAGTATTCATCTTTTTATTTGTCCACCTATCAATTTTTTGAGGCATAAAAAGAAAGGACATTTTAAAGCATCTACATGTCAAAAAATAAGATCTCCAAGTATATACATATATATGTATATATATACACACACACACATATACATACACACATATATATATAGTATATTACAATACAAAACAAATACAAAAAGGAATATACATATATATACATGTATATATATATTGTTCTTCTTTTGTTCTTCTCTGTCCAATTCTATCCAACTATTTTGGCCCAGAACAAAAATTACAGAATCTTAGAGTTGGAAACGATCTACAAGTCCCTCCGGTCCCACCCATACCTTACCAAGAATCATCTTCATATATTCAAGAGGTGGTTATCTAGCCATTTGTCTGTCAGCCTCCAATGAAGGGGAAACTATTATCTCCAAAGGGAGCACCTTCCATTTTTGGATAGTTCTAATTGTTTTCAGTGTTCACATGGATCCAAAATCTGCATTTCTACAATTTCTAACTATTTCTTCCAGTTGTGCCATCTAATTCAACTTTAATAGAAATCCTGAATGGACAGTAGCCCCTCCTAGTCAAAACTACACAGTACTACTCCCTAACAGTACTACATTATCCTCTTCAATCCATTCCAACAAGAATCTATTCCACACATATATTTACAAGGCTCTTTGCTTGGCATTGAAGAAGACCAAAACAATGCATGCTGACGTCCTTGGGGGGCCCCCAAGAAAATTACCATCTTTGTGAAGATCTGCATCCAAAGATCTGCTTCTTTCTGGCTCTGCTTCAGCCTAAAATTATAGAGAAATCTCTAAAACAAAGTTTAAATATGGTAAATATTTACACCCTAGATTCTAGACTCTGCCTAGTTGTACATAACAGGATCCCTCCTCACAAAGGTAATAATTGTACAATGTGGGTACTGAGCATGAGATGGTTGTTTATTTTCTATACCCAAACAAATAAGATGCTTAATGCTCTAAGGTACAACTTAACAAATACAGAAAATATTAAAAAATCAAATATCCCATCGTATGTCTTATTCTTCAGTTCTGATTTTTGGTTGCACTGGAAAAAGATAAAAAACTTTGCATTTCATTTATTTTCTTGCAGTTATTGTGCAGACTGTCTTCCCGGTTCTATATACTTCTCTCTAAATCAATTCATGTCTTCAGATGCTTCTCTAAATTCTTATTTGTTCTTTCTTATATTCTACTACATTCACATACCACAGTTTGTTTAGCCAGTCCCCAGTTGATTCCTGCATTTGCTTTTGTTTCCAGTTATTTGCTATTATTATAAGTACTGCTTTGGATATTTAGGCATCCGTAGGATCTTTCTTTTTGACTTTGACCACCCTGGGGTGGATGGTTGATGAGGAGATCTTTGATCAACGAGAATGGACGTTTTGGACGTTTTAGTCATTTCTCAGTATAATTCCAAATTAATTTCCAGAATGGTTATTTTGCTGCTCCAGCAATCGTATATTAGTATGCCTGTGTTTCTCCTTCCCCTCTGAAATATATTATTAATAGAAGGATATTTCGGTAGTATTTAGGGCAGCTAGGTGGTGAAAGGATAGAGTGCAGTGCCTGGAGTCAGGAAGTCTTGAGTTCAAATCTGGCCTCAGGCACTTACTATCTATATGACCCTGGGCATGTCACTTACTTTAGTTGCCTCAATTTCCTCATATGTAAAATGAGCTGGAAAAGAAAATGACAAACTACTGCAGTATCTCTGCCCAGAAAACCCCAAATGGGGTCACATAGTGTCGGACATGACTGAAAAATGATGGAACAACAACAGGAGCATTTAGAAATGGAAGCAATGATCACAAAGAATGTGGCTTCATAATTCCCTTTTTTAACACTATAATTAAATGGTGGAACAGCTGACTGCTGTAAAAATGCCTTCAAGAAACTACTTGAACAAGCTTTTTTATTATAGGTTTGTGGACAAGATGAAAAGTTATGAAAAAAATGATAGTTTACCTAGGTGAATTGGAAACTCTCTTAATAACCAGACCAAAGAGGAGACATTAATAAGTCAATGTTAAACGAGAAACAGAGAGACAGAGAGAGTTCTCTAAGAGAACAGATGAGAGATTACTTGGCCCTGTGTTTTTTATCCATTTTGGCAATTACTTGGATGAAACCGTAGAAAGTGGTTCACACCCACACTAATTTGGGATTCACCAACCTAAAATGAACTCAAATTCCTGTTTATAACATCCCAAGGTAAATATCAGTCAATGAGGATGCCTCCTCCATGCTGAAAGGCTTTTAGTTTTCTAGCAGCATTCTTAATCATTAAGTTACTCAGGTATTTCCCCTTTCTCTGCTCAAAGTGGGTTGGTGAGGGGGCCAAAAGTTGTCATATACAACAAAAGTGGCCTTTTTTCCCATCATCCAGAAAAGAGAGTAATTCAGCCTAGCACTGAGTTCATCCCAAATGTTCAGAAAAAGGTAACCTCTTGTTACATAGCCAGTATGACAGCTTTCTCCCTACCTCCTGTTAAAAGGATTAAAGAGTTTACGAAAGGAAAGGAATTAATGTGGTAGTCAATAAATATTTATTGATAACATATTAGGTGCATGTGAATTACTAGTGGTTAGGCCTAGACAACACAGATTGGAAAAGCTTCTCACCCTAACATAATTGACAATAAAATTTGTTCATAACAGAGCTTAGAGACTGTGTGGCACAGCAGAGAACCCTCTTCATTAAGACCTGTGTTCAATATCTGATTCTCAACGTCTTTGTTGCGTGACTCAGAGCTAACATGGATGTCATAGGCCATGAGGTTCAACTTCCTCATTTTACATATAAGGGATGTGAGGCCCAGGGAAATTAAGTGATTTGCCCAAGGTCAAACACTAGGAAAGTGACAGAGGATTTGGACTCAGTTCCTAAGATCCACATCCTCCAATGTTCTTTCCCTTAACCTCTTATTTTGTTGTTGTTAAGTCATTTCAGTTGTGTCTGACTCTTCACAACCCCACTTGGGGTTTTCTTGGCAAAGATGCTGCAGTGGTTTGCCATTTCCTTCTCCAGTTCATTTTACAGGTGAGGAAACTGAAGTAAACAGGGTTAAGTGACTTGCCCAGAGTCAAACATTTAGTTCTCTAGAGGCCAGATTTGAACTCAGGAAGAGAAGTCTTCCTGACTCCAGGCTCTGCACTCTATCTACAGTGTCACCTACCTGCCCCTTAAACTCTTACACAATTCTCTAAGACTATAAATTGCAAAAACAACTGCTAATTTTTATCAGTAAAGTTTGCTTACTGGGAGTCTTCTGTGCCACCGAAACCACAGGTTAGGATACCCTCGAGGAGCTCATAATTTAATGGGAGAAAGAACAGGATCGATGTACAACTTCCCTATCTCATTCATATTCACATAATATCAAGAGAATGTGGGGAAGACTATGGACACATGGGGTAGAACACTATGGCAAATCTCCCAGAAGAAGACACAGAGAAGAGTTACAGAGGATGGGCAGGCATGAATGAGATGCAATCTATATCATTAAAGAGATTGTACGCATTGATGAAATCATAGATCTGTTGGCATATTAGAGTAGAATATCCATAAACAATGTTACTTAACAAAAATTAATATGTATAGTCATGAATAGGGTGATTGCTGATTTTTCTTTTTTTCCATTTTAAAATCATCCATGGCCTGTAGGTTTCTAGAAATATGTGTTTACGCATATACATACATGGATCTTTGATATTCTATAGCCTAAGTACAATGGTGTCCTTCAAGGCATGTGCTTGAACAAGGTCTAAAAGATGAGTTGTTTCTTGAGATAACTGGGGTTTGACTTTGCCCTGCAGGCTCAGAGTATCTTCAGGTATTCTCCAAGGAAAAGATTAAAATCCTACTAATGCATTGCTATTGCACTGAAGAAATTCTACTTAGTCACATACAATTAGGTCATATAATGTTCAATCCAACACAGAGCTTTATTCTCCAACCGCTTGGGGCAAGAATAATATTTCTATTATAGATCCTCTAAAACCGTTTTTACCACTTAAAACCCACATTAAAATATTAGTATTTTCCCCATCTGTAAAATGGGAGTATGAAATCCCTATTTCCCATAGTGTTATGAAGTTTAAAAAACATTGGCTTAAAAATACTGGTAAACACAGAGCTTCCTTGAAAAGTGCTATATAAATGCAAAGTATTATTGCCACAACAGCTCTCTTAATGATCTAAAAGGCAGAATAAAATAGCACTATGATGGATTCACAGATGGCACTATGCTGAAAAAGTGTTGTAAACATCAGTAAAGGAAGGAAAATTATGCAAAAACATCCATAAAATATGACCAGGAAATTCCAAAATGTATTTGAATTTCTTAGAAGAGATCAATTTAATTTTTCTAAATGGACATGCCAAACTCCCCACAAAGATGCAATTTCAATGCATTATTGTAGCATGGAGATGACATGACCTTGGGCTCTCAGAGGTTATTAGTATACCTACTGAGCACTCGATCTAGCAGGTTCTACGAGTATGAATCCAGGGACAAACTAGCCTGTTGTCTGAGGATCAGGCTAATTAAATAGAAGAACGCTGATTACCAACAGATTGGCCACCACGTGAAAAATCACTGGGTTATAACAACACCGGAGACAAAGAAATATTTTAAATGGCACTTCCTCCTAGCCTGTTGTCTCCTAGTGCTGCCATGATGGTAGAAAAGGAAACAGAGGATGCTAAGACCATCTACAAATATTGTTTTAACTGCTGGTACTCTAAATGAAAATTCTTACTCCAAAACCAATGGGATGAATCACTACCAGAAAAACTGAACCAAATCATGATGTATATGCTCACAAAACTGAAGGCATAACTTTAGCTAAAGGTCAGATTGTTTCATAGGTTCTCCTCAGAAAAGTAGATAAAGGAGTTGGTAGAGTTCAGTTCAATTCAATTCAACAAGAATTTATTAAGCATCTATTATATGCCAGGAATATAGTAGGGCAGCTAGGTTAGACTATAGTTAGAATATAGGAGGGCAGCAGGGGATAGAGTGCCAGTCCTGGAGTCAGGAAGACTCATTTTCCTGAGTTCAAATCTGGCTTCAGACACTAGCTGTGTGAACCTAGGCAAGTCACTTCACACTGTTCGCCTCAGTTTCCTCATCTGGAAAATGAGCTGGAGAAGGAAGTGGAAACCTACTCCAATATCTTTGCCAAGAAAACCCCAGAAGGGGTCATGAAGAATCAGACACAACTGAAATGACTGAACAGCAACAAAAAACATGCCAGGCATTGGAGATACAAAGACAAAAAGAAAACAGTCTCTGGCCTCAAGCAGCTTACATTCTACTGTAGCTGGTTTCATAGTGCTCCAAAATACATTGGAGCACAACCAATAGAGTATGCAGGCTGATCCTGAATTGTCTTTCATCTTTTCTACCTGACTGGCCCATTATTTTTTCTAATCATACATTTTTCTGAAGACATGCTTTATAGCACTCCTCCATTCCCAAGGAGTTCAGTACCTAACTCAGAGTATTGCTCTCCACCCCCAAACCTGCTCTTATATTTAGGAACTTCAATTTACATCACCTCAAATACCCTTCACTTTACAGCTCAACAACTTTACCTCCTGTGATGTGCATCTTCATTCCACTTCAGCTCCACATAGGGATGATGTCTTGTCATCCTCTCACCAATGTCTCACTTCCACAATCCAAATGCCTCTATTTGACCATACCCTTTAGTCCTCCCACCTCTCCCTGTGCCTCATCTCTGGTAAAGTTATCCTCCATTTTTATAACAACTTCCAATCTTTCTTCCCCCAGGTCATCACCCTTCTCTGGACTCATTTTCTTTCTATCAAAATCTTGACCCTTTTGCAAACCAGTCCAACTTATACTGTCATGAACCACTGAATTCCTGTACTGTTATATTATTCAGTTCATTTCTTTCCAAACCCAATTCCTATATTCCTTCCCTGATCTTCTTTCTCTTCTTCTGCTGACATGTTGATAAATATCTACATGGAAGAAGTCACAATTGTACTGCCTGGGTCCACCTGGGTCCAAATTTATATTATCCAATCTCAACTGGGCCTTCATTGCTATACAATGACTATTATTCCTCCTTTTTAAATTCTCCCTATGGTCTCCATGCTAGGTGGTGCAGGGGATAGAGTGCTGGGCCTAGAGTCAGGAAGACCTGAGTTCAAATCCAGCCTCAGACACTTACTAGCTGAGTGTTCCTGGACAAGTCACTTAACCCTGCTTGTCTCAGTTCCCTTATTTGTAAAATGAGCTGCAGAAGGAAATGGCAATCCACTCCAGTATTTTTGCCAAAAAAACTCCAAAAAGGGTCACAAAGAGTTAGACACAAGTGAAAAATGACTAAATAACAATAGTCTCCATGGTGGTTGCTCCAAATCTTATCTTTCCTTAATAAAATACCTATACAACCTTGTCCTCCCACCTTCACTAAACAGAGCCCGACCTTATACTTCACTGCAAAAAAATGAGACCATCCATCATGACTTCCTTCTCCTCCCCAATTCCACATTTCAAATACCCTTCGGTTCTCTCCTTTGCTCTAGTATCAGAGTGGCTTGTCTCCTTGGCAAAGTCTAATCCATCTACTCTTACTCTTGACTCTTTCTGCTTCCTCCAGGATTATGCCTCTTCAATTATCTCTTCTCTTCTTTAATATTTACTAACCTATCGCATCTTCTTCTGCTTCTTGTAAACATGCTTGAGTCTCCCCCATCCTTGAAAATCTTTCCGTTGACTCCCCTAATCCTTCAAGCTATTGTCTCCTTTTTGCAGCCAAACTCAGAAAAAGTTGTTTGCATTCACTTTCTCACATCTCAGTGACTTTTCAACACCTTGCAATCTGACATCATATCCCACCACTTGGCTGAAATTGCTTTCTGCAAGATCCCCAATGATTTCTTTATTAGTCAATCCAAAGAATTTTTCTGATTCCTCATCTTTCTTGACCTTTCTGGAGCTTTTGACACTATTTACCACCACCTCCTTCTAGACATTCTTCCTTCACTAGGTTTTTATGTCACTGCTAGCTCTCTCTCTCTCCTCTCTCTCTCTCTCTCTCTCTCTCTCTCTCTCTCTCTCTCTCTCTCCTCCTCCTCCTCCTCCTCCTCCTCCTTCTCCTCCTCATACCTGCCAACTGATCCATTCCAGTCTCCAGCTTAATATCATCATCCATGCCCCATACTCTGTACTCTGTGTGTAAGTATACCTCAGGGCTCTGTACTGGACTCTCTCCTCTCTATACACTTATATGTTCATTCTCCTCTGACATCCTCCCCACTATAGATTAATCAACTCCTGTGGATTCAATAAGCATCTCTGTGCAGATGATCTTCACATCTATATAGCCATCCCTTATCTCTTTCTTAAGATTTGGTTTCTTATTTCTAACTGCTGCCTAGACAGTTCTACCTAGATGTCCAATATGTATCTCAAACTCAGCATGTCCAAAACTGAAATCATCCTCCTCATCCCCTAAACATATCTCCCCTTCTAACTTCCCCTATTTCTCTTTTTATACTAAATTTGTGTTGTTGTCATCGTTATTAATCCAAACTCAATGACTAATTTCCCCATTTTCTTCATGGAAAGCACCATTCTTTTAGCTACTCAGATTGTAAATGTAGTCTTGATTCTTCACTCTCCTTTCATAGCCAAAGAGTAGACAGTGCGCAACTTCTTTCACAACAATCCCCTTCTCTTTACTCATATCATGTCCATCCTTCTGTAGTTCTCATAACTTTTTTCTGGTAATATAACAAAAGCCTCCTAATTGGTCTGTGTGACTCCAGCTTCTTCACTGTCCAATTCATCTTTTATGTAGTTGCCCAATGGTTTGATCACATCACTCTCCTGCTCAGGAATTTTCAGTAGCTTCTCATTTTCTCTACAGTAAAATACAAGCCCCTCTATTTGGCATCTAAAGCCTTTCACAATCTAGCTCCTGCACACCTTTCCAAAATTATTTCATTACTCCCCATCACGTGTTCTCTTTCCTAACCTAACTGGCTAGGAACCTACTGCATAGGTATATGAACCAAGATCACAGTATTGGTATTTTGAGTGTATGCACTGAGATGGATGGAAGGGAGGGAGGGAGGGAGGAAAGAAGGGAGGAAGGAAGGCAGGAAAGCAAGAAGGCAGGAAGGCAAGCTAAACTTGAGAGTCAGAGGACCTGGGTTTGAATCCTACCCTCCACCACTAATTACTTTGGGCAAGTTACTTAAATCTCTGATCCTTACTTTCCTCATCTATAAAAAGAGGGGATTAGATTAGGTTAGCCCTTAAGGTGCCACTGGGTTTTCAGTGTATGATTTATGGATCACAGAGTGAGAGGAAAATAAGTGGAAATAAGGGGTCCAGACAAAGTCCTATGAAAAATTTAAAGGGGAAGTGACACTCGGGGACAAAGTCAGGTACTCATCTCAAATTGACACTTTCAATTCCCCACAGTGGCTGCTCCAAGCCTTCTCTTCTCTCCTCAAGGCTCCCACGTTACCCACGTCCCTACTTTCTCTAAGCACATGATCTCACTGATGACTAATAACTTCCTTTCAAAATGTCTTGATAGTTACATAAGCCCTATGAACCGCATCCCCCCCGCCCCAGTAGAACATTAGTTCCTCTGAGGCTGGGGAAAGATAGATGATACAATAATATAAGTAGAAAGAAGAAAAAACACCCTGAACTCTGATAATTTTAATTACCAAGCTTGATACCAGAGAATAGATAAAACAATATACCTCCCTACAGTGCTCACAGAGGTGGGGGGGCAATGGTTTCGGAACACTGACTTTACTATCAGATTCAGGTGACATGGTAGTTTTGCTGAACCTTTACTTTCTCTCTATTTTTTATTCTTTAGTAGAAGGCATGACACTTTGGAGAGGAGAGAAATGATGTGTGTTTTAGAAATGAAAATGACAGAAAAACAAGATATAAATAAATATTTTAAAAAATAATAGTGTCCTAGAGGGCAACCTTTGTGGTTGTCTTTGTGTCTCAAGGCACCTTGTATATACTAGATACTTTGTAAACATTTCTTTAATTGAACTGAAGTGTATGCAACATTTAGCCACTTTAGTCTGCCACTTTTTTTACCAAAAGGAAGTGTCTTTACTATTTGTCCCCCAGGACCAAGTCTTTTCTCTGCAATTCATCTCCATTTTATTCATGTTTTCCCAAGCTTTTCTGTATTTCTTGTATTCATCACTACTTGAGACGAAGTTTCCCTTATATCCTAAAAGAAACAACTTCCTAATAGCTAGAGGCATTAAAAATGTAATAGGCTGATAACATGGTCCCCATCACTTGGGGCTCTCTTGAAATCCACAGGTGGAGGCTGGATGATCACTGACAGGAGCTGATGAAGAGATGATTCATGTCATCAGAGCATCATACTGGCTAACTTCTATGCTCCCTTCCAACTCTAAGAGTCTATAATTGCCAAATTTCCACTGATAGAAAATACAGAATAATATAGAAGTTTGTAAGCTGACATGCTAAGATTTTAGACTTTCTCTCTTCTTACTCAAAAAATGAGGACTAATCAGGAGTATTTTAACTACTATGAAAACTGAAGCTTAAAATCTTTCCATTTGGATTGATTAGGAAAGTTTAATAAATGTGGGCATTTTTGAGCAAAAAATAATACATTAGACAACTAGAATGAATAATAAATAGGCTAAGAAGGCATATTACACATCATAGCTTTGGATAGTTCTATGTGTGCACAATAAGCATTAATTAAATACCTACTATGTGTCAGGTTCAATACTAAGAGCTGAGGGATTTAAAGAAAGGTAAAAATATGGCCTCTTTCCTCAAGGAGCTTACAATCTAATGCTATCCCATTTTAGTCTTGGCATGTGTCAATGTCGCCATTTACCACTTGGATTTTAATCTCACTTATGACTGACTGTGCCTCAAAACCTCTTTTAACAGCTGGTTCACTTTGCATTTAACTGTTGTTCAATATTATTATAGTTATTGCTGTTATCATTATTATTATTAAATTACTATTACATAGTTACTTAAATCATTAATGATATTATAACAAAATGCCTCCCGTCCACTTTTGTGGACACTGGGATTGCTGCAAATATGGGAAAGTTTATGTCATGAGATTTATCTGAGAGACTTTTTAAAACTTTTATGGACACAATATAGAATGTTGTAAGTCAGCATGTTTCCTCATCTGAATTGTCCAGTTTCCTATATAATAGTCTTTTAAAGATAAGCCCAAAAGCTATTACCTAAGGAATTTATTATGTGCTTACATGCATATGTTTACATACATGAGTTTATATAAGAACTCCAAAGAATTATTGATCCAAGAAGTCCTAAGAATATATCAGCTTGAGTAGGACTCTATGCCTGTTCTTTTGGGTTGGTTTCACACACAATACATGTCAGTACTTGAAAAGTATTCTAAGAAAATAGTGTAAATAACAGGAAATTAATTACAAATGTTGAGAAATAATACAGATTGTGGGAACAGGACATTAGCTGCACAGGAAATTTAATGGGTTTCAGAAAAATACCTAAACAAAGCAACATGTAAAGTGGCAAAGAATTTAAATCTTACTGCCTAATAATGAGGACAACATCAAAAGAATTACTCTTTGGGAGTAAAATGCAGGTGGATTCTCCCTACCAGGGTACCAGGTTTATATATGATGGAGGAACGTAAGGTTACCAGACAGCATAGCAATTTGCCTCATAAAAAAGAGTCTACTCTCACTGGAGCAAGCTTGACAAAACATGAATTTCTGAAATTTACCTTCTTAGCTTTTGTGGGAAGTATGTTTGACCTTTTTCTCTTAGCAAATAAAAAGGACACCCATGGACTGCTCTTCAAGATGAATCAGTCCATTTACACAGTCCATTTCCTAGTATTTCAAAGACCACCAAGGGAATAAGGGAACCAAAGGAGTAAACTAACTGGAGAGTGTGCCTGTCTTCAATAAACCATCGTCAAGTAGACTAAACTAAACCTCAGGCATCACTTTTTAGAAAGGGGGAGAATGAAGCAAATGGCACTTTCTCCTATTACCCAATGGATGGAACAACTATAAGCCATCATGATAAAACCTCAGGCATCCTACCACACCAAGGGTGGTAAAATGCAGAGAACAGATAATGTTAGAGATATTTTATTCTTTAGGATTCCCACAAACAATGGAATATACAAACAAACTGTACTAACTCATAAAGCTAATTTATACTATTAAGAAACACATCTACCTATTTATGCAAACAGATTCTTAAAAATATTTTGAAAAGCACCCATGGCAAGCATGGCAATCAGTGCTTTGTAACCAAAGACTAGCAGTTCAGGTACTCAACATTATAAAATACATTATTAATTCTTACCCTTGTAGAGTCTCTTTCTGACACTTTCATTTGCTTAACTGTTGCTCAAAGGCCACAGTGGCAGGAAGACTGAAGATTATGCATCTCCAAAGAGAAAAGTCATTTCCAAACAATCCCTGATAACATACATATGTCTTCTTTTCTCTGAGAAAGACCTTCATTAAACACTTATCAGGCTACCATACCACATAGGGTATAGCCACCCAAGAACACTCAACATCAGATAACTCAACAATCAAATTGAAGTCAGAGTTTACATGTCCATTTGGGTGAATGATTAAGTACCCAACTGATGGCCTTTTAATATGCATTTAAAAATATAATTTAACTTATAGGTCCAATAAATAACTGAAATTTTCCTTGAAAAGCTGCATTCTATAATTGTTAGAAAACCCACCCACATCAAAGATATTATGTATCCATTTGAGTATTAATTATCTTAGTCACATGATAAGTAATTAAGGTATTTTCAGCTTTTAAGTCATCTTTGTCTAAATCTACCACTTATTTTTCTCTAGTGCTGAAACTTTAATCTGCTGCTTTACAACCAGGAAATCATTGGAAGAAAGTAATATTAATGTTTTAAAATGTGGCATATTCCTTCCAGTCTATTTTTGATTAATTACATTTCCTGAAAATAATGATACTCAAAACTGAATGCTATAAAAATATGACCAAGATTTCGGCCCCACTCTATCCCTCTAAAAAAGGGATATGAGAAGGTACCTCCCCTTACAACTTTGCAGCTGTGGAACACTGTAGGTGTAGAAGACTTCATATAATACCAAACTTTGGGGATGTGTTAAGTGAATTTTGCTCAACTGGTTTTTTTTTTATTTTTAAATTTTTGTTAAAAGATTCCTTTCTGATTGAGGGAAGAAGAAAGTATACATTGGAAAATGTAGGTCATATTAAAAACAAAAGATATCAATAACATTGTATTTTAAAAGTATATTTCCTGAAATTTAACCCATTTTTATGTCTTTTTTTAAGAAACTGGAAAAACTATGGGGATTTTGTATGGGTAAATGAAATACTTGATATTTAAGCTCATTTGAAGTATAGATGGACAAAACAAACTTACCCATAAATACAAACTACTGTTAAGTTGTATCATTGCTGTTCTAAATATTTGTTACAGGTAGTCTTGTTTAGAGCTGGAAGAGACCTTAGAGGTTATATAGTATGCATTCCTTTGGCCTTTTTACTTTGGGATTCTATAGGTTCCCTATAGGTTCTATAGGGATAAGAGAATTAAGATTATTCTCAAGGGAGTCAAGGAATTTTTTTTAAATGAAAAAGTGCACTAGACTACATTTCATATCAAATAATGAATTAGAGTTCTCCATAGAGTCAATAGTCAACAAACATTTATTAAGTGACTACTACATGTCAGGCACGGTACTAAGTGCTGAGGATACAAAAGAGGCAAGACATTCCTCAGTCCTGAGGATCTCAGAATGAAACATAAGCAGAATTCTTTTTTTAAATGCATATTTTTTTATCCCTACTATTTAGCCTCCTAAATTTTTTTTGTCTAAATATCTAAATGACTTAAAAAGGACTGGCTGTGAACAAAGAACTTTAATTCAACTTATCAAAGGAATAAGAACTGTTCAACTTCCAACTGGACATTTCTACTTTAATGTCAAGTTAACATATCAGACTTAGCACTTCCAAAGTGGAATTCAGCAGTGTAGCATAATTGAAAGAGTACTGCTTTAGAAATCATATGATGCATATATTTCTTTTTTATTGTATATCTTTCATATTCATCATTTCTTATGACAATAATATCCTGTTATATTCATATGCTACTTTTTAAAAAGTTATTCTCCAAGCAATGAACAACTACTTTGTTTCTAGTTCTTCATAACTGCTATGACTATTTGATTGGGATATTTCTGTCTTTGAGAGACAAAATAACAAAAAAAACCTTTTTTATGACTTTGTGACCATTAATATCAAGCAAGGCAAAAATTAGACAGAATATGCGCAGATAAAACGTTTGCCAGTTTCTTAGAAGATATTCACTACACAGTCTAAGTTTAAAAGAATCTTCATGTATAGGGTGAAATCCTTCAGATATTTCTATTTGCAGATGTGCAGGTTATATCCTGATGTTACAGGACCACACTTGACTGGGGCTTCTCTAAAATAGAAGGGGGGAGAGCAAGTATGGGGGACAACCAGTACAAAGGTACAGACAGATATGGGAGATGGATGCCTTACATGAAGAACAGATAGAAGGCTAGTTTGGCTAGATCACAGAGTGAAATGAATGGAGGATTAATATATAATGAAGCTGGAAATACAGGTTGTGGTCATGCTGTCAAGGACTTTAAAAGCTAAACAGAAGATATTACATTTTACCCTAGAATCCAAAGAAGAATGCTGTGGCCATAAATGTCACATAAAGCACAGATGTCCAAAAGTCTGAGAACTGAGAAAAGTCCATCAGATTTGGTAATCAGGAGATCATTAAGGGATGAGACCCACAGCTACACAAAAAAGAGTCAGCCTAATCAATTCTAAAAGAAAAAAAAGTGGATGAAGGATGCATATTGAACAGATTATGATATACAGATAGACTGACTGCCTACAGGACTTTTATCAAGCTTGGACAGACATGGCAAGTGGACAATGAGATGGGCTCAGAATTAAACAATATAGGGAGAGTATACTGGATTGCATTGGGAAAATGCCAATTTTTTAAATGACCTCAAACTTCTCTCTGAAACAAAGGCCCATATTTTAATACTAATATTCTAACATTATTATATGGCTGTGAAAGAGAGGACGATGGATAGGTACATGGGTGGGTGTGAGCAGGCTGCTCAATCCTTTCTGCATCAATTCAGCTGTCACATTTGTCATTTCTTACAGCTTAACAATATTCCATTATATCAACACACTACAATTTGTTCAGCCATTCCCCAATGATGAATACCCACTTTTTTCTAAGTCTTTGCTGCACCAAAAAAACGCGACCATTCTGCCATAAACATTTTTATATACACATGGGTCCTTTCCCTCCATTTGGACCTCTTTTGGAAAAATGCCTAGTAGTCAAATCTCCTTATTTTGCAAATGAGAGAACTGAGACCCAGAGAATCTCAGGTCCAACATATAGTAAGTGGCAAAGAACAGATTCCAACTCCCATGGCTCCATGTTCTGCACTGTGATTAATTTTCCTATACCCACCTACTCTCCAAAATGAGTCTCTCTCTCTCTCTCTCTCTCTCTCTCTCTCTCTCTCTCTCTCTCTCTCTCTCTCTCTCTCTCTCTCTGTCTCTCTCTCTCTGTCTCTCAGTAAAATAGGAAAACCTATACAAAGACCTCTGAGGCTCCAAAGCCAATTTCTAAAACCCAAGTTCACAAACATACAAAACTTCAGTTCTTTGGGAAAATAAATCCAAAGTAGGCACTAAAGTTTGAGAGTGAAAGCAGATTAATTGTTTTGCTGATTTGATTAAATGTTTGCGGCTGAACTATTCTAAATGAGAACTAATAAGAATCCTAGAGGGGAATACAAGGTGCAATAAATTACTCTGACACACACAGCCCAGATGAATAAGAGACATTTATCTCTAACATGTTCACCTAATTCAGTCTCAGGCTTCTCTGTTTTATGTAGTTGTCTTCTCTGTATGTCTCTGGATAGTTTTTTCCTTCTTTCTCTTGCCTCTAATTCCACCCTATGTGCTTATTTGTATGTCATTCTACTTTTCTGATGAAAATTACTGTATTTTGTGCACTTTGCAGGGGGGAGAGAGTAAACTTGGAGAAACACTGGGTTGGAGGAGTTTTTTTTGACTGACTGAACAACCAGAACTGAGAACATCTTCAAAAAGCCTAAGTCTGCTTTGGCCTAGCCTTTTTGCCCCATTCTCTTGAGCCATACTAGTAAGGGATTCTTGGTGACTCCTTTATTCTTGGTATCTGGTGAGAGACAATGCTGTAAAGGGAAAGGCCGTGAAGCCTTGCATTTATTCTCTTCCATTTTAGGCCAAAGGACTGGAGATTCCACAGTGGCGATCTTTATAGTGTCAGAAGGAGCTCTGACATCCTATCATTCTGGAGTCTAGGTTTTACCCAGAGGAAAATGAGTATACTACAGGCATGACCCCAGCCCAGTGGCAGCTGAAATAAGGACACATCCAGCAGTGAGGCTGCCTTGGGATGTGAAATTAGTAGGACTAATGCCATGTAGGAACTAAGTTTGATCCTACTTCACCCAGAGACCAATGTAACAGAAGGAAGAGTATGACTCTGAGGTATTTAGAGGGAAAATGTTTGTATTTTGTTCTTATTATATCTTGGAAGAAATGTTTGTATTTCGTTCTTACTATATCTTAGAAGATATGCTTGTATCTATGTCTATGTTTGCTACTATATCTTCATAACAATTTATTATATCTTAAATGTTTGTTACTATCATAGAAGTAAATGTTTCTTTGTTAAAGTTGGGTAGGGCAATGGATAGAGTGCCAGGCTTAGAGTCAGGAAGACTTGAGTTCAAATCCAGCCTCAGACATTATTAGCTGTGTGACTCTGGGGAAATCACTTAACCCTGTTTGCCTCAGTTTCCTCAAATGAGCTGGAGAAGGAAATGGCAAACCACTCCAGTATCTTTGCCACAAAAACCCCAAATGGGTCACGAAGAGTTGGATATGACTGAAATGATTGAACAACAAAAGCTAACTAATGTTAAGTGCTTAAATGTAACTGGGGCACTAATGCACCACTAATTGAGACCCCTGGCATCTAACAGTGGAAAGAACATAACACATGGGGGCTTAAATCAATAGAATCTGAGAAGAGAGACACCTCCCAAGTCCCTTAGCATATTCTAGAATTCTAAAGGGCAAACACAGGGGCCTTTCTCTGGCAAAGTGAGCCAGCGTGTGCATGAGTAACTTGACCAGGATCACAGGAATAGGAAGAGGCAGAGCTGAGATTCAGTCTCAGGACTCATGATTCCAGAGCCAGTATTTCCACTCTACTGTTATGCTTCTCCATTCTACTAGAAAGAGAGGGAGAGATGAGATACAACATGTAAAAAGGGGTGATATAAATGATGTTTTAAGGAAGGGAAAGGCACTAACAACTAGTGGAATGAGGAAAAAGTTCCTGTAATAGGGGGCATATAAGCTGGGCTGTGAAAGAAACTAATGATTCTAAAAGGCAGAGCTGAGGAAAGAGGGAATTATAGGTGTAGAGAACAGGTTTTACAGATACAGAGAAGAGAGATGGAATGCCAAGCTCACGGGATAGCAAGGAAACCAGTTTGACTGGAACATAGAATAGATGAAAGGGAGTGGAAAGGTAAGTTAGGCCCTGTCTGTGAAGGGTTTTAAATGCCAAGCTAGGGAGTTTGCATTTTATATGCAGGGCAAGAGGGAGCCCCTTAAAGTTCTTGAGGAGTGGCATGGTGAAACCTTTGCTTTCAGATTATTTCGGGAGCTCTGTGAAAAATAGCCTGGAAAAGAGAGAGATTGGAAACAGGGATCCAGTTAGGAACTTATTGCCAATAGATAAGATGGGAAGAGAAAAGAATCTGCTCTATGATAGTGGCTGTATAAATAGAGATAAGGGAGCTGGTCTGAGAAATATGGTGGTAAAACTGACAAGATCCAACTGAATTGCCCAGTCTAAAATCATATACTATTCCATTTACTCCCACTTAAGTGAAGGTGGATTTTTATAGCACACAAGATAAACAAAATCATATGAAACAAAACTATGAACAGTTAGCAAGGGCTAGGGTTACCTTGGAATGCAGAGAGAGCAGGAAATGAGTAATGTAAAAGAAAGAGTTAGATGAAGGAATACGTTGGGTGCCTGGAGCTGTTAGAGATAATAAGGCCCTGTGTAGTGACAGTATTTTGGGTCAGATTGTGTTAGGATGAATGTGGGTGATATTTTATTTTTTTAAACATTGAGTTTACTTCCTGGGGATTTATTATTAAGCACTATAATTCAATGTCATATGTGAAGATTTTTAACTTTTCTACTTCTCAAATAGAAAAACCTGCAAGTATTCTTTGTATTTGGAACTTTATGTTCCTTTGATGCACCATAAAGTACTCTTTAACAGGGTCCTGAGTAGAGTCAACCAGATTAATATGTAATTGGGAAATGAGTTACAAGATAACTAAAAATATAATACAACACAGATAATGTTAATTAGTGATTTTCTAAGTCAATACGTGGCAAGCCTATTTCCATTTCTATTTGAGTTTGACACCATATCTCTAGAAAAAGACATGCATATAATCTATAATAAACAGAGATAAGTGTGGTATATTGTAAAACGCACACAAGAACATTGAATCTTTAATCTAAAGACCAGGTTTCAAATTGAAGTTTTTACTATTTAATGGCTATATGGTCTTTGGTAAAGTCACTACTTACCACTTAGCCTATTTCCGTATCTGTAAAATGAAAGAGTTTGATGGTTTCTTCCAATTCCAGACCTCGGAATCCTATTATCCTATAGATTATAGTCATCATAAACACACCAACTATTATAGATTTTTCTTTACAAAGAGAAAAGACATTGAATTCCAGGATGACAGTCCACCCTACCAAGTACAAATACATATCTTCTTTCAGGCTACCCACTCCCTGGACTAAGAAGACACGTAGTCCTTGCTCCTCAGTACAACTTCCAGATTTTCCCTCTACCACCACTACTAAGCAACTTTTCTCTATCTGATATTCACCCTACCTATCTATATTCTGTGATGTGGATTCTGTTTGTTGTCCTCCACTGGCCCCCAGATCAATCTCCTTCCTATTTCAAAGAACTGGATACTTACTTTGCAGTTTTCCTCTCCTCCTTCAATCCTGCCCTCCTATTTTAAAACTTCAATATAAAAGATGATATCCTCGGAAACATCTTGGTCTTCCATTTAAGCTCCTCAACTCCCATGCTCCCAAAGCCAACAATTCCATTTGACTTCAGTTACAGACATGGGAGGTCACACTTTTGATCTCACTATTGACTATAACTGTCCAAGTTCCATGATCCAGAACTATGAAAATCCTCTCTCTGACCAAAACCTAGAAAAACAATGTATCCTATCAGCTTCGTAGATTCTTAGCACTCAAGAAGTTTTATGCCTCACTCCTTGCTTTAGGTTTTTGGAATCATCATCCTTTGATTCTTTCTTGTGCAACAAATGAGATGAAATGGGAGTCAGAAGCATTCTTCATTCTCATTGCACCAATTCATTTGTTCTTTGTCCCCTTTCTTGGAGCCTTCTTCCAGCCAAGCATTTTCTCCAACTTTTCCTTGCCTCTTTCCCTGAGGACTAAGAAATCTAGATATCCACACTCTAATAAAGGTAGTTAACAAACTTACCATACTATGAAAAGCAAGCAATCTGGCTGTGAAATACATACAGACATGCATATTTATAATATATGTGTCAGTATGTGCATTCATGACAGAGAGAGAGAGAGAGAGAGAGAGAGAGAGCGCACTGATGCAGCTAGCAACCCAAATATACCTCCATTTATCCTATTTTTGATTCTCTGGTTAGTTCTGATTTAGTCCTTGTCCACTGATGGAAAGATCAAACATTGATCCCTTGGGTGTTAGTGAACTTAAATGGATAAGAATATGTGAATTTAATTCAGGTGATCTTTACATATATTACTGTGAGCAAGAATCTCTTAGAAGGAATAGAGTAGCCCTCACAGTCAATAACAAGGTGAGAAAAGCAGTACAACACCAGGGTACAATCTTAAAATGGAAGAATGATATCCATTCAAATCGAGGGCAAACCATTAAACATCATAGTAATAAAAGTCTATGCTCCAACCACTGATACCAAAGAGCCCAAACTTAAATTAGTTCTGTGAAGACCTACAACATCTTCTAGAAGTAACATCAAAAAACGAATGTCACATTTTATCATAGGAGATTGGAATGCTAAAGTAGAAAATCAAAAGATATTGGAATAACAAGCAAATTTGGCTCTAGAATACAAAATGAAGTCAGGCAGAGACTAATAGAATTCTGTCAAGATAACTCTCTGTTCATAGCAAACACTCTTTTATAACAACTCAAAAGGCAACTCTACACATGGACATCACCAGTTGGTCAATATCAAAATCAGACTGATTATACAGTTTGCAGCCAAAGGCGGAGAAGCTCTATAGAGTCAGTTAAAACAAGACCTGGAGGTGACTGTGGCTCAGATCATGAGTTTCTTAATGAAAAATTCAGACTTAAATTGCAGAAAGTAGGGAAACCATAATACTGTATAGGTATGACCTAAATAAAATCCCATATGAATATGAAGTGTTAAGTGATAAACAGATTTAAGGTATTAGATCTGGTAGATAAAGCCTGAATAACTATGGACATAAGTTCTCAATATTGCACAGAAGGCAGCAACAAAAAATGCTCCAAAGAAAAAGAAGAGCAAGAAAGCAAAATGACTATCTGATGAGGCTTTACAAATAGCTGAGGAAAGAAGGAAAGAGAAAGAAAAAAGGGAAAAATACATCCAACTGAATGCAGAATTCCAGAGAATAGCAAGGAGAGATAAGGTTTTCTTACATGAGCAATGCAAAGAAATAGAAGAAAACAATAGAATGAGAAAGACAAGAGATCTCTTCAAGAAAATTAGAGATATCAAAGGAACATTTCATGTGAAACTAGGTGGGTAGGATAAAAGACAAAAATCGTAGGGACTTAACAGAAGTAGAAGAAATTAGGAACAGGTGGCAAAAATATGCAGAACTATACAAGAAAGATCTTAACATCACCAATAACCACAATGGTGTGGTTACTGATCAAGAGCCAGACATCCTTAAAAATGAGTCGAGTAGGCCTTAGGAGGAAGCATTGATAACAATAAGGCTAGTGGAGGTGAGGGAATTCCAGCTGAGCTATTTAAAATCCTAAAAGATGATGCTATTAAAGTATTGTACTCCACATGCAAGCAAATTTTCAAAACTCAGCAGTGGCCACTGGGTTAAAAAAGATCATTTTACATCCTACTCCTAAAGAAGGCAAAGCCAAAGAATGTTCTAAATTACAAAAAAAATGTGCTCATCTCATACACCAGCCAGGTTATGCATTAGATTCAGCAAGCTAGGCTTCAGCAATACGTGAACTGAGAATTACCATAAGTTCAGAAGAACTAGAGACCAAATTGCCAACATTTGCTGCATTATGGAGAAAGCAATGGATTCCAGAAAAACATCCACCTCTCCTTCATTGACTATACTAAAGCCTTTAACTGTGTGGATTACAAGAAAATGTGGCAAGTCCTCAAAGAGACAGAATACCAGATCATCTTATTCATCTCCTGAGAAACCTGTATTCAGATCCAGAAGAGACCATTAGAACTGAACATGGAACAACCAGGAGGATTAAGATTGAGAAAGAAGTATGACAAGGCTGTATAAAGTCACTTTATTTATTTAATTGATACGAAGAATACATCATGTGAAATTCCAGGCTGAACAAATCAAAAGCCAGAATTGAGTTTGCTGGGAGAAATATCAACAATCTCAGATATTCAGATGATAATGTTCTGATGGCAGAAAGTGAAAGAAGAATTAAATAAGAAGTCTCTTGATAAGGGTGAAAGAGGAAAGTAGAAGAGCTAGCTTGAAGCTTAGCATTAAAAAAAAAGTAAGATCACGGCAACTGGGCCCATCAGTTCCTGGCAAACAGAGAGAAGAAATAGAAGCAGTGTCAGATTTTATGTTCTTGGGCTCAAAGATCACTGCAAATGGCAACTGCAGTTGGTAACTGCAACCATGAAATTTCTTCCTTGGGAAGAAAGCTATGGCAAACCTGGATAGCATACTAAAAAACAAAGACATCACCTTGCCAACAAAGGTCTGTATAGTCAAAGCTATGGTTTTTCCAGTAGTGATCTATGGCTGGGAGAGTTGGACTATAAGGAAAGCTGAGTGCCACAGAATCATCACTTTTGAATTGTGATGCTGGAGAAGACTTTTGAGAGTCTCTTGGACAGCAAGGAAATCAAATCAATAAGGAAATTTATTAAAGCTACTCATTGAAAGACAAATACTGAACCTGAAGCTTAACTACTTTGACCACATCATGAGAAGAGATGACTCATTAGAAAAGAGCCTGATTTTGGGAAAGACTGAAGGCAAAAGGAGTTGGGGACAGCATGTCATGGAAGCAACAAGCATGAGCTTGGACAAACTTCAGGAGATAGTGGAGGATAGAAGGGCCTACAATGTGTTCCATAAAGCAGTTTTAGAATTTAATGCAAAATATTACCGCTAAACCTTATCTAAGGCCCTTCAAATTCCTTGACTGGGAAGAGCATTTGACCTTCTATCACTCAGACTTAAATTTCAGTTTGTTTTTAAAAATGAGCCATTCTGACAGCTTAATTAATTTTTTATGTGCTTTGTATTCCTTCAGGACCCACTCTTTAAAATAGTATTTAAAATAAGTATTTTTAATTAAAAAGCTTCATTCCACTAAACACATATTCTTGTATCACCTTCCTGCTGGCCAAGTAAAATCCAGAAGCATGGAATTTAAAAACAATGAAGCAAGTAACTTACAAACCTCTCAAAATCAGGGATGATCTCTAGCCATGCAAATAAAGAGAAACAAAGCATGTAAAGTCTCTTACAAAAACTGCTCCACAAATGATTCCCTACAGGAAAGGCATAGTAGATATAATGACCTAAGGTTGGGAAGCAGAGTTTGAATCCTGTCTCAGATGCTTCTTAGCTTTATGATGATGGGAAAGTCACTTAACCTTCCTAAGTCTCATCAATGAGGATAGTAATATTTCTACTACCTATTTGAAAAGGTTGTTGTGCGGAAAATGCTTTGCAAGCGTAAAAGTGGTACGTTAAGATAATTATTATGATTTTATTATTAATGGTTGTAATTGTCATGCTGGTGGTATTCCAGAAGTCATCTTCAGGCAGGATCACAGCTTGCACAGCCCAGACAGAAAAATATCTATCCTATTTTCAAAGGGCTCTGATAAATGAATTTGCATAATTTCTTGTAACAAGCTATTCTAGTATATACCACCACTTAATGTCTGGACAGCTTTCCTTGTGGGTATCCTAAAACCTTCCCAATGTAATTTCAACCAATTTACTTTTGTTTGGGAGAGATAAATAACAAACAGCTGGAAAACTTCCATTATGTTCAGTTCTTTATATATTTAAAACTCTTACTAAGCTGCCCCTTGGCAGCTCAAACTTCTGGTGCATTCCAGAATTTTGGTGTTACGCTTTTGGGAACTCTCTCACAAAATAATGGGTCCCTTAAATTAAGATACTAACAGTTTCTTGAACAGAAGAAACAAGGGAGTCAAAATTCCACCTCTGATATACCAGTAATTCAGGAATAAAACATGTCATTCCATCAACTTGAAAGATAAAAACAAAAATGTTGTGCTGTGTCATCCCTTATCCCTCTCCTCCCTATTTTCACTCTAGACTAGGAAGAGGGAAGGAAGGAAGGAAGAGGAATTGCATGAGAATTTAGATTCTTATATAATGCCATACTTGTTCTAGAACAGATTTTGAGCAGGGAATCACAACAGTCATTCTCCACATAGTTTCCCACAAGAATGTAACCTAGGGGTGGGGAACCTGCAGCCTTCCTTCTAGGTCCTCAAGTGTAACCCTTTGACTGAACCCAGTCTTCGAAGAACACTCAAAGGGCTTCACTTGAGGACCTAGAAGGTCACATGTGGCCTCAAGGCCACAGGTTCCCCATCCCTGGTATAATCTGTAGTTGCACAGGGGATGTATAGAACTTCCTAATCAGCTTCTAGTAAATCAAATGACTGCTAGTTCAGCACTTGGATACTTGCGTATGATGAAGCCTTTGGCTAGTCCTTCTTGATTCCCAGCTCAGGTGACTCAGCATATGGACATTTTGAAGATGATAATATAATTAATTCCCTCAATGGCCACTGAACAGCAAAAGTTGATGACTCAATGAACCTTTAAAAACAGTGACCTTGCCCCCTTACTTGCTTTGACCTACCAAGTAGCATCCTATAAGTCTGGGATCCAATTAGAGGCAACTAGGTAATACGGTGGATACAGCACTGGGCCTAGAGTCATAAAGAACCAAGTTCAATCTGGCCTCACGTACTTAGTACCTGTATGACGTTGGGCAAATCCCCTAATTTCTGTCTTTCAGTTTCCTCAAAGGTAAAATGGGGATAAAAAAAATAGTACCTGACTCTCAGAATTGTAGTGAAGATCAAATCAGATAGTATTTAGAAAGTACTTAGCACAGTGTCTGGCACACGGATGATTAATAAATGCTTGTGTTTCCTTCCTTCCTTTCTTCTTTCCTTCCTTCCTTCGTTCCTTCTTTCCTTCCAAATAGTTATAGAAAGAGAAGCTTGCCCTTTTCCCTTCCCCAGATGCCATGTGACTATAAGCAATCAGAAGTTAAATCATGTCCTTCCTAGGATCTGAGACTGAAATTGAAACTAGTGTTGCTTCTGGTGTGTGGGGTGTAGGGGTGGGGGTAGAAGGGGTTTTCCTGAGTATAGGTGACTAATCGTTAACTTCAGGATAAACATGTCCATGCTTGAAGGCAACCTAGAAAAGTTTAAGAGGTCCAAGGGTCCAAGGACCTTTGGTTTGAGTTGTCTGGTGGCGTCAGAGAAAACAACCACCAATAAAAAGAACCCAAGCTCTGGTCCAGCTAGCCAGAAGACATGGACTTTGAGAAGACAGTGAAAAGTTGTAATGAATTTTAACAATGCCTGTTCAACAATCCCACAAGCTATTTTATGTCCCATAACTAATTCAACTTGTACAATGAATACCTTCCTATTCTTCCATTTAGGGATACCCAAGATATAAGCCTAAACCTAAGTTTTGAGTAAAGAAGTGCCTGGGAGTGCCAGGATTGGAGAGGGATAGAGGCTAGGAGTCAAAGAGAATTAGGAAAGCCTTGTATTTGAGTCCAGGATGCCCAGGAATTAATCTAGTCCAGAGTATATATGCATGGGCCAAGTGAGAGGAGCCCCTTAACGGCAAGTGAGAAGGCACAGCAATCCAGTCCTTCTGGGCTCAGCAATGGGTTATTGTTGCTAAAATCTAAACCATAAAGAAATGTCTAGTGCATGATAATTTGCAAAGTGATTGGATTTACAATTACATCCAGTCAAAAAACAGTTGCTAAGTATCTACAGTAGGTACTTTGGATAAAAAGACAAAAATACCAGGTTCCCTGCTGCTAAGGAGTTTACATTTTCCTAGGTGTCAGAGGGGTTTACAATCTGTGCTTAGAGAAGTAAATGCAAAGTAATTTGAGAAAGGAGACAACCCTAACAACTCTGGTATAGAGGAAAGCCTGGTGACACTTGATCTGAGCCTTCAAAGAAGATAAGGATTCAGAAAAGCTGAAATAAAGACAGACATGGGAGCAGGTTTTGCCAAATGCATGCAGGAATGATGAATTTGGATAATTAACATCTTTGGCTGGAATCTAGAATGTATAAAGGGAAATAATGTAAAATAAGCCTATGAAGTAAAGTGGTAGCCAGATATGAAGGGCCTTAAGTTTGGACTAAAGAATTTAATCCTGAAAGGGACTAAACTTTTATTTCCAAAGAGGTAATGGGGAGCCGCAAAAGCTTTTGAAGAGGGATTATATTTGAAGGGCTGTATTTCTAGATAAGAATTGTTTGTTTTTCTGAGTCAGGTCATTGGTTTGTTACAAACACAAGATGAACAAATGGTCAAAAGATATTTTTCAAAAGAAACAAAGTGCTAACAATCACCTGAAATAATTTTCAGCTTTGCTAATAAGAGATACAAATTAAAACAATTTTGAGGTATCACCTTGCATATCACACTGATGAAAAATAACTAAAAGCAATAAAACTCAATTCTAGTGAGGTTGTAGAACTGCAAACTTAAAGAAATTTTTTGGAGAACAACCTGGCAATATTCAGGACAAATACAAAAATAATTGTATTCTTTGACTGAAATTTCATTGTCATGATTATACTGTTAAAGCATTGTCAAAACCAAAACACAACAAGGTATAATCAGTATGGCATGGTAAAATGTCACAAAACTTCTTACAAAACAACCACAGAAAACACCGAACCAAATTCTAAGTGGGAAAGCCGAGAAAAAGTCAAAGTGCATCATTTTCCAGCCCTAGGCAATCTAGTAAGAGAGAAAGGAAGGTCTGCAGACAATGGGGTAGAGGTTGGCCAAGAACTTGGCACCAGAACCCAGAAAGGGCAAGAGAACTGAATACAGAGAGAATCCTTGGAATGCCGGTCATAGCACTAGGTAGAGGACTGAGTGCCATTTGGTAGTTCTGTTGTCCATTACCCACTTCTGAGTTGTAGTTGCAGGGCAGGGAGTATCAGTCAGTCACATGGGAACAAGGTCCCTACCCGGGCAAAGATGAGAACACAGACCAAAAGGACAGTGACTAGACCTCTCCCCAGATCACACCACTTGGAAGGCAACAAAAACCTACTGGCTCCCATGTCAAGCTGTGAAAGAAAAAGAATATAAACAGACAGAAACTCAGGCCAGTCATCCCACCTCCCACTTCCCAGAGGTGAATAGAACCCAACTCTAATATAAAGTCCAAAGTCAAAGAATAGGCTGGAAAAATGAGCAAACAAAAAAAGAACCCAATCATAAAAATCTAATGTGGTGACAGGGAAGCTCAAAAAATAAACTCAGAAGAAGACAATCACTTGAAAACATCTTCCAGCAAAGCATCACAGGTAAAAAAAAAAAGGTATGTTGGACACAAGCCCAATAAGAATTCCTAAAAGACAAAAAATTTATTTTAAAAATCAAATATAGGTAGCAAAGGAAAAAGACTGGTTAAAGAAATGAGAAAACTGCAAGAAAATTATGAAAAGAGAATTAACAATTTGATAAGAGATGCATAAAAATACTGAAGAAAACAGTTCCTTAAAAATCACAATTGGCCAAATGGTAAATGAGGTACAAAACCTTACTGAAGAAAACAACTCCTTAAAAATTATAGTTGGGAGGGGGTGGAGCCAAGATGGCACTGTGAAAGGAAGGAACTACCGGAGCTCTCTCACAAATTCTATCAGATACATCTAAAAAAGTAAATCTGGGCAGATTTGAGACAGTTAGAAACCACTAGTAGACTGAGAGGGGTAGGAGCACTGGGCATGAGGAACGGCACCAGACCAAACCAACCAGGAACAGCAGAGGAATCCAGCCAATGTGCAGGTCTGGGAGAGTGCTGGGTGAGTGAAATGCTGGAACAGGAACAGGTCCAGGGTGGAAGTACTGGCTATGGCTGCGATCGAGCCCCAGGCCTCTCAGCCCAGGACTGGAGTTTGTTGGAGCAGAGAGCCTGCAGCCACAGGAGCAGCTAGCCCAGAGGCCTCCAACCCACAGTCTAAAGGTTTGAAACTTGCCTTCTTGAATTTCTGGGAGCAGTGATGGCCAGGTAAAATGGCTCATATCCCTCTTTTGAATAACTCCAGAGAATAATACCTCAGGAGAAATAGAGGAGCCAGAAGAGGGGCTTCAGTAGCGAGAGAAGTGGGGGAGAGGGCCCTTCCTGTGGTGGCGGAAGGAGACTAGTGCAGGAGAGAGGTGTACCAGCAGACCTCACCTCAGCAGAATGAGAGTAAATGAGCCCCAGGGGGTAGAGCTAACTAACGTCGATGCCAGGACCTGAGACTTGGCTCTGCACAGCCAGGGGAAGTGGCAAACACCAACACAGACAAGACCTGAGACTACCCATTCTGTAGAACAGTCCTGGGGAAGAGGAGACCCCACAGCGGTCAGACCACAGCTCCCCCACATGTCACAAAACCAGAGGCCATAGTACATAAAGCTAGATCCCAGTACAAGAAACTTGGGACAGAGTCCCCTGATCCCCAAAAGCAGAGATCTACTTCAGAAACCAGGAGAAAAAAAATATACCATGAAAAAGAATAGTAAGAAGCTTTCAAAGACAACTGATTTGTATTATGGAGAAAGGGAAGATCAAAATACCAATTCAGAAGAGGTCAGCATGGACACTACAACCACATCTGAAACCTCAAAAGGGAAGTGAACTGGTCTCCAGACCAAAAAGCATTCCTGGAAGACCTCTAGGAGGACTTTTAAAACCAAATTACAGAGGTAAAAGAAAAAATGGAAAAAAATGGAAAAAAAATTCAATGAGGAAAACATATCTTTAAAAGGTAAAATTGGAGAATTGGTTAAGGAAAATCAGAATATAAATGGAGAAAATCTCATTGAAAAGTAAAATCAACCAAATGGAAAAGGAGATAGAGAAGACAAAGGAAAACAACAAAACATTAAAAATTAGAATTGGACAAGTAGAAGCTAATGACTCTATGAGACATCAAGAATCAGTCAAACGAAATCTAAAGAATAGAAAACATAGAAGAAAATGTGAAATATCTGATTGGAAAAACAACTGACCTGGAAAATAGATCCAGGAGAGACAATCTAAGAATTATTGGTCTACCTGAAAGCTATGATGAAAAAAGGAGGCTGGACAGTATCTTCCTTGAAATTCTTAATGGAAATTGTCCAGAGGTCCTAGAACCAGAGGGTAAAACTATCATCAAAAGAATTCATCGATTATCCCCGAAAAAAGACCCCAAATTGAAAACTCCAAGAAATATTTTAGCCAAATTCCAGAACTACCAGGTCAAGGAGAAAATACTGCAAGCAGCTAGAAAGAAACAATTCAAATATCACAGAACTACAGTCAGGTTCATGCAGGATCTTTCAGCTTCTACATTAAATGACAGGAGAAATTGGAATGATACTCCCAAAGGCAAAGGAGCTTGGACTACAACCAAGGATCAATTACCCAGCAAAATTAAGCATAATTTTCCAGGCAAGGAGATAGACATTCAATGAAATAAGGGAATTCTAAACCTTCCTGATGAAAAGGTCAGAGCTCAACAGAAAATTTGATCTCCAAATTAAAACTCAAGAGAGACATAAAAAGGTAAATGGGGGGAGGACCCTAGTTAATCAATAAGGCTTATTAGTTACATCCTTGTACAGGATTATTTTCTTTTATATATGTTTTACATATACATGTCAATCTTGAGAATAGTATACTTATTATGACAATTGAAAGGGATATTCATAGACTGTGGATATCAGTATAAAACAACCGATATAATGATAAAAATATAATTAAGAGATATAAAGGGATGGTTCTGGGAGAAGAGGTATGGAGGTAGTAGAAAAGGGTAAATTACATCACATGGAGAGGCACAAAAACATACTGTAGTGGAGGGAAAGAAGGGAGGGAGAAGAGAAGTATTTGAACTTTACTGTCATGGTATTTGGTTCAAGAAGGGAATAACATACCCTATTAAGTACAGAAATCTAATTTGTCCTACAGGCAGTAGGAGGGGAAAGGGGAAAGAAAGGGAGGAGGATGGTCAGAAGAGAGGGAAGAAGTAGCAAAGGGAAAATGGTAAGATAAGGGAGGGGAATCAAGAGGGAGGTCAAACTGAGGAAAGGGGGTGGTCAAAAGCAAAACTCTGTTGAGGAGTGGAAGGGGAAAGGGAGAAATAAAAGCATAAACAGGGGTGGAAATAGGATAGAGAAAAAGACACAGACAGTAACCATAACTGTGAATGTGAATGGGATGAACTCTCCCATAAAAAGGAAATGGAGAGTAGGATGGATTAAAAACCATAATCCTACAGTATGCTGTTTACAAGAAACACATTTGAAACAGGGGGATACACACAGGGTAAAAATAAAAGGATGGAGTAGAATATATTGTGCTTCAGCTAAAATAGGAAAAGCAGGGGTAGCAATCCTAATTTCTGACAAAGCAAAAGCAAAGATAGATCTAATTAAAAGAGATAAGGAAGGGCACTACATCCTGCTAAAAGGCACCATAAACAATGAAGCAATATCATCATTTAACATATATGCACCAAGCAGTATGTAAGGCAAATTGTTAGAAGAGAAGTTAAGGGAGTTACAGGAAGAAACAGAATTAGCAAAACTATACTAATGAGAGACCTCAACCTCCCCCTCCCTGAAATTGATAAATCGAACCTCAAAATAAACAAGAAAGAAGTTAAGGAGGTGAACAGAATTTTAGAAAAGGCAGATATGATAGACCTCTGGAGAAAACTGAATGAGGATAAAAAGGAATATACTTTTTTCTCAGCAGTACATGGCACAAACTAAAAAAGTGACCATGTACTAGGGCATAAAAACTTCACAATTCAGTGCAGAAAGGCAGAAGTAGTAAAAGCATCTTTTTCAGTTTACAATGCAATAAAAATTATTTGTAATAAAGAACCACGTAAAAATAAGCTAAAAATTCATTGGAAACTAAATAATCTAATTCTAAAGAATGAGTGGGCCAAAGAACAAATCAGAGAAACAATTAATAATTTCATTCAAGAGAATGAAAATAATGAGACAACATACCACAACTTATAGGATGCAGCAAAAGCAATTCTTAGGGGAAGTTTTATATCTCTAAATGCGTACATGAATAAAATAGAGAAAAAGGAGATCAATGAATTGGGCATGCAACTGAAAAAGCTAGAAAAAGACCAAATTGAAAATCCTCAATTAAATACCAATCTAGAAATACTGAAATTCAAAGGAGAGGTTAATAAAACTGAAAGCAAGAAAACTATTGAATTAATAAATAAAATCAATATCTGGTTTTATGGAAAAAAACCAATAAAATTGATAAACCTTTGGTCAATTTAATTAAAAAAGAAGAAAATAAAATTACCAGAATCAAAAATGAAACGGGTGAATTCACCTCCAATGAAGAGGAAATTAAAACAAAAATTAGGAATTATTTTGCCCAATTGTATGCCCATACATTTAAAACCTTAGGGATATGGATGAATATCTACAAAAATATAAATTGCCCAGGTTAACAGAAGAGGAAATAAAATTCCTAAATAATCCCATCTCAGAAAAAGAAATTGAGCAAGCCATCAACGAACTCCCAAGGAAAAAATCTCCAGGGCCAGATGATTTTTACATGTGAATTTTATCAAACATTTAAAGAACAATTAATTCCTCTACTTTATAGACTATTTGGGAAAATAGGTGAAGGAGTCCTACCAAATTCTTTTTATGACACAAATATGGTACTAATACCAAAACCAGGAAGAATCAAAACAGAGAAAGAAAATTATAGACCAATTTCCCTAATGAATATTGATGTGAAAATTTTAAATAAAATATTAGCAAAAGATTGCAGCAACTTATCACCAGAATAATACACTATGACCAGGTAGGATTTATTCCAGGAATGCAAGGCTGGTTCAATATTAGGAAAACTAACAGCGTAATGGATCATATCGACAACAAAACTAGCAGAA
>CM053622.1:376294504-376314263 GCA_028646595.1 Phalanger gymnotis
CTCTACTGCCCCCAGGGTGGTGGCCAAACCACAAACTCCCTGTCCCCAGAAGCTTTTCCTACTAACCTTCTCTGTTGTCTTTGGTGTTTGTGGATTGAGAAGTCTGGTAACTGCCGCAGCTCACTGATTCAGGGCGCTAGGGCATGCTCTGCCCGGCTCCTGGTCTGGTTGGTCCACATGGCCCACACTGGGCTCTCCTCCGCTCTGCTCAGCTCCCAGCTCCATGACGGACAGACCCTACCCAGAGACCATCCTGGCTGTCCTGGGCTGGAGCCTTGCTTCCCTCTGGTATTTTGTGGGCTCTGCAGTTCTAGAATTGGTTCAGAGCCATTTTTATAAGTTTTTGGAGAGACTTGGTGGGGAGCTCATGCTAGTCCCTGCTTTCCAGCCGCCATCTTGGCTCCGCCCCCCTACCGTGGCCATTTTAATTGAAGCTTTGCTGCCTGTACACATAACTTTATATCTGAAGATAATCACTGGTTTAAACTTGGCTGTACAAAATAAAATTTAAGAAATAGCCCATTTTAAGCCTCATCAAAATAATGACCTTGCTGGAGTCATCATTTGATCATCTGTATTTAATTATACATTTGTTTCTTAAATTCTAATCTAACCAGTTACATCATAAAATTGTCCTCAGATCATGATATCTACACTGGAAAATAAGTGGAGAAAGAAAGGTTGTTGCCACTTTTTTTCATTTCAAATGAGAAATAGGATTTATCAGGAAACATCTCATAATGTTTTCTTACTTAGACCCATCTCTGGTTTCATGGGTGTGCATACTCCTTCCCATAAATGCAGACCACAACCCTCCTGATGGACTTCCATCAGGTCCCAGGAAAATCCTACCTTCTACAAGTAGCCTTTCCTGATCCCCCTTAGTGCTATGTCTTCCCTCTAAGAAGAGCTCAATTCATTCTGTCTATATCTTGTTCATAGTTGTTTGAATATTGTCTCCCCAGTAGACTATGAGGTGCTTGAGAGTAGGAACAATTTTTTGTATTTCTTTTGATCTCCAGTGCTTAAGAAAGTGCCTGGCACATTTTTTAAAATATGGACACTTATTAAATGCATACTATGTGTCAGGCACTGTGCTAAGCTCCGGGGATTTAAAAAAGGCAAAAGACAGGCCCTGCCCTCAAGGAGTTTACAATCTAATGAACAATGTGCAAATAAATACAAAACATGCTGTATACAGGATAAATAGGCAATAATTAACAGAGGGAAGACACTAAAATTAAAAGGGGTTGAGGAAGGCTTCCTGTAAAAGATACCATTTTAGTTGGGGCTTAAAGAAAGGCAGAGAAATCAGTAGGCAGAGTTGTGAAAGGAGTGCATTCTAAACATGGAGAAAAGGCAGAGAAAATGCCCAGAGCTGAGAGATGGGGTGTCTTATTCATGGAACAGCCAGGAGAACCATTGTCACTGGATGAAAGAGTTAAGTGGCTGGGAGTAAGGTATCAGAAGATTGGAAAGGCAAGAGAAAGCTGGGTTATAAAAGGCTTTGATGCCAAACTAAGCATTTTGTATTTGATCCTGGAAGCAATAAGGAGTCACTAGGATTTACTTAGTAAGGGAGTGACATAGCTCAGATCTATACACTTTACTAGCTAGATGGAGAATGGATTGGAGTATAGACAGATTTGAGGCAGGTAGATCCATGAGCAGGCTTGTGCAATAGTCCAGGTATGAGGTGATGAAGGACTACACTGAGTGGTAAAGGTGTCAGAAAAGGGAAGGTGGCATATATGAGAAATTTGCTGACGTAAAATTGAGAGGCGTTGGCAACAGAGTAGATATGAGGGACAAAAGATAATGAGGAGTTGAGGATAACTCCTAAATTGAGAGCCTGAGGGACTGGGAGGATGGTGTTTCCCTCTGCAGTAATATGGAAGGTAGGAGGAGGGGAAGGTAGGAGGAGGGAAAGGTTGAGGGGGCAAGATAATAAGTTCTGTTTTGGATATACTGAGGTTAAGATATCTATTGGACATCCTGGTTAAGATGTCTGAAAGGAAGTTGGACATGTGAGACTGGAGATCAGCAGAGAGTTTGGGGCAGGATAAGTAAATATGAGAAGCATCAGCGTAGAGGTGATCACTAAATCCATGTGAACTGATGAGATCACTGAGTGAAGTGTAGAGGAAGATGGGAAGTGGGCCCAGCACAGAATCCTGAGGGGTACCTACAGTTAGAAAGTGTGATCTGGAAGAAGATCCAGTAAAGGAGACAGAGAAGGAGCAGTCAGAAAAAAGTGTTCCAAAAACTTATAGTGAAGAGATTATCAAGGAAGAGAGAGTGATCAATGGTGACAAAGGCTACAGAAAGGGCAAGGAGAATAAGGACAGAAAAATGCCATTGGATTTGGCAACGAGGAAATCATTGGTAACTTTGGAGAGGACAACTGTGATAGAAAAATAAAGTCAGAAACCAGATTGTAAGCCAATAGTAGGTGTCAAAGAAATGCTTGTTGATTTCAGAACCCTTCCATTCTGTCTCATCTCGTAAAATTCTTAGTTGTTAATTTTAGCATAAATATGCCACTGAGATATTCTCCAGGGTTTGGGGGATTTCCTTTTATTCTTTTTAGATCTCACAGATACCAGTTCACCAGTGGAATTATTTATATATCTCACTATGTGACTTACCCCACAGTCCTGCGTATCATACATGTCTTCAGTGATGTCTGTATAAGATCTCAAAGCCATATGGTACTGTAGAACATAAGCTCCTTGAGGGCAGGGATGATTTTGGTTTTTTGTCTGTATTCCCAGTACTCAAAATACCTGGAAACTAGAGTAGTCCTTTAAATACTTATTGAATAAATAACTCAGAGGACATCTAGTCAATGCTGAACAGGAATCCCTTTGTACAACATAACTGCTAAGTGGTCATCCAGCTTTTGCTTAGTGACCTCTGGTGAAGGGCAACTCTTTACCTCTCCTGAAGCAGCTCACTGAGCTCCTGGATAGTTCTAATCGTTAGGATATCTTTCCTTCTATCAACATTAAATCTGCCTTTTTGCTACTAGCTATGTCCTCCAAGACCAATCATAACAGTTCTAATCCCTCTCTTCCATGTATCAGCCCTTCAGATGCCTAATTTCTATCATTCACACACACGCGCGCGCACACACACACACACACACACACACACACACACACACACACACAACCTAGTCTTCTCCAGATTAAATATTTCCAGTTCCTTCAAATGATCTTCACGTACTATCATGTTTTGCCATCATCTCGATCCTCCCCTTTGGGAGGGGTTACTCTACCTTTCCCCTCTCATGCCACCCCCCCTTCCTATTTTCTCTTCCTCCTTCTGTTGTACTGTCATAAATATGTAAACTTTTGTAAGAACTGTGAACTCTTTAGATTGGATGTTCATTTCTCTTGTAACAAACCCGGTTTTCACTTAAGTTTCATTACTTGTTGACAGCTTCTCAGGGCCACCAGGCAATAAACTGAAGAGAAAATGTAAATCTTCTCCAATAAGGGAAGATTGAAATCACAGGTCCAATGTGTTTGTGTGTGGGGGCAGGGGGGGAGGTTTGAGGGGGAAAACTAATGGTCTATCCACCATCTTGTCAAGAAGCTGGTAATTAAAGGAAAATAAACTAAAAAAGTAAACATTGGAATGTTCATTTTTAGGTTGGTATATTGTCATAGGAAAAATTACCATTAATAACTCTCTTTGTTGTTCGCAAGGTACGGTAAAAATTATATGTCAGCATTTTCATGGTGTACATCTACACACCTCCTATAAAGGATTTTTATGTATTGTCAGAAAGAGTCAGGGGTTATAACAATTTAATATTTTATTAAAATCACCCACTGTCTAAAAGAAAATCCTTCCAACCACAGTATATAAATAATGTAAAACTTTGAGAGGGATGTGATTCATGCTGATGAAGCTGAGAAATCTGAGTTTTAAAAAAATTCTCACTTTCGTATTGCTGTCTATATATTTAAAGATTATGTATATGGTTTGTGCACTAACATGTATGTGCATTCAAGATTATCAGGACTTGAATTCATCATAGTACTGCATAATCCAGACTTCCCAATTCTGTCAGAATCTCAAGGAGTTTTCTGGAAACTGAAAGACTTCTGCTTCCCTAGTATTAGTTGACTTTTTCCTAAGATGATAGAGAATGAGCTTTTTGCATATTCATCTTGTTGCTCTGCCTGGTCTGGCAACTTTCCTCAATGTCCTTTTGTCCTAGGAGCAAGTGAAAGTCATTTTCTTCAAATACCCCTGAGTTGAAGAAAAGCAACACTGTCTTCCATCAACTTTTTTTTTATAAACTCAGACAGGGAGTATATTAAAAAGTTGTTAAGCTTTGTGTTACAGCTCCATTGTGTGAGGAAAAAACTCCAGCACTGACTACAGTACAACATTTAGTCAACAATGACATCTATTTAACATTTACATTTCACAGGAGGATGTTTCCATTCCAGTCTCTCTAATAGGTTTAATCAGGTGTGTCCCTGTATCATCTCAGATCACCTTTTCATTGTAAATGGCAATAATAGTGTGGGTGGCACACGTGAAGCAATATAAAGAGACAGGAAATGGTTCTATGAAAGGGAAACAAAGTAGATGCTCTTAATACTTCCATTCCCTCCTACTCCCCTTCCCTCACCCCACCCATTCCTGTGACTCCAGAACATCCAGCCTTGGTTGGTATTGTTGCAAGAATTTTCCAGGTCCTTGCCAGCCACTGCATGAATAAGCCAGCAAAGGCTACAGACTGATAAGTACAAGGCAGTTTATCCACTCAAGAGTATAACATACACCTCATCAGTAGGTAATAGACATGTATGTCTCACAATTCCATAGATGACATATATATATATATATACACACATATATACATATATGTGTGTGTGTATATATGTATATATATAGAGAGATATAGATGCATATCTATAGATATAGATATATATAGACACACACACACTATATATACCTACATGACTCAGACTTTGGGTAAGAACTTGGTAGGTCACGTAGACAGGCTTAGAAAGGAGTTTTGCAAAAGAGATGTGTCACTTAGAGGGGAAAAGGTACACTTTAAGCAAGAACAAAAGCTGTTACAAAAAGCTTTTAGCATAGCTATTTATACCAGACCGAAGAAGTAGTATCGTCTTTATCAGTTAGTTATTATTTGTTAAGCTCCTACTATATGCCTTATTAGATAAAATAAAGAGAAGAGGCTAAATTCCTGGGTTATTCAAAGTCCTGTAAGTTTTCTATGGAATTGCAAAGTCATTGGAACAAGAGATCTAGTGTAGATAGTATATAAATATGTATTATATGTATTATATATATATATAATAACAGCAAATATAGCACAAAATGAAGTCAGTTATATTTTTTATTTTTATTTATTTATTTTTTTGTTTTTTGTTTTTTTTATTTTTTGAAGTCATTTTCTCCAAAATATACACTTTCAACAGTATGGTCTGGAGTAAACACTACCAAATATTTAAAGAATAATTCATTATATTAGTATGTAAATTATTTTTTTAAAAAAAGGTAAAGAGTTTCTACCAAATTCCTTCTATGACATAAATATGGTATTGATACCCAAACCAGGAAAAGCAAACACAGAGAAAGAAAGCTATAGACCAATTTCCCTAATGAATATTGATGCAAATTTTTAAAAATAAAATACTATCAAGGATATTAGAGCAACATACACCTTGACCAGGTGGGATTTATAATAATAATGCAAGGCTGGCTCAGTATTAGGAAAACTATCAGCATAACTGACCATATCAAGAACAAAAACTAACAAAAATCAGGATTATATCAACATACACAGGAAAAACTTTTGACAAAATATGATACTAAAAAGCATAGGAACAAAGAAGTCTTTCTTAAAATGATAAGTAATATCTATTTAAAACCAATAGGAAGCATTATCTGTAATGGGGATAAATTAGAAACCTTCTCAATTTCATTGGGGTGAATCAATGATGTCCATTAACATCACTATTATTAAATATTGTACTATATAACTATTGTAATAAGAGAAGAAAAAGAAAGAGATCTGAGATAAGAACTCACTATTTGACAAAAACTGCTTGGAAAACTGGAAAACAGCATGGTAGAAACTAGGCATAGACCAATATCTTACACTGTACATAAAAATAAAGTCGAAATGGGTACACGAGTTAGATATAAAGGCTGACGCTATAAGCAAACTAGGAGAACTAGGAATCATTTACCTGTTAGATTTAAAAAGAACAGAAGAATTTATTATGAAATGCAAAATGGATAATTTTGATTATATTAAATCGAAAAGTTTTTATACAAACAAAACCAATGCAACCAAGATGAGGAGGGAAGTAGAAAACTAGGAAAGAATGTTTACAAGCAGTGTCTCTGATAAAGTCCTCATTTTTAAAATATATAAAGGACTGAGTCAAATTTATAAGAACCCAAGTCATTCTTCAATTGATAAATGGTCAAAGGGTAGGAACAGACAGTTTTCAGAGGAAAAAATTAAAGCTATCTATAGTCATATGAAAAAATGCTCTAAATCACTATTGATTAGAGAAATGTACACCAAAACAACTCTGAGGTACCACATCACACCTATCAGATTGGCTAACATGACAAAATAGGAAATGATAAATGCTGAGGATGTGGGAAAATCACAACACTAATGCATTGCTTATGGAGTTGTGAACTGATCAACCATTCTGGAGAGCAATTTGGAACTATGCCCCCAAGGACTATAAAAATGTTCATACCCTTTTACCCAGCAATACCACTTCTAGTTCTGTATCCCAAAAGAGATCATACAGAAAGAATATACAAAAATATTCGTACCAGCTCTTTTTGTGGTGGCAAAGAATTTGAAATTGAGGGGATGTCCATCAGTTGGGGAATGGCTGAACAAGTTGTAGTAAATGAATATAATGGAATACTATTGTGTTATAAGGAATGACGAGCAGGTCAGTTTCATAAAAACCTAGAAAGACTTACATGAACTGATGCTGAGTGAAGTGAGCAGAACCAGGAGAACATTGTAAGCGGCAAGAACCACATTATACGATAACTAACTTTGATAGACTCATTTCTTCTTGGCAAAGCAAGGATCTAAGATAACTCCAAAAGACTCATGATGCTGTCCACATCCAGAGAAAGAACTGTGGAGTCTGAATGCAAGTTGAAGCATACAGTTTGCTCTCTTTTTTTGTTTCTTCTTTCTTGTGATTTCTCCCATTGGTTCTGATTCTTCTTTACAACATGACTAATGTGAAAATAGGTTTAATATGAATGTATATGTACAGCCTATGTCAGATTGCATGACATCTTGGGGTGGAAGGAGGAGACATATGGGGAGAAAATTTGGAACTCAAAATCTTATGGAAGTAAATGTTGAAAACTAAAAATAAATAAATACATTTATAAAAGAAAAAGAATAAAAACGGGCAATGAGGAAACAAAACTATCACTCTTTGCAGAAATATGATGGTATAATTAGAGAGCACAAAAAGAATCAACTAAAGACCTAGGTGAAATAATTAACAACTTTAGCAAAGTTGCAGGACATAAAATAAACTCATTGAAACCATCGGCACTTCTATATATATCCCCAACAAAACCCAGCAAGAAGAGAAAAATTCCATTTAAAATAACTGCAGACAATATAAAACACTAGGGAGTCTACCTGTCACGTCAAACCCAGGAACTGTATGAACACAATTACAAAACACTTTTCATATAAATATAGACAGATCTAAACAATTGGAGAAATATTAATTGCTGATAGGGAGGCTGAATCAATATAATAAAAATGAACATTCTACCTAAATTAATTTACTTATTCAGTGCCATAATGATCAAACTATGAAAGAATTATTTCCTAGAGCTAGAAAAATAATAACAAAATTCATCTGGAAGAACAAAAGGTTAAGAATATTAAAGGAATCAATGGAAAAAAATGTGAAGGAAGGTAGCCTAGCAATACCAGATATCAGTTACAAAGTGTAATCCTCAAAACAATCTGGTACTAAGAAACATAGCAGTGAATCTGTGGAATCGATTAGGTATACAATACATAGCAGTAAATTACCATAGTAACCTAATGTTTAGAAAACATGAAGATGCAAGCTGTGGGGGCAAAAATTCATTATTTGACAAAAACTGCTAGAAAATGGTTTGGCAGAAACTGGGTATAGAGCAATAGCTCACATCATATATCAAGGTAAGTTCAAAATGGATACATAATTTAGACATAAGGGGTAATATGATAAGCAAATTAGGAGGGCATTAAAAAAGTTATTTGTCAGATTTATGAATAAACAAGGTTTTTAACCAAACCAAAAATAGAAAGGATCACAGGAAGTATAATGGAGGTTCTTGATTACATTAAATTAAAAAGGGTTTGCATGAACTGAGCTAATGCAGCCAAAATTAGAAGGAAAACAGGAAACTGGGAGAAAAAATTTACAAATTTCTCTAATAAAGGCCTGATTTCTCAAGTATATAGAGAACTTAGCCAAATTTATAAAAATAGAAGGAATTCCCCAATTGATAAAAGGTCAAAGGATATAAACAGGCAGTTTTCAGAAAAAGAAATCAAATCTAACAATAGTCACATGAAAAAAAAAATCTCTATGTCTCCAATGATTAGAGAAATGCAAATTAAAACAGCTCTGAGGTACCATCTAACACCTATCAGATTGGCTAATGTGGCAGAAAAGAAAAATGACAAATGCTGGAGAAGATGTGGAAAAATAGGAACATCAATGCATGGTTGGTGCATTGGTCCAAATGTAATGATCCAACCATTCTGGAGAACAATTTGGACCTATGCTCAAAGGGCTATAAAATCCTTTGAGCCAGTAATACTACTACAAGGTCTACATCCCAAAGATCTGAGAAAAAGAAAAAAGGACCTGTGTGTACAAAAATATTTATAGCAGGTCTTTTGTGATGGCAAAGAACTAGAAATTGAGGGGATGCCCATCAATTGGAAAATGGAAATTGAGGTGATGCCCATAAACTGGAAAATGGCTGAACAAGTTGTGGCATATGATATGATGGAATACTACTGTTCTATAAGAAATGAAAATAGGGATGGTTTTGGAAAAGTCTGAGAAGATTTATATAAAAAGTGAAGTAAGCAGAAGCAGAAGAACATTGCACACAGTAATGGCAATATTGTAACAGTGAACAACCGTGGCTAATATGGAAATGTTGTACATGACTTCACATGTATGATCAATACATTACCTTCTCAATGGATGGGGGAAAGGTAGAGGGAGAAAGAATTTGTTGTGCTATTAAGTAACTTGCTCAAGAACATACAGAGCCCTAATTAAAATTTAAGTTATCTTGATTCCTGGTCAACTTAATATCACAACAGGCCTCAGTTTCCTTATTAGTAAAAAGCTGAATGACCAATAATCTTCTTATGGAAATCCCTTCTGGCTCTAACATTATAGCTCTCTAAAATGAGGTGTTAAAGAAAGGCCCATAACTAGATAAGGAAAACCATTACATTTAGAATGTTATTGAGATATGTTGACTCAGGGACCCATTGTCCCAGCCTTGCTTGTCAATCAACATAGGAGAAGGTGATACCAAGTCTACAGTTTTTTTCATTACCTGCACTTTGTCATGAATCCTTCCTGTGACCTTTGTATCCCTACCTGGAAAATTGTCACCTTCTTACTGCCTCAGGGAGAAACTGAGATGCAAGGGCTTAACCTCTTTTGCTGAAGTAGACCCATCTGGAATGTCTTAAAGTTACCTATCACCACTGGCCCCATCCTGAAGCCATAGGTGATCTCCAGTGATCAGCCCTCCCAAGTGTTGCTACCTGACTTATAATAAGCTCCTTTTAATCCTCTTCATCCTGAGTTTTGCTTCAGGATGAAAAAAAAACAAATGAAGAATTTTCCTTTCAATAATAGTTACTTCCTTTCCTTTAAATATAAAGATCTGACTAACCTTCTTGTGGGCTCTGTATCCTTAGTATTATACTTAAATTCTGTTTCTCATTGCCTTGTGATTACCCCAAAGTTCCAACTTTTTGAAATCCTACATAACAGCTATATATCTCAAAAAGACTAAATTCTCCTCTTCTCTATCCAAAGACTGTAGTTTGATTTTAGGATTACTTAGGTAATTAATCTTTTCATTATCATGCAGCAATTATGATGTTCTTTAAACCAATTACATTTATTCAGAAAAGTGATTTTCTTTATCTGAACCCTAAAATATCATCTGAGTCATAATTTTGCTATATTTCACATTTTTAGTAGAACAAATATCACATAAAATGTTCTTAGGATGTGTTTTCGAGGTACCGGATTAAAAAAAATACTGGGTTTAAATATTTTGAGAGTAAAGTGAAAAATTAATAACATTAAGATAGAATTTTAAAACTGGAATGTACAACATGGCAAATTTGTTAAAAGGAAAATTCTATGTTCTGGCCTTTGTCCTGAATAAAGAGGCAAAATTCTGGAATAAAAAGTTAAAAAAGGAGCTTATTAACACACCAAGGCAAACATATCAGTAAGCCAGACACTGGGCCAACCAAGCACTGCTTTTAAAGACAGAAGTCTTCCATATAAGGGCAAAGATATTTGATTATATCAAGAAATCATAAGGAGGTGGGAATTAACACTACCTCAGCTCCTCCCTAAGTGTTTTGATTGGCCCCACAAGGAGATGGGGTGCTCATTATGAAGAGGCAGGATTAGTTCTAAGGAGATATGATTAGGATGTGAGGGACCCACTGTCTCCTGCAGGATCAAAGTCAAGCAAAGTTAAAACACAGAATCACTTCAGAATGTCTCTGCATTAATGACTGATTTTACATAAATTTATTAAACTGTGATTTTGAGAGGGTTGTTGATGTCGTGTTGTGTCTGACTCTTTGTGACCCCATTTGGGATTTTCTTTGCAAAGATACTGGAATAGTTTGCCATTTCCTTCTCCAGCTCATTTTACAAATGAGGAAACTGAGGCAAACACAGCTAAGTGACTTGCCCAGGGTCACATAGCTAGGACATGTCTGAGGCCAGATTTGAAATCAGGAAGTTGAGTCTTCTCGACTTCAGGCCTGCACTATATCCACTGGGCCACCTAGCTGCCTTCTTAAGAGGGTTTTATTGTGTACTAATAGAAAGTGACTGATAGTTTTACTATTAGCTTAATCTAATAAAATGCAGGGTGAAGAAAGAAGAAAAGTGGTTCATGGAGGAAGAGAGCTACAAAATGGCACAGAATTAAAACTATATGTCCCTACTGTAGTTAATTCCTGACCACTCCATACATGGATTTTTCCATTTAAGAACTCATCCAGGCCCCTCATTTCGTCTCTTCTTTCTTCCAGTTGTCTAATTTGAGGACATCTCAACTTTGTTTAGCACCTTTATCAAAGGCAAAGCAAGGGAAAAAAAGATTAATTTAAAACCAGACAATTTGGCTCTTCCATAGCAGGTCTGAAAAAAAAATGTTTATTGGATTGGGAGACAAGGGAAGGTTGAAATCATTAATTAAAGTGCTTTTGAATTTATAGTGGCTCCCATTAGTCACTGCTCTTATTGTCTCCCATTACTACAGATTATTAAGAGCTGAATGTACCCCCCTCCATTAATTAATTATTTGGGGAATAGTATGTTCTAGTTAAATAAGTTTCCAAATTAGCTGATGATGAATCAGAAAAATATTTATTTGAATTATGCTATTGAAAGTATTTTTTAAACACACTAACACTTCACTTATCCAAAGGTCAATCTTCCTATAGCCTCAGTCATTTGAAACAGCATTGAAATTAGAAATCTTTTTAAAAAGAACAAACCTCTGAGCATTAAGTAATCATAAAATTACGTATAATAGGGGCAGCTAGGTGGGGCAGGGGATACACCACCAGCCTTGGAGTTAGGAGGACTTGAGTTCAAATCTGGCCTCAGACACCTGACGCTTACTAGCTGTGGGACCTTGGGCAAGTCACTTCACCCCAATTGCCTTGCCAAAAAAAAATTACATCTAATATAATGTGAATGATGAGCAGGGACAGGGGCACTGTCATTGCTTGGCAGCAATTATAAAAGCTAACTCCAACTTATTTAAAATTTTAGAAACAGAGAAGTGGTAGAGAAAGGGAAAAAAAGAGAGAGAAAAAGGAAAAGAACAGAGAGGAAACTAGCAAACAGCAGAGGTGGCATCCAACAAAAAGAGATGTAGAAATTAATTTGAGATGTGGGTAGTGAAGTGCAACTACTGACAGGCAGAAGTAAAAGTGATCTGGAGAATAAACCCTGATATGTGAAGACAGGGAATAAAAGCAACTCCCTCCTGGAACAGCTCCTCAGGCTAAGGAGCAAAATGCCCTACTGCCCTTAGTAGCCCCTGAGGGTATCACTGAAACAGACTAGCAACACAGCAAAAGCATACCCTTATAACTAATATGGAAAATGTTTTGCATGACTTGATGTGTATGATCAATATCATATTACTTACCTTCTCAAGGGGGAAGGGATGGGTGCGACAGAGGGAGAGGATTTGGATCTCAAAATTTTAAAGAATGAATGCTCTAAAATGTTTGACATGTAGTTGGGAAATATTTAAGGAAACAAATTAATTTTTTTTTAAAAAAAAGCAATACCCTTCTGGAGACTGAAGTAGAGAGAACTGAAAACTTCAGAGTAACTAAACAATCCTACTCTATATAGTCTAACAGTAACCTCAAGAAGGAGGGAAACAAGGAGGAGAGAACTGTATGGAGCATAAGGAAAAAAATAGCTCCGTGTATCTGCATAGAATCACTGCCGGACAATTATGGTTTTTTTTAAACATAAGCTCTGCAATCTAAGAGAGAATTCCATTCAAGGGCAAATTAAGCCTCTATGTGGATGATTCTCAAATGGACCTATACTATTTTAACCTCTCTGCTGACCTCCAATCTCACATTTCCCACTGTCTTTCAGACATCTCAAGCTGATTGTCCAGTAGCCATCTTAAATTCAACACATCCAAAATTGAACTCATTATCTTTCTCCCTAAGCCCTCCCCCAGCTCGTAACTTCTTTATTATGGTCGAAAACACCATCATCCCAGTATCTCAGGTCCCCTACCTTTACATGTCATCCTTACTTCCTCTATATCTCTCATCCCCCGTGTCTAATCTTTTGCCAGAGCCTATTGATTTCACCTCTGCAACATTTCTCAAATATGTCTTCTCTCCTCTGATACTGTCACTTCTGTGTAGGCCCTCATCAACTTATGCTTGGATTACTTCAAGTCTGCCTGCCTCAAGTTTCTCCCCATTCCCAATCCATACACCATTCAGCTACCAAAGTAATCTTCCTAAAGCATAGGTCCAACCATGTCACCTCTCTACTCAATAAACTCCAATGGTTCCTTATTGTCTTCAGGATCAAATACAAAGTCATCTATCTAGTATTCAAAGCCCTTCATAACCTAGCCCCACACCCTAATTTTTGGTCTTCTTACACCTTACTTCCAGACACATACTTTTCCATACAGTAATAACGGCCTCCTTGTTGTTCCACAAGAAGGACACCCCAACACTTAGCTCTGGGCATTTTCTCTGGCTTGCTCTCTCCTATGCCTAGAATGCTCTCCCTCCTCAACTGCCTACTGGCTTCCCAAACTTTCTTCAAGTCCCAACAAAAATCCCTTCTTCTACAGAAAGCCTTCCCAACTCCTCTTAATTCTAGTGCCTTCTCTCTGTTACTTATTTCCTATTTTCCTTGTATATAGCTAATTTGTATGCATTTGTTTGTTTGTTGTCTCTCCCATTAGATTGTGAACTACTTGATGCCAGGGACTGTCTTTTGCCTCTTTTTGTATCCCCAGTGCTTAGCACAATGCCCAGAATAGAGTAGGTGCTGAATAAATGTTTATTGGTTAGTTATTGACTCTCAAGAACCTGAAATATGGAGAGTTCACACTAGTCTCCTTCTAGTCCCTTTGACTCTAGGAAGGAAAGCAGCCTAAACTTGAAAACACAGATAACAGTCCCTTGACTATGACCAGAATGCAAATGATGCACACTTAATGTGAGTCATGGTACAATTTCCCCTACTCTCTAAAATTGCTGAGATTTTTAGCCTTGTGGGTAATTTGCATCATAACCAACTTCTCCTACCCAATCTATTAACCCACTTAATTCTGTTCCACTTACTTTTTCTTACTTTGATTAACCTTATCTTATCATCTATAATATTAATATACTGAAAACAGAGAGAAAAAAATACCTGTTACAAGAACTAGAGTGTGAAACCAGGACTCTTAAATCCAAATTTAATATTCTTTCCACTGCCCCACCCTACCTAACAGTGCTCCAAGAAGATAGAAAATACATTTAATGTGGCAATTCATTCTTTGATGATAGTGGATAGGAGCATGTTGTCCCATGCTATACCACTTCTCTGCCCAAAGTAGTATAGTAAACATAAATGAATCCTTCTTGGGTGATTCAGGACCCTAAAGAATCTCAAGGTGATCATGATAACTTGTTATGGTATAGTACTGGGTTGCAATGAATCCATACTGAGTCTAGAACATCTTCCTGAACAGAGGTTCTCAACTATTCTATGTCATGGACCCCTTGTGCAATTCAGGGACTACTGTAGGCCTTCTTACAATGTTATTAAATGCAAAATATAAAGTATAGAAAATTACAAAGGCAGTCAATTAAACTGAAATATGATTACTTAATTATTGTAAAATGAGTTCATGGACCTTACATTAAGAATCTCTGAAAGAGTTGCTTTTTTAAATGAACTCTTGGTGTTTACTTTTTTTACATCATTTATTCCTTCTTTTGAAAAAGTGAAAAATACCCCAAAAAATTGTAATTGATTTATAGTTCTGGTCAGTTTGATTCTTATGAATTAAGGTTTTTCTAGTCAGTTTCCTTTTCTCTCTTCCTGCCTGATCTTCCAATCATTTTCTGCTATTTTACAGGAGACGTTCAAACTTCTTAAAAGTTGAGACTCTATCATTTGCTTTTTTTTTCCTCAATGTCCTTAGTGCCTATCAATATTTGATGATTAGTTTATTCAGGTACATCTGAGCAGTAGTCCCTGAATTCATCATAAACTTCTAAAATCTACTTGAGAGGGGAGGGAGAATGTTAGAATATTTTGAAATACAACATAGATTTAAGAATTTATAATTAGCTACTACTGCCCATGGTAGACTTCTCATTCCCATCATAATACGGAGAAATGCAAAAATTCTTATTGAAAAAATAACTAGGAATTCTTCTATTCTGTTTTACTTTTCAATTAATAAGCATTTATTTTCTCCCCCTCCCAACTACCTTTATTTAAAAGATTTGTAAAAACCCATGTAACAAATAATTAGTGCTATGCAAAAACAAATTTCCATGTTGTCCGTGTGGAAAAACGCATCTCATTCTGAACGGTGAATTTGCCTTCCACTGTATTAGGAGATGGTAGCATCATTAGTCCTCTGAAATTATCGCTTATTGCTTTGATCAAGGATACCAAGTCTTTCGAAGATCTTTGTCTCTATGATGTTTTTATTATATAAATTATTTTCTTGGACCTGCACATTTTATACAAGTCTACTTAGCTAGATAGAACAGTGGATAGAATGAATACTGGTTCTGGAGCCAGGAAGACCTGAGTTCAAGTACAGCCTCAGATACTTACTAGGTGAGTAATCCTAGGAGAGTCACTTCACTTCTATCTGCTTCAGTTTCCTCAACTGTAAAGTGAGGGTAATCATAGCACCAAAGTCCCTCATTGTTGTGAGGATAAAATAAGATATTTGAAAAGCACTTTCCATAATGCCTGGCACATAGCAGGTGCTTATTCCCTTCAACTTCCCACTTCCTCAAACTTTTCACCATTCTTAGAGCACGATAGTACTCTACCGTGCTCATGAAACATAATTTGTTTGGCTATTTCTCAGTTGATAGGGATCCAATTAGTTTCTAGTTCTGACAACTAAGATTTCTGCAATTTACAACTTCTTGATCAAGTGTGCAAACGCCTGAGTTAGTATTTTTCCCTTTGGATTTTTATTTTCATTTTTCAGCAATATCTCACTAAAAATAATTGAGCAAATGAAGAAAGGAATATGGAAGTGGAAAATAAGTGACAAATTACGCAAATTTCACTTTTGGGAACTTGAAGATGAATCTGTTCATTACTTAGGTGAAGTATGCCATAGGGCCCAAGAGTTTCAGTGAATAAAAGGTATTAGTTTACATCAGGTGAAAATCCTCCTTTCTCTGAGAATATGTTTCTCATTACAAAAGTATGGGGGTTTTTTCATCCATAAGTGGGCTTTGACACAGGTGTTTTGATTCATAAAATGTACTGCCATTCGTTAAACATTGTATAGATTTTTACATTTTTTCTTGCTTTTTCTACTTTATTGTCCTTTTGACAGAGTCTAATGGCTTAAAGTGTTGCCTTTTTTGGCAAGCATGTAACTTACTGATTTCTCAGAATATTTCAGTCCTCAAGAACTGTGCTTTTTATCTCATTTGAGAGAGGAAATGACTCATTTATGTAGAGAGTTGCATGTAGGTGTTTAGATGAATATTGCTGCCTGGTAGAAATAGATCAATGCAAGTAAAGTTTTATAACCATTAAAATTCAAAGCCTTTATTTTCCTGAGGAACTAAGATTCAAATTTAAATTAGATGCTAATAACTCCGTATTTTTGAAGAGAACTTTAAATGAACTTAATGTATTTTGAATAGAAAGATAATATTAAGGAACTATTGTCAAAAGGACACGCATCTACTTTGAGTTGTTTTTCCAGTAGTAGGAATGGGTTTATACAGAACCATGAACATATTTCACCTACTTGCTGAAAAAAAAATGAATGAGTGAGTGAATCAATTGAATGGCCTTCCCATGGCAAGCATATTGCAGGAGCTTTCCTGATCTTAAGGTACAACCTAATTATAGTGCATGAAAAGCACTGCTAAACATTTAAGTATTCCCTGTATGTTAAGAAGTTAAACACAAGCCTACAGTTTTGGGTGGTATTCTTGCTGTTGTGGTATTTTGAAATAAGAAATTAATTAGTTCTCGATTTTATTATTATTGCAGAGAGGTGAGAGGTCTGTAGAAATGGAGTTTTGAATATACTGTCAGGTTTTTAGTTTGGATTTTTTTGTCTATTGATCGGTTTTGCTGATTTTTTTCTTCATCCTTTTTTATTTTTGATTTAAATTTTTTAATAAAAGCTACCTTTCTGGGATGGACAAAGAATATATATGCATATGTATATGTATATATATATGCATATGTATATGTATATATAATTTTAGGTGACATAGATACAAAAACATCAATAACAATTATTTAAAACATTTTTATACTGTGGAATCCCTAAAACCTCATTAAGGACTTTAGAATAATAGTATAGAAAACTTGAAAATTTTAACTCAAAAAGGAAAATCTTGCAATTATACTTAGATTTTGAAAATTTATAAATTTTATCATATACTTTTTATGGACAAAAAGGACAGCTATGGGCTAAATGATAATAGAATTCAGTGGATTTAGAAATGACTGAATACCTAGACAAAGAGTAGCATTAATATTTTATGTTGTTAATCATCTCCTGGGATGGAGGTCATTAGTGAAGTGCCCTAAGGATCTGTCCTTGGCCTTGTGATTTTTAACATTTTTATTAAAGACTTGGACAACATCACAGATGACACGCATACATGCTTATACAACTGTTGATGACACAAAGCTAGGAGGAATAGCTAACACACTGGATGACAAAGTCAGGATTCAAAAACACTTTGTCTGACTTGATTGTTGGGGTGAGTTGAATGCGGAAATGTTGATGAGGATAAAGTTAAAAACTTTCCGTTTTTGTGTTCAAAATAATCACCTACACAGGTAGAAGACAGGGAAGTTATGTTAGATAACAGTTGTTCCAAGAAACGTTTTAGTGGACTCAATAAAAGTCAACAGCATGATGCTTCAATATATTGATGGATCTGTGGGCCCAATGAAATGGGTACTCCCTCAAAAGTTGCAGATTCCACCTATCCACAGCTCAAGTTGTACACCTCTTGTCCATGTCTTCCTACAAATTCTCCTGAGTATATACTGAGTGTTAGATTATTTAGCATTGAATGAATGTCAATGGAGAATATGGCCTATCCATCTCTTTTGTGATGTTTTCATACTATTTCTGATATAAAATTACATATTGGTAATATGCTATATCCTATATAGAAAATATACCTACTCTGCATCTTGCCATTGTTCTTTGGGTGACCTTCAAATTTAAATCTACAAAGATCATGGTATTCCATGATTTGCAGTCACAAAGCTAAGAGGTATAGTGGATAAAGAACAGGATTTGGAATCAAGAAGACAGGAGTTCAAATTCTCCCTCAGACAGAGTAGTCACGTAATCCAAGGTAAGTCATTTAATTTCTCTGTGTCTCAGTTTCCTCAACTGTAAAATGACCTACAATGTCCCTCCCAGCTCTAAATCTATGATCCTATAATGAGAAGAATATTAGTATTGAAAAGGTAATACAGTTTCAGGGGAAAACTCAGGATCTTTAAAATCTCTGGGCAATAAGCAATTCAGCCTTCTATTCAAATTTCAATCTATTTAATGGTCTCTTGGTGGTGTCTTTCCAAGATTTCTGCGTGTGTGCGTGTGTGTGTGTGTGTGTGTGTGTGTGTGTGTGTGTGTGTGTGTGTGTCTACACTGATGGATCAGTTTTATGGGATATCCATTCAACTGTACATCTAGATAATAGGCATTCTTCATCCATGTTTTTTTTTCCTATGTAACTCTTTTGAGTGATTATAGATCTCACTTAAGAGGATGTATAATGTTCAGGAATATCTTAAGGACATGACGATCTATACAGAATCTTCCTTCCATGTGGAGTCTTCATTTGACATCTTCTATTGCAATGAAAAATATTGCTAGTGAATGCGTGTGTGTATGAGAGAGTCTGTGTCTGTGTGTATAGACAAATACATCTATATTTATACATATTTACATGTACATATGTGTGCATATGTATATTTTCCCTCACAACTGTAAGAAAGTTGAAAAAAGTTGACATCTTTCAGGGAATTTTGTATAAGGGTTAGTTGGACTGGGCTGTCTCTAATGTCTCTTCTGACTTTTGAATTCTGTGAAAAGTCTGCTGTCTTCTCAGGGCACGCGTATAAGATGTGATGGAGAGACTACCAAGAAATTTCAAAACTAGTTATTAATGCCCGTTGTAGGTTATCCAAGGAGGTGAAGGAAGGAGCAAATTATATTGGCTAAAAGAACCTAGAAAACATTAGGGATTATTAAGTACTAGGAAAGAAAGACAAGTTGAGGAGTATTTTCATCACTATTGCTCATGGAAGGCAGGGACTTCAGAAGAGGAAAGCAGATTTGGAATAGGAACATTTGGTTAAGATAGTATCTAGAAACAGGATTTATTTGTATTTCTGGACTACTGCATAAAACGGAAATGATGCACTCTTTATTAGGGATAGAGTACACCTAAAATATATTTTAATTCCTTTCTTTGGTTAAAAAAATCATATAGAATCTTGTACATTTTATCAAAAGAGCTTTTTTTTCTTTTTTTATTATTTAATATATTTAGTTTTCAGCATTGATTTTCACAAGAGTTTCAATTACAAATTTTTTTCCATTTCTACCCTCCTCCCCACTCCAAGATGGCGTATATTCTGGTTGCCCTGTTCCCCAGTCTGCCCTC
>CM053622.1:376314763-376332098 GCA_028646595.1 Phalanger gymnotis
CCATCTTGGAGTGGGGGGGTGGAAATGGGGAGAAAATCTGTAATTTAAACGCATGTGAAAATCAATGCTGAAAACTAAACATATTAAAAATAAATTTAAAAAAAAATCCCACTGTGCTGAGGGTGTAGAGAAAGGGGATTATCTGTCATTTCCTTTCTCCATCACAGCTCTACTGCCATCTTTGTGTGTATTTGTTTGTTTGTTTTGAAACTAGGTTTTTCTCTATGCTCATTCAACTTGGGTTTTAAAAGGAGAGCAGCCACCAGCCAGCAGAACTGATTTATGGGATATTTTAACTTCTGCTCATAGCTACCTGTACTTGTAGTCTATAGCTGCAGATATATTACTTCAGCTGATAACACGGCTTTGGCTTTCATGTTGCATTTTAGTAAGAAACTGTTTCAAATATTTTTGCAGTGTTAGGTTTTCTTTTTTACTTTGCCCTTCTCTTCCACATAGAAAGTGTAAACGTCCTACAGTAGCAAAACCTAGAAATATTCTTGTTTTCATTATGCAACATAGGACATTCTTAAAACATGTCTTAGTCCTTGTTAAAGTGGATCTAATTGAGATCTGTCAATTGGCATTACAATGAAGTGCCGTGTATCAGGAAAGTATACACTATTTAACTTTTTTCCTGTTCATAAGCTGAGCTATATGTACATAATCTAGATTTTATTTTAATAGTTTTGCCCTTTTTATAGACTATTTTTCAAAATGTACACATTTGGAAAGTGGTTGGCCTAATATTTGCCTAACTTGCTGAGTCCTACAGAATGATTGCCATAAGGATATTCAAATCTTAAGAAGTTGTGTGACAGAGGGCTGAAATTTAAACTTGTAAAAAAAAATTACCAAATCTATTTGAAAACAATCAATTCATACTATGCTCCAATTTTCAAGGGTTTTCAGATTTTTCCTTTTTAACTACTTTTCTTAAAATCATAACAAATATCAATAATTCCACAGCCCTGTACTTGAAAGTACTAAAAAAAAAGCCCATCAGTATTAACTATTGGGATACTACTGGTTTCATATTTTTTCCCTTTAAGCTAATAGTGCATTTATATAGAGGTACAATTTGTTGGAATTTTGTTTATATTTATCTCATTCCAGCTTGATTTTTTTTAATGGTTAAAATTAAGTTTGTCAAGGAGTAGACATTACTGGTTTAATTTATTATATACTTCAGTTTAGGCAAGGTATGTTATATGTGGATATAAATATAGATTTGGTGTTTTGCAAAAAATCACTTCTATAAATTTTTACTATGATTTTTAGAAGAAACAAAAAGATATGGAGTACACAATACGCTATTAAAAAGGAGATTACCTCTCCTGGGCCTATCTTGACACGAGGCCATGCGTCTCTCCAAATTCTTGTTGTCTTTTAGCCTTTCTTATACTACTTGTCTTCTAGCCAGTTATACTCTAGAAACCACAGGACTGCTCACCTCCTCTCCTGTGGGTTCAAAGTAATATCCTATTTTCTATATTCCATGTTTTAGACTGCATCTGAGCACTAGTGCTCCCATCAACCATCGTCCTCCTTTTTGATGAATGAGTAAGTTTTGAGTCAAGGGAGTTCTAACCAATTAACAACAAAAGGTACCTCCCTAACAGTAACATGACTCACTGGGGCCCACTATTCTGGCTGTAGTCAAGTAGGAGAAGGGTGAGTCATTATACCCTCAATCTAAATAGCTAGGAGGGAACTGTTAGCTAATTTTTTTTATATATTATTATTGGAGGCGGGAGGGCAGAGCAATTGGGGTTAAGTGACTTGCCCAAGGTCACACAGCTAGTAAGCATGTCAAGTGTCTGAGGTAGGATTTGAACTCAGATCCTCCTGACTCCAGGGCTGGTGTTCTATGCTCTGCGCCACCTAGCTACCCTTTGTTAGCTAATTATTAAGATATTGTCAAGAAACGGTTAAACAAGCATTGCTAAACGATATTAGGAGAAAGTAACCACTCCATCCTAGAGTTTTTGAGAGTGGGAGGAGGGAGTTGTTATTGCTTGGTCCTTTTTCAATCCTTTCTGACGCTATGTGACCCCATTTTGGAGTTTTCTTGGCAAAGATCTGGAGTAGTTTGTCATTTCCGTCTCCAGCTCATTTTACAGATGAGGAAACTTAGGCAAACAGGGTTAAGCGACTTGCCCAAGATCACACAGCTAGTAAGTGTCTGAGGCCAGACTGAAACTCAGGAAAATGAAACTTTCTGACTCCAGGCCTGGCATTCCATCCACTGTGCCTGCCCCACAGCTAGGAAAGCAAAGACAAGTAGTCTAATGTTCACCTTAGATTTGAGGAAATCAGATTTCAATGAGTTTAGAGAATGGATAGATAGGGTCCTGTATCTTAAAATTCTATTCACCAATTGATAAATGGTCAAAGGATATGAATAGGCAGTTTTCTAATGAAGAAATCAACACTATTTATACTCATATGAAAAAATGCTCTAAATCATTAATGAGAGAAATGCAAATTAAAACAACCATGATATATCACTTTATACCTACTAGATTGGCTGAAATGATTGAAAGGGAAAGTAACAAATGTTGGAGGGGACATGGAAAAATTAGGATACTAATTCATTGTTGGTGCAATTGTGAACTCATCCAACTATTTTGGAAAGCAAGCTGGAATTATACCCAAAGAGATATTAAACTACCTATGCCTTTTGACCCAGAAATACTACTACTAGATCCATTTCCAAAGATAATAAAGGAAAAAGGAAAACTTATATGTTCTAAAATGTTTATAACAGCTCTCTTTGTGGAACTGGAAACTGCAGAGGTGCCCTTCAACTGGGGAATGGCTGAACAAGTTACCGTGTATGATTGTGATGGTATACTCTTGTGCTATAAGAAACGATGAGCTCGATGATCTTAGAAAAACATGGAAAGACTTGCACGAAATAAAGAAGAGTGAAATGATCAGAACCAAGAGAACATTGTATATAATGACAGCAATATAATTTTAAGAACAACTTCGAGCAAATAAATTTATTTTGACTATTATAAATACCCAAATTAATTATAAAGGACATGCGAAGAAAGACGCTATCTGCATCCAGAGAAAGAACTAATAGAAGTATATACAGAATAATTTTATATATATATATATACATTTGTATATAATGGTGGCCATCTCTAGGGCAGAGTAGGGGAAAGGAAGAAAAAGGAAAGCAAAGAAAAAAGAAATTTACATGACAATTTAGATGTATATTTAAAAGGAATAGCAAGTTATACATAGTATATTTGCAGTTTCATGTGCAATAATCTTTTTAATTATACTATGTTATAGAAAAGCTTTACTCCATAAATTAAAAATAAAATAAATTTTTAAAAATCCTATAGGGAAATTAGCTCAAGAGAAATGGTATACTTTCAAGAATGAAACCCAGAAGATATGAACAAATTTCAACAAGAGGAGAAAAGAGACATTGTAGAAACAGAGAACTTATCGACCAACAAACTTCTGGGGAAGAATAAGTGAGTAATATGATATTTATTGTTATTGACTTCACACTTGGAGGCATAAACTAATCATCAATCAATTCACTCAAAAGCAGGTGAATAGAGAACTGAGTTTCCTAACGCAAAATAATTTTGATCTGGAGGGCCAAGGTGTGTTTCGACTGTAAGAAGATTTTCCTCAGGAATATGAAGGAAAATTGGGGCCAAAAAGGGATTATCAGACATAAGGCAGGGAGAAACAGATAGAACGAGCATGAGATTGGCATATATTTGTACTGTCTAGGCCACTAGGCAGTCAGTATTAAACCAGTGCAAAAATATCTATTTTTTTTTAAAAAACCCACTACCAAAAAGTAAAATTCTCTCCATCTACCAATATAAAGGACTTTTAAAAAAATCAGCCTGCCAGAACTAAACCAATTTCTTCATCTAGAAAATGAGAGGGTTAGAAGTCCTTCTAGTCCTAAATCTAGTATTCTATATGCCACAAAAATTTAAATGATACCCAAGTGGAAAACCCCATTTACACAAAAATCCTTACTCATTTGAACAGTACTATTAAAATGTTTTTTCCCCCCTTGGGTGGGGAGAGGTGAGAGATGGAGAAAATTTAGAACTCAAAATCTTACGGAAGTGAATGTTGAAAACTAAAAATAAATAAATAAATTTAATTTTTAAAATGGGTTTGTTCTAAAACTCAGGAATTTATGGCTAGTTAAGGAGGTCCGTGGAAGGAGCATCTCTGGCTCTTATGGATAAACTGGCATTTGCTTCACTTTCTGAAGCTACAATTGCTGACTTTTCCAGAGAAATGTTAACTAACAAATTTATTCAGCTGCTTATTCAATCACAGTCACCTCACAGACAAGGTTCTTGGCATCATCTTCTGTAACAATCCTTTCTGAGCAGTGGTTTCCACTGAGGTCAACTCTTCAACTGCAGAAGTGGAAATCCCCAGGAAATTCACTATCTCGTTATCTACAGTTGTAGAGGAATCTGGCATACACAAGACCAGGGGTGGGGAACCTGCAGCCCTGAAGACACATGTAGCCCTCTAAGTCCTCAAGTGCAGCCCTTTGATAGTCAAAAGGCCGCACTTGAGGGCCTAGGGGACCACATATGGTCTTGAGGCTACAGGTTCCCCACCCTGGACAAGCCGATAGTCTCCAACAGGATTGGAGAATGTAAAGGCCGACTATGGTGAAGATTTGGATGGAAAGGGCAGTCAGAGAATGAAGAGAAGTGTTTTTTATGAGAGAATCTAGATTCTTAAAGACATTTCTATTAAACTGACAAGAGGACTGCGTGTGGAAGATAAACACATTTTTCTAAGTGTGCTCCAGGCACTGTGCTAGATTCTAGATATACCTAAAACAAAAACTAAACAATCCCTCATTGCAAGGATATTACATTCTCTTAGAAAAACAAGTACATATATAAGCTTGGGCAAGTCACTTAACCCTGTTTGCCTCAGTTTCCCCATCTGTAAAATGAACTGGAGAAGGAAATGGGAGAAAACAGCAAAGGAGATCACAAAGAGTCAGACATGTCTGAACAACAAATGAGCAACCAAAAAGCTTGATGTTGGGGGAAAAATCCCTAACTGGGGCTGTCCAAATAAAATAGGAGGAGATTTCCTCCTCTCTTTAAGTTTTCAAGTGGAAGCTTGATGACCATTTGTCAGGATCACAGAGAATATTCCTGTCCAAATATAGGTAACCAAGGCCCTTTCCAACTTGGAGTTTCTAAGATTCTGATACTACCGACGGTATTTCCCACATTGCTATTGTATATATGGCAGGCAGAAAGCATGTTTCTGAGATATCTTTTCTTGTCATAAGGGAAGGATTTCATCCTGCACAATCCTGGTCCTTCCATGATAATTTACACTGCACCTAAAGCTTTGGTTAGATTAAAAGGCATGTGAGGAAGACTAGACTTCTGATCCCAGTTTGTCACTGAAAAACTTGAAGAATGTGATCTAGGGTTGGCATCTTCTCCTTATAAGCTGCCATCCCAATCAAAATAAGTAGATTAAAGGTACACAACCAATTTTTTTTTCTGTTTTATTTGTAAATAGGGCACAGTAGAGTCCCACTATAATTGTTTCTTTTATCTCAATACTGAGAAGAACAAAAGTAGCACCATAATTTATTTCAGCATTTCTTTCACAACAGCAATTTTAAAAATCAGGATAATTTAAAGCAATTTATCCATCTCTGAGATTACCTCCTCCAACCCCTCAGTAATGCCTCCCTTAACAGTACTTAGTGCATAATAAAGTATACTAAAGTTATTTGTGCACATCTTAACTCCCCTACTTAACTACAGGCTCTTTTGTTATTCTTGTTGTTATTCAGTAGTTTTTCAATTATTGTTCACTAAAGTCTCACTTTTCACGACCCCATTTGGGGTCTTCTTGCCAGAGATATTGTAGTGGTTTGCCATTTCTTTCTCCAGCTTATTTTACAGATGAGGAAACTGAGGTGAACACAGTTAAGTGACATGCCCAGGGTTGCACAGCTAGTAAGTGTCTGAGGCTAGATTTGAACTCAGGAAGACAAGTCTTTCTGACTCCAGGCCAAGCACTCTATCTATTGTGCCACCTAGATGCCCCACTATGGGCTCTGTAGGACATCAAATCCAGTTATTCATTTTTTATTCTACCTTAGTCCCTAGGATACACCAACCTCTCAATAAGAATGAATGAAGAACGACAGCAAGCTATCATTTGCACATTTTTAGCAGCCAAAATAGGCTTTGTCACTTTAAGACACAGTATTTACATGTGTGTTGTTGCTTTTTCAATTCCTGGGAGAAGTGCCACCATACTTATCACATCATTATTAACAGTAGAAATGATAATGGCTAGCAATTATATAGCACCTTAAAGTTTACAAAGCATTTCACAAATATCTCATTTTACCCCTACAACAACCCTAGGAGGGAGGTGCTATTATCCCCATTTTACAGATGAGAAAACTGAGACAAACAGAGGTTAAGTGACTTGCCCAGGGTCATATAGCTAGGAAGTCTCTACGGTCAGATTTTAACTCAGGCCTTCCTGACTCCCGGGGTCCAGCAGACTATTAACTGTGTCCCTTAGGTACCTATGCAATAATAATGGCCTCTGTACTGAGAGTCCATGTCTTGCTAGTACACATCCAAATGAATTCGTTTAGGATGTCAACATCCTCTAAGGAATGTTGTGGTTTGAAGAGAAATAAGAGTAAAATAAATAAATAAAAACAAAAAAGCCAATAATCTCCCTTTTCAAAAGTATTTTGAGCTTTTCTAAGGAATTCCACATGCAAATATAAAAAATGACTACCCGGTGTAGGAAATCTCTCCATCACAACAGATAGTTGTCTTATAGAGTTGTCTGAAGAAATTAGAGGTTAAATGATTCATCCAGGTTCACAGAGCTAATAATATGTTGGGACTAGGATTTGAACTTTGATATTTCTGACTCTAAATACCAGTACTCTATTCACTATGCCATGCTGCAAATGGGAACTCTAGAAGTCTTTCAAATATATAGAGGGACATTCATGGGACTCTTTTTTGTTTGTTTGGGTTTTTTTTGTTTTTTTGGAGGGGGGAAGGCTGGGCAATTGGGATTAGGTGATTTGTCCAAGGTCAAACAGCTAAGTAAGTGTGTCAAGTGTCTAAGGCCAGATTTGAACTCAGGTCCTCCTGACTCCAGGGCCAGTGCTCTACTCACTGCGCCACCTAACTGCCCCCATTCATGGGACTCTTAATACCTCCACTATTTTACCAACATAATCCAGAAAAGAAACAACCAACAATTATCAAGGAATAAATCCTACACTAGGTACAGCTTAGTCCCATGAATGATGGACAGCTGCCAACTTAAAAATCTGTCAATTCCATGGAAAATGAACTACCACAGCTTACAGGAGGGTTTTCTGCTATGATGCAGGATTATAATTCTTCTTTTATTATTTACTCAGCACCCATTTGGCTCTTATTTCACAGAAGTTGTTTGTCTGTCAGAGTTCACTAAACATACATAATCATTGGTGAAACTAGGGTAATTTGTCACTTTGCATTTCATTTTTCTGGTATTTTAGCTTTTATTCCATTTTTACAAGCCTGAAAATGTTCATTTGAACCCAGAAGTAGGAAAATAAGTAGCTTTTCTTTTAGTTATCAAAGAGAGAAATGTGTCTGAATTTCATTATGATCTTTGCAGATCTGAGCAGTCTTGAGTTCAGCAAATTAGAATATTAATATAAAAATGCCACCTCTGGGGAAACAATACAGAAAAGTGAGGTTAAAAAGTATTATTCCAAAGGCAGGAAAAGAGCCTTTTATGTACTTTAAATGTTATTATATTTATAAATTTAATAACCATGAAAAAAGATAAATGACTAAATAAAGATGCAGAATAAAAAAAGATGAGACCTTACATAAAACCCTTCGCACTTACCAAAGTAAAACCAAATAATTAACAGACAACAAAGAAACAAACATTCCTAAGTCCATATAACCTTCAGCTACATTTGGCTTGGTTTTACTTTTTTCTTCAATTCAACAAACATTTTCTAAGCCCCTACTACTAACAAAGCTCTGTTCTGGATCTATCTTGGGGAAACAAAAAACAAAATAGTCCCTTTTCCTCAAGGAGGTATAGGTATATGTATACAAGAAAATAATCATTAAATAATACAATTTAATTTCAAGAGGGAGAAAGTTCTAATTACTAGGGGAAACTGGAAGGACAAAATGTAGCTCTATTTTGAAAGAACTTGGGGGTTCTGTGAGGTGGGGTGGAGAGTGAGTTCATTCCAGTCATGGGGAACTACTTGGATTTGGAGGCAAAAAACGGATATTCTGTACGGGCAAGAACTAGCAAGCCAATTTGACTGGAATAGAAAGTACACAAGGGAGAGATAATAAGATTTAAAACTAGAAAAGTAGGTGAAAGTTAGATTGCTAAAGGCTTTATATGCTAAAGAGAGGATATTTTTTATTTAATCCTCAAGGGAATGAGTCACTGATGTTTTTCTGAACAGAAGATTGACTGTGGTCCTGGTCAAATATGCATTTTCAAAATATAAATATTACAGTTGGAAGGAGAATAGATACTGGTGGCAGGGAGACCAATTAAGAGGCAATGGCTGGGACAGCTAGGTGGTGCTGTGAGTAGAGCACAGGCCCTGAAGTCAGGAGGACCTGAGTTCAAATCCGGCCTCAGACACTTGACACATTCACTAGCTGTATGACCTTGGGCAAGTCATTTAACCCCAATTCCCGCACCTTCCCCCCATCCAGAAATTAAAAAAAAAGAGGCAATGACATTAGTCCAAAGGATTGGTGATGAAGGCCTGCATCAACATATAAGCTGTGTGAATAGAGAGAAAGGGACAGAAAGATGCAAGAGATGTAGTGGAGAAAATCAGTAACTACTTGAATACAGGGGTTTATGGTGAATGGAATCAAAGACAACTCCATATTTGGAATGTCTGGATGGAGGAATGGGGGACAATGAAGATGAGTTTTGACATATGCAGTGAATGAGAAGAGAGATCAAGTCCGAGGACTTCTCTTTTTTTCTGTAAAGTAGGAGGCTTAGTCCTCAACTTAGAGGAAGGGGGATGAGGTAGAATAGAAGGTTTGTAGAGAGTGCAATGAAAAGTCGAATCAATAGAGAATAACAAAGAATTGTCGCATAACAGTGAAGACATAATTGGAAGAAGATAATAAGTTTGTAATGGACCAAGTCAGCATGGTTAACATGAATTCCTTCAGGAGCATTCAGGAAACTGGCTAGGAATGAAAACAGAAGATTATGGGGGTAACTCAGCACTGGGTTTTGGCAAGATATGACTGGATTAGGGCAAACAATGACAGGATTCACTGTCTCATTATCTTTAATTCCCAAAGGGCTAGAAGCTCCAATAGTTTCAAGATCTTGGAAGCTGGTGGAGAAAGAATATGACAATGATATATCCCTAGTGGCTAAACTTAACTCATGCTCCTCACCCATTTCACAATCTCCCAAGATGTCCGTGCCTTTGCAGAGTCTGTCTCCCATATCCCAAATGCATTCCTTCACCCCTTAGAATTCCTAGTTTCCAATAAAGCTCAAGCTTAAGTATCATCTCTGATAGGAAACCTGTCTTGATCCCCCTCAGGTACCATGGTCCTCTCTAAAATTACATGTATATATTTTGTATTGAAGTTTATATGTACCTGTTTTTTCATTGCAAGTGGAGACTGTTTCATTTTGGATTTTGTATTCCCAGTATTTAGAACAGTACTTGGCACATAGTAGGTGTTTAATAAATGCTTGTTAAATAAATGAGGTACACTTAGGAGATGGTGTACATGTGGTATAGGCACTCAACTTCTGATTTGAGTCCCTGAAAGCAAGATTCTGAGAGAACCTTAGGTGAACTAGGGCTTACAATTTGAGAAGGTTTAGAGTTGTCCCCTTCTTAACATAGTTGAGGTCAACAACATTGCTCTGCTGGTCTCATGTTGAATCACTTTGTATATGTCTTCTCATATTTCCCTTCTATGCTTCATATTTGTCATTTTGTGAGATTACAATATTCTCTATCACTATATAATTTATTGTGCTATTCAATTACTCCACATAAGCCATTGTTTCCAAGATTTTGTTTTTGCTTTTTGCTATTACAAATTAATGAGCTATAAATCTATCTGTATAAACAAAACAAGTCCTTTCTATGACATTTTTAGGATACTTTCTTAGAAACGAACCAATGGATCAAAAAGCATGATCAATTTGGTGACACTGTATATTGCTAGATTGCTTTCTAAAATGTTTGTAATTCAGTCTAATTCTGAACCAATAAAATAGTAGACAAACTTTTTTTTAGCATGGGGATCTCTGAGTTGATAATCAATTGTTCTATTGCACTTTAAGTGGTAAAAGGCTATTCCCTGATCACAGGTTAGAACACATCTCAGTAGAATCAAATCAAAGACATTTCAGCTAGGTGTGAGAAGAAGTATATTTTATTTGGTCACATCCTGTGGATCTTCTATAAAACAGCAAGCAAATTTGGGGCCTGGAGATTTTAGCTGAAGTACTAGAAGCCTTCCAGCTAAGCCCTCTGAGATGGAATTACTTGGGCAGTGAAGGAGGGAACCTTAGCTTCCCCTGCTTGGCCAGGAAGAAGTTTTAGAGGTTTAGAAAACATGGACTTTTTCATTGAAGAAGAATGGTTTTCGGTAGTGTCTGCATGGGGAGTGAGGCACAGACAGTATACAATGAAGAAAGGCAGGTTCAAAGTTCTATAAGAAGCCCACCAGAAAAGCTGCCCCATTCCTAAAGGAAACTTCTTGAGTGAAAAAAAGGACTTCAGGAGTCGTGATTTACCTCTTTGCAATATGAGTTCTCTGAGTTTGAAATCACTTTCCCCTGGACTGTGTATAAATAGTGGGAAATTGTCACAGACTTTGGGGAAGGATAGGGTTTTCTATCAAACGTGATTACGTGCCTCTTTACACGTCTCCTGGGATTGACGTTATCTAATGAGAGGACATTTGTAAAGCACTTAGCACAGTGCTTGGCACATAGTAAGTACTACAAAAATGTTAGCTATTGTTGTTGTTAGCTGTGTGACCCTAGATAAATCACTTACCTACTCTCTGCCTCATATGTAAAATGGGAATAATGACAGCACCTGCCTCCCAATGTTGTCATGAGGATAAAAGGAGATATTTATGCAGTGCTTTGCAAACATTAAAGCGCCATGAAATAGTGATTATCATTATTCCTTGATCCAATGATCCTACTACTAAGTGTATAACCCAAGGAGGTCAAAGACAAAAAAGTATGTATAATTTGTATAAATCTGTGTACATAAACACATGGAAGCTCTTTTAACTGTAGCCAAAAAAAAATTTAAACAAGGTGGGTCGCTCCTTGGGTAATGGCTGAATAAATTTTGGTGTGTGAATCTAATAGAATATTAAGGCAATATTATTGGTCCTTCAGAAATAATGAAAATGTGAAATTTAGAAAGACATGGGAAGACTTGGTGATAAGGTTGTAGCGAAACTCATAGAAGGCAAAAAAAAAAGGCAGAGCTAGGAGAGCAATATTCACAATGACTACAATAACATAAACGAAAGCACAAAGACATCAGAAATCAAATTTAATATAATAACCTATCTTGGTTACAGAGTACTGGTGACTAAATGAGCTTCCATCCTCTCAACAGAATTACGAACGCATACTGCGTCATAAAGAATCCTTGCATTGGTTGGTTTTGACCGACTCATTTTCTTTGTTACAAGGGATGTTAATTGGTGAGTTACTGCCATTTAATAAGCAAAAATTGGGAATAAGATCTTTTCTTAAAGAGCTTAATTAAAAATAGCAGATACAAGTGTTTAATAGAGGGATGTTTTCATTATCACTCCCTCTTACCCCTGGTTAACCAAATCACATTCCACTGTTCCCACAAAAGAACCCTGTACGACAGCCAGGTTAATCTTACTGAACAGACTTACAGATTCCTGCATCTATGCCTTTTCTCATGCTATTCTTCTACGTCTCTACTCTCCCCTACCCCAATTCAAATCAAATGCAAGACCCAGCTCAAGTCTCACTTTATTTCCATTAAACCTTTCCTAACTACTAAGGAAAAAAAGTGAATCAGACTTGTAAAATGTTTAATTCTTCATACACCACATAAGAAATACTGGCAACGTCAGCAGACGACAACCAATTTTTGTTGCTTGACCTTCTCCCAAATTTCTCTCCCATCTGCTTTCCTGAAACTCCCAGCACTCATGTCATTCATTAAAGGCCTCCTTCTGGAATCATGTCTTTAAATGCACGAAGTTATCTGGAAAGTGTAATAGACACTAGTAAGCTAAACAAATTTTCAGGAATTACTTTAGAAAATCACTAACCATTGTTAACTAGGAGAAAACAGAGTCCTGAACAATAAAACACAAAATTGAGTGGGGATGGTGTGGTTACAAATATGGAAAGTCAAGACAAGGATCCCTACGAAGGAAGACAGTAGCATGAGGGTCCCTGGTGGCAAGGAAACCAACTAAGGGAAGAGTACCCAAAGAAAACTGTGTACTTCATATAATTTTGCATAGTATGGGGAGAATTTAATAATTTCATATAAATTAAGAAAAAGTGATTGTTTTTATTTTAAAATATATAATGATGGGGCAGCTAGGTGGCACAGTGAATGGAGCACCAGCCCTGGAGTCAAGAGGACCTGAGTTCAAATCCCTCCTCAGACATTTAGCACACTTAACTAGCTGAGTGACCTTGGGCAAGCCACTTAATCCCAATTGCCTGGCCCTCCACCCTCCAATACATATACATACATATGTAAACATATATATATACACACACACACACATTCGTATACACATATGTGTATATATATAATGGTTTAATGAAAAGACTATGGCTCAATTAAACAATAATCTGAAAATATAGAGCTGGATTCACGTACTGGCCCTGTCACTAAACTATTGATCTCATGGCTCAATTTATATTTTAACAACAAAATGAAATTTCATGCTAAAGATAATTCATAAAAGGGATGAATGATAATATTGTACAGCAGTTTCAGATACAAAGAAAAGAAGTTTAATTAAATAAAAAATATGGCAAACCATCACAGCTTAGAACCACACCTTAGAACTAAACCAAGACTTTTGGGACAGCCCATATAAAAGACATCCAAATATAAGCTAACCTATTACACCAAGACCAGCAGATAAAATGTTTTCTAAGTAATAACAGTAACAACAATTCGCTTTGCTCAGGACTTTGCAGTTTACAAAAGAGAAAATCTCAGAAGATCAGAGTTAGAAGGCCCTTAAGTGGCCTTCTAGTCAAACACATACTTTTAGAGTAAGAATCTCCTCTGTAGCATATCAGACTAATGGTCATCTGGTGTTTGCTTAAAGACCTTCAATGAGAAAGGACCCATTACCTCCAAAATTAGCCTGTTATAATTTTGTATAGTTCTAATTGTTAGGAAATTTTTCCAACCATCAAAGCCATCTTTTTTTTCTTTCTTTTTTCAACTTACCTCATGAGACCTTCTAGACCCAAGAAAAACAAATCTAATTCTTATGAAATATTAAAAGCCTTCAAACAAATGAAAAAAAGCTACTGTGCTCCACTTAAGATTTCCCTTCTCCAGGCTAAACATTCCAAAATCCTTCAATAGATTCTGAGATGATATGACCTCAAGGCTTTCTACCGTCTTGGTTGTCCTCTTCTGGACTTCTTCCAGCTTAGAAATGTACTTGCTAAAATGTGGTGCCCACAAGTAAACACCATACTCCAGATGAGTCCTGGCCAGTGAAAAACGCAGACATCCTTACTTCTGGGCACTATCCATTCAGCTCTTAATGGACACTAAAATTATATTACCTTTCTTGGCCACCACATTACATCGTTGACACGTTTAGTTTACAGTCAACTAAAACCATTTATCTTTTTAAGATGGAACTTCTCTGTGTCCCCCATGTTGTATGTGGGGGGATTGTTTTTTTAACCCATCTAACACTTTACATTTTCTCCTAGTTAATTTAATCTTGAGAGGCAGTGGAATACAATGACCTAAGAGGCAGAAAGACCAGCGTTCAGGTTTAACCTCTGACACATCCTAGTTCTATGATTCTGAGCAAATCACTTAACCTCTCAATGCAGCTCTGAGACTATAAGCTGCAGAGAAGGTAACAATTTGAACTGGCAAAGGGAGTGTCCTCACCTGAATATTTGTTCCCTATACCAAAGCAATCTGCTAAATTTAACCTTACTCAAATGTTCTACCCTGAGAAGATATTTTTGAATCTTGACTCTGACATCTACTGTGTTAACTATCTTTCCTAGCTTTTTTGTCTCACAATAACAATAATAGCTAACATTTACATAGCACCTACTATGTGCCAGACACTGTGCTAAAGAGGATAAAAAAAAACAGGCAAAATACAGTTCCTTGTCCTCAAGGAACTTATAATTTAATGGAGGAGACAACATGCAAAGAAATATAGACAAAGTAAGCTTTGTACAGGATAAATAGAAACAATTAACAAAGGGCAATGAAATTAAGAAACCTTTCTGTAGAAGGTGGGATTTTGGTTGGGAATTAAAGGAAGCCAGGGAGGTCAGTAGTCATGGTGGAGGGGGGAGGGCATTCCAGGTGCAGGGATGGAAAGAAAAAATATGGGGAGCTGAGAGGTGGAATCATGGAACAGCTAACCAGGACACTGGGGTCACAGGATGGAAGAATATGAGTTTTGGGAGTGTGATAATACTAGAAAGGTTGGAGGGGGCCAGGTTATGAAAGTCTTTGAATGTCAAATAGAGCATTTTGTATTTACTCCTGGAGGCAACAGAAAGTCACTGGAATTTATTGAGTAGGAGGCATTACAAAGACCCCTTACATATGGAGCTTTGTTTTAGGAAAATCTTTGTAGTTATTGAATGGAGGATGTATTAGAGTGGGGAGAGATCTGGGCAGAACCACTGGAAGACTCAGTGGGCTTCAAATTCCTCCCTTTCCAGTTGAATTCTTAGCAACTCACTTTATTTCTAAAGCTCTGGATTCCATTTATGATTCCATTTTTTAAACTTCACCAGAAAATTATTCAGCCAATGTAACTCATTATCTAATCAGAATCATTTTTTTATAATCAGGAAACAGTTGTGAGCCACTGGTTTAATCATATCAAGTCAACAGCATTTTTAATGCACCTCCCATAAACACAGGGCTACTATGAGGGATATGGAGAAGCAGAAGAGATAGCAGCTGACTTCAAGGAGTTTACCAATTAAACATAAAGTTTGTAAAAAGTTAAATAACTACCAAAAAATATCAGACCAAGATAACACAATTAATTATCTGATGAGCTGTACAGATAATGGCTGCTATGGTAATTTAGACATGAGAAACAACCACTATCTGGGATGAAGACGATGGGATTCATTCTTCTAACCATTGATTCAACAGACCTTTATTCAATGCCTGCTGGGAGCTGAGCATATGTTCCAGTTAGGAGAAATATGATAGTTTGATAAAAAAAAATAGCACCTGCTTGCATAGAGCTTATAACAAATGGCAATCAAGGCAGGCAGATAGATGGCCAAGTGGATACGGCATTGGACTTGGAGCCAGGAAGACATGAACTGAAATCCTGCCTCCAGACACTTTCTAGCTGTGTAATACTGGACAAGTAACAATCTCTCTGGGCCTCAGTTTCCTCATCTTAAAGATAGAGAAAATATGAACACCTACATCACATGATATTGTGAGGATCAAATGAGATAACAGTATCACTAATAAAAAAGGGCTTGCAAATCTGAAAGCACTATATAAATGCTACCTACCCTTATCATTATCACACTCTACATAAACACAGATGATTATAATACACAATAACCCATGATAAATGAATTAGAGAGTACAAAGCAAAGTGCTTTATGAGAAGAAAGGCTGGATGGACAGGTAATCAAGGAAACCTTAATGGAGAAAATAACACTTGGGGGGGCTTTAAAGGATGGGTAGGGATTTGACAGTTAAAAGGGACGGAAGGATGCTCCAAAAGTAATAGGGGTGGGGGTGGGAGGAATTCAGATCAAGTGCCTCTGGTCTGAATTGGAAAGTTGACTGACCCTGCAGAGCCAGTGCCATGGCTACTCTCTGGAGAATAACTTCTGCAGGTCTTTGGAAGACTTAGAGCACTCCTGCTGTACCAAGCAGAAGTTTCAACATTTATAGAGAGAATAAAGTTTTTTTTAATTCCTTCTGTAGTTTCAGGCATTAATTTGTTCAAAATGCCAGACATCATCAAGAGAAATGCTAATAAAAATACTGGCCACTTGTCAGACTTTTTATGATTCCAAGAGTCACTTTTTTAAAAAAATTCAAGATGACTGCTGAGAGAGATTGCTTAAATTCATATGGTTAGAGCTAGAAGGGACAACAAAGGTCATCTAGTAAAGGATTTTTTACCTTTTTGTGCCTTGCACCCCTCTGTAGGTCTGGTGTAGTCTACACACCCCTTCTCAGAATAACATACTTAAATACATAAAATAAAATGCAAAGGAAACTAATTATAATGAAATAGTAAAAAAATAAATTTAATGTAAGTTTATGGATAGGTTTAAGAACCCTTTATTTGGTATAACTCCAGAATGTTACAGATGTGAAAACTGAGACCAAGAGAAGTGAATTAACCAAAGTCAGAGAAGCAAGAAATAGCAAAGCTGGGATTCAAATCCACATCCTCCGCCTTGGCACACTGTATCCTTCCCATTGCACCACTCAGAAACTAAGGCTCTCCTTAAGTATTGTTTTTCCCTGATATATTCTTTTTCTTTAAAATAAAATATGAAAAAGGTTTCATTATTTTTTCTGGATGTTTAGAGGAAAGGAACTAAATAGAGCAGATGCCATTTTGTTCTCTAAACATTACAGTCTTTTTGGAGGGAAGTAATAGCCACATCTTACCATCGTAATGCCAATTTTCATAAATATTATTCAAAAGCAATCTGTTTATTTTTTTTAATAAAAATCGTGGACTGAGATCAGAACAACACATTACCTTTTACTAGGACTTAAGTCTTTGCAATGTACTTTTTTTTGTTTGTTTGTTTTTTTAATTTTTTTATTTATTTTTTTTAAATTTATTTTTGACATGTTTGGTTTTCAGCATTGATTTTCACAGGCGTTTGAATTACAAATCTTCTCCCCATTTCCTCCCCCCGCCACTCCAAGATGGCGTACATTCTGGTTGCCCTGTTCTCCAGTCTGCCCTCCCCTCCGTTGCCCCATTCCCCTCCCATCCCCCTTTCCATTCCTCTC
>CM053622.1:376332598-376371870 GCA_028646595.1 Phalanger gymnotis
TCTGATGTTTTTGCTGTTTGTGGGTTGTGAGGTCTGGTACATACCACAGCTCAGTATTTCAGGATGCCAGGGCACTCTCCGCTCGTCTCCTGGTGTGGTAGGTCTGCGTCTGGTCTGTTAGGGCCGTGCGCACTGGGCTCAGCTCCACTCCCCTCAGCTGGGGGCTGGGAGCTCCGTGTGGGACAGACCTTACCCAGACACCATCCAGGCTGTCCTGGGCTGGAGCCCTGCTTCCCTCTGCCACTTTGTGGGTTCTGCAGCTCTAGAATTGGTTCAGAGCCATTGTTTCATAGGTTTTTGGAGGGACTTGGTGGGGAGCTCACGCCAGTCACTGCTTCCCAGCCGCCATCTTGGCTCCGCCCCCCCTAATGTTGCTTTCCTTAAGTAAAGCAGATCAAAAGGACCTGTGTTGGCAGCTTTCTGGTTGCTGGTTGTTGGTGGATCTTACCCCCACAGAAACTGCTAGCTAGATTGTTGATACACCTTCTCACAAACACACTCACAGCACAGCTAGCACACCTCCTCACTCTCCGTCAGCTCTAACTGCTCTGGGCATTTCCTGCTCCACCCTTTCCTGTTCTTCTTGTTCAGCAAGCTCCTCCTACCACACGTGACTTAGTCTTCCTGTGACATAAGCAGGTCACATAAGCCTATCAATCAATGGGGAAAAATCTTCAAATTTACATTACCATTACAGAGACACAAATGGAGGAGTTCGAAGAGTTGATATTATTGAGCATCAAAAGGCGACAAAGAAGATAATTTCATGGGTAAGTAATATCAATATCTTGACATCAATATTCTTCCAGCAATGTGGTAGGGCTATGAGTCATAGAATTACATAAAGAGTATGAACTTAGACACATCACTTAACCTCTTTTAAGGTCCCATTAGGTCATTAGACTCATAAGGTCTAATGGTCTCTTTTAGCACCAAATTTGTGATCCTATTTTTCAATGCTAAAATATAAGATTTTTTCTCAAATTTCAACAAAAGGAAGAGAAGCGGTTGCTTGTAATGGATGGAACGTTAAACTTGGAGTTTGGAGATATGGATTTTAAACTGCCTCAAGCTGTATGGTTATGGGCAAGGAAAGCACTTTGAGAGGTGACTCAAAGATCCAGTTTCCTTATCTACAAAATAGGGATAATAGTGTTTCTTCTGCCTCCCTCATGAAGTTATTATTGTAAAGAAGGTAATTCTCTTTTTCTTTATTTTTGAAGACTGGTTCTCCCTATTTTATCCAGAATGGAAGCACAGTGACTACTCATGGGTTCAATGCCTCTATTGATCAGCAGTGGTAGCCTTGAGCTGCTTTGTTTCTGACCTGGACCAGTTTGCCCCTCTAGGCAACTCAAGGGTCACCTACTCCTAGAGGCTCACCACACTGATGTGAGATTTGCTGTGGACCCCTAATCAACTTATTGCAGCTCAGAATTCCTGAGTTCAAGGAAACCACCAGCCTCAGGCTCTCAGTCAGCAGAAATTAGGCATATGTCACAATACCTTGCAAGGAAATTAATTTTCAAGCCTTAAAGTACCCTAAATATACCCAAAGTTTTTTTTTCCCTTCAACTTGCAGATAATTATCACCAAAAAGAAATAAAAATAACTATTTCTTATGCTTGAAGACCTCAAAACAAAGGAGAAATATAGCAACAGGAGAGCTTTAAGCACTTCCTTCCAACAGTCAGAAAAGACTTTGGGTGGTCCCAGCAAGCTAAAAAAAGGTTCAAGTACAAAGCCAGAGATAAACTGTTTGTTTGTCATCCAAGAACTAGCCTACCTAGCTTATCACCAAAATGGCAGTCATCAAATGACTAATTCTTTTTTTGTCCAGTCACTTATCAAATTGTCATCTAAGGAATGAAAGATTATAAGCTTACAGTACGTAGAGATGGAAGTCACCTTGGATATGGGGTTCTCAAACTGGGGTCCACAGCCCCATTTCCAAGGGATTTACAGATAAATTTCAGAGAGCCCATGTACTTGAACTGGAAAAAAATTACATCTTCATTTTTAGTAATCTTACTGAAATTTAGCATTTTCCTTCAATTATCTTAAACTGTGTTCAAAGGCTTTACCAGGTTGCCAAAGAGGTCCATGACACAAAAAAAAAGTTAAGAAAGAGAATTAGAGGCAGCTAAGTGACATAATGGGGCAGCTCAGTGGCTTAGTGGATAGAGTTCTGGGTTGAGAGTCATTTAACTGTGTTTGCCTCAGTTTCATCTATAAAATGAGCTGGAGAAGGAAATGGTAAGCCACTCCAGTATGTTTGCCCAAAAAACCCCAAATGGGGTCACAAAGAGTCAGACAAGACTGAAAAATGACTGAACAACCCAGTCATACAGTGTGTTTAGTAACTGCTTGTCTATTGCTTGCCTATCCATCCCTGGAAAAGCTCCTGCCACGTTCTCCCTCCCCTCTACCTCTTGGCAATCCTAGCTCTCATCAAGTTTTAGCTCAGGTATTACTGTCTATACAAAGCCTCTGCCTAATCTCCTCTTGTTTATGCTCCTCCATCTCCAAGCTATGACCTCCTCATGACTTTGTATACACTTTGTGCCCACCCCAAAAGAGAATTAAAAATGAAGACCTCAAAGAGACAAGATTGTTTGTTTTGTTTTTGTCTTTTTATTTCCAACACCTAACAAAGCACTGTTTCCACAATCCGGCTAGCAGCTTCTGTGGGGGTGAAAGATCCACCCACAGCTAGCACCCAGAAAGCTGCCAGACAGCACAGGTTCTTTCGATCTCTTTAACTAAGGAAAGCAAGGTGAAGGGGTTGACGAGCTTACTTTAATTCAGCACACAAATATCATTCACTTAGTTCAGGGGAAAAAGCCAGCACACTGACCTTCAGAGCAAAATACAAACAAATTACAAACATCAACAGACAGACCCAATACAATTCATAGTTACCAACATCTAGGTTCAGCCTGGGAGCTCAGAACAAGGGCTGGCCCAGAGTCACACGTGCCACCACTGCTTTGGGAATGAGCTCCAAGGAAGAAAAGGCCAATCCCTGGTTTTATATCTTTTTCAGTGTCACACATGCAACTCACCCACGTGACCTAGAATCCCCACAAAGAGGCAACTTAAACCCACGTGGTCTAAGAGCCTCTGCTGTCCCAGACATGTAAACTAGGCCTTCCCTGAAGTTAGCCCCACCTTGGGCCCCACCTTACTTGCCAATCCACACCCACACAGGTTTTACACACAGGTTTGGGCTTGGGGCTTAGCACTTAGTAAGACTCAATGAAATACACTGAATTACTCAACGCAAACAAAAGCCAGACTCTTCAAGGGCACTTGTTGAACTAAGTGCTAAGGAGCCCATTTTGCTTACCAACACAAGCACCTATCAAATTTGGAGGAATTAGGGCCCTGTAATTTTATTAGCCCCAGAATCTCATAGAGCTGAAACACCCTCCAAAGATGCGGATTATCAAATTGTCTATAGTTTATAATCCTAGTTCAGGCCTGCACAGCATATGGCCTGCAGGCTGCCCGTGGCCCACCAAGGATTTTGGGTAGGCCCTGAAAAATGTAGAGGATGTAAAAGAATACTAAGACACAACAAGTGCTTTGTCTCTGCCCCACTTAACCCGCCTTCCACTAGTCACTATTGTACCTGTCTTGTAACTTGGCAGGTGGGTTCACAATGAAAACTCTTTCCTGTTTGTCACGTAACCTGTGACACCCAACCATCATCAATCTGTCTCTAGTCTGAGAGGAGCAATTTCATGATAATTAAAAATCTTACATAAGTGTAATTCATTGATATTAATTGAAATTTTCCCTTTTCTAAAATATGGTTTATTTGTGAAATAGTTTAATCATTAATTATACCTTTACTTGGAAAGTGAACCACTAAACACCTATTTGCAGCCTAAAGAGGGTTTTTGGCCCCTACCTACTGCCAAGTTGTGCAGGTCTGTCTTCGTTGGTAAGGAATATGGGAGGTTAGAGGCATATCTGTGGTCACAAAGCAATGTGTCAAAAGAAGGACTTTTGACTCCAAGGATGGCCCTCTACCCACTATCCCAGGTTATTTCTCTGAATAACACCTGTGTTATATACTTCAAAAGGTCTATGCTTACTCTTAGCACTAATGATAATTACAGACCCCTTAAGGCCTTAAAAAGTGTTCATAGTAATTAATTTATAATATTTAAAATTTGTCACCTTAGAATAGGGGGCCCATAACCTGGACTCCAGGTCCTGCTGTGGCCAAAAAAAAATCTGTGTTACCTGCTGACCAACCTTAGAGTAATAAACTTCTTCCAACTTACATGGATTGGAGCTAAGACATCAGAATCAGTCAACCTCTGGGCTCATACTCAAAGCCCACTCCTGCTCAATAGGGCCTACCAGAGCCTGAGCTCTGGAGACATAGCCTAAAAAAGCCTCAGGTCACCTTGATGCCATGATGAAGCACCAGAGTAAGACTGAAGTGGGGGATACAGTACAAAATGAATAAATGATTTATGCTGGGTTTGATGCTGAGGTTAATAAATTAATTAGTGCTTCTACTTATAGTATTATGTTTTCTGGAAAAGAAATACTGCCTCTTGGCAGTACACAGATCAAAGAGTATTGTTTATATCCAGATTTATTGGAGAGGGCAGAAAGTCAAATTTCATAAAACAGAAACGATTAAGCAAAACCCTTTAATTTATCTTAATGTTTCAAGCAGACCACTTGAAGACTTCAATTTATATGTTTGTCTCTTCCACGGTCTGAACCTTCAAGCAGTTTATAGTCCATGGCCCTTCAAGATTTATTCAAAGTGGGCTAGTTCTTTCAACATCAAGTGTTTGGGGTTTTTCTATGTTACATTAGCAAAATGATTTTTGAAAAAAATCTGTAAATCCATCAATTTCTGTTGTAGAAACTCTAACTTCGAAAAGTTTCTTTTTATTCCTTTTTTCTAATCTGTAAGTTGAGAACTCATGGAGAAAAAGAAAAAAAGAAAGAAAGAAATAAGAGCTCTTCACCTATTCAGACTATAGCATCTGGATCAGTAGGCTTTACCATTTTCAATCCATGACTGTGCTCTGAAATTCACAGCCCATGGAGAATCTCTCCCCTGAGCACATGACAATGGGAGATTGGGCTGCATTTTCTACCACCATTTACTTTCCAGTAGTGCTCAATAAAAAGTAATAGGGAAAAAAGAAATGACCTGTTTTTCCAGAGAGGAAAGATTTTCCCTCATCTCATAGTGTCATTCATATTTCTTATAGACATTCTAAGAAAACCACATCTTGGTAGAATTTAAGTGCATTCTGTCTATATTTATAATGGTCACAATGTTATACCAAGTGAAATGGAGGGGAAAGGCAAAAAGTAGAACCAGTCTAACAATAACACATACCGAAAATTGACAAAATATCTAAAACATAAGATTTCAAGCTGACTAACCTAAGTTTTAATGATGTGTCTAAGGTCACACAAGCAATAAGCTGCCCAGAATTCAGGTATTATGTTCTAGGCTAGGGGTGTCAAATTCTAGGATTCCTGGTGGGGCAGAATGGCCTAGAAAACCATATATTAACATTATCTAGTTTTTATTGTATTTTTATTTATTTCATATGTCCCAACTATATTTTCTTGGCCATTATATGGGCCATGCTTGGCTCCATATTTGACATCTCTGTTCTCAACTATAAAGCTATTTCTCATCTCAGTAATTCCGGACTGTCTTCTAAATGCTCTACTACAGACGGCTTCACCCTCACCAGTCTCTGCATCCTGTTTTTGATGGCTGAGTGTGAAAACCAGCCAAGGAGAGAGGGAACAAGAGTCAGGGAGGAAGAAGGAGTTTGTTTATTTTAAAATTCTCAGGTTTTTAAAAGGGCCTTTATGAGTCAAATTTTGCAGCATATACAAAATACACATTAAACTAACAGTTGGGAAACACTACCATACAAAACATCTCATTTGAAATCTTCGATGACAAAAACTGAGATCTAACAAAAAAATCACAACAGTCTATTCTATATGAAAGATAGAAAAAAGAAGGTGAAGTCTCTCCCCACTCCAATCCATCCTCCCACCCCTATTCACATTCTAGTGACTCCCTATCACCTCCAGGATTAAAGTCAAAATGCTATTTGGCCTTCAAAGCCTTTCATAACCTGGCCCCCTCTGACTTTCCCTACACCTTAGTCCCCCCAACAAGTACTCTTCCACACAGTGACACTGACCTCTTGGATGTTTCACCTAAATCAATCATCAATCAATTAATCTCTATCTTTCAGGTCTAGGCATTTTCTCTCTAGCTGTTCCCTATGTCTGGAACACTCTCCTTCCTCCACTGCACCTACTGACCTCCCAGGCTTCCTTGAAGTCCCAACTAAAATCCCATCCTTACTGGAAGCCTTTCTCAACCCCTTTTAACTCTAGCGACTTCCCTCTGTTAATTATTTGTCCTTTACGTAGCTTGCTTTGTCTGTGTTTGTTTGCATGCTATCTCTACCACTAGATTGTAAGCTCCTAGAGGGCAGCTACCAACTTGGTTCTTTTTATATCCTCAGCACTTAGCATAGTGGCTGGCATATAACAGGAGCCTAATAAATGTTTATTGATTTCCTTAATAGAGACAAATGTAAATTCTTAAACTTGGGTTCAAAAACTCATCTGGTTAAATCATATGAAAAAGATGCAGGATTTTAGTGAATTCTAAATTTGACATGGACCCTAGTAAAAAAACACAAAAAGACTAGTAAAAAACAGTTAAGCTGCATTAGTACATGTGGAATGTCCAGAACAAGGGAGTATCCCTTGAGTGTCCCTCCTTGACTCTGGTCAAAGTGATGGGGTGCTAGGGTGGCTGTGCTTGGACCACAATTCCAAGACTATATTTCTCCCTAGCCTCAAAACACTATCCCTGCAGTTTCTCCCCAGCCAAAGGACACGTGCCTAGCAATAACTCATGACTGGGCCCCAACAAAACACATATCTCTCTCTCTGGTACAGTAACAAACAGCACCTGTAGGAATTATTAGCTTGAACTGGCTTTGTATTGGCTCATAAAGATATTCTGCACCCACCAAACTATTTATACCAACTCCCTACCTCATTATATGCATCCTGGACTCCTCACTATGTGTATCCTAGACTTTAGACATACGTATACTCCAGATATTTATTGGTGGCAGAATGGGCAATTGTCAGTCAGCCCTGATGGCTAGTTAACTTAGTGATGTAGCAGACTTAAAAACCACACCTCCCTGTGGGCCCCCCTTGGGCTTTTCCTGGTGAACTCTGGGTAAAACACTTGTGCAGTAGATACAAAAAGGGCATGTTCCTTTAAGAACTGACCACTCCTTAATCACCCTGAATCACCCAATTAGCATACCTGGCACATCCCACCCTGAATCACCCAATTAGCATACCTGGCACATATTTTACTATAGTTTACCCTATATAAACTTTAACTTTACCACTCAGGTCATAGGTTCCTTAAGAACTTTTGTCCACTGAAAAGAAGAAAAAATAAGGGGCAGCTAGGTGGCGCAGTGAGTAGGGCACAGGCCCTGGAGTCAGGAGGACCTGAGTTCAAATCCAGCCTCAGACACTTGACACACCAGCTGTGTGACCTGGGGCAAGTCACTTAACCCTAATTGCCCTGCCCTCCCCCTCCAAAAAAAAAGAGGAAAAATAAACCTTTGCCAACTTGACTTAAAGAATGCTTGAGTCCACGAATTCTCTCCAGATGGCCTTGTCCTGCATCCCAGTCCTTGAGGGATCCCTGAATCCCTCAAAATAGCATCAAGACAATCCTAGAATATTGTCTATCGTTCTCTAAAACACATTTTAGGAGGGATGATGACAAGGTGGAGCGTGTCCAGTGATAAGAAACTGAATGTGTTTGACTTAAAAATAAGATGAACATGTCTAAATGAGATAAACATGGTCATATTTCAACTCAAGTGCTACCTTCTATATATGGTTTTTCAGAATCTTCTCCCTGCCTCTCTCCCCTCCCATTAGTGTCTTCCCACACCCTATGAAAAAAACTACTTTATATTGTTCAATATTTATTTTTTTATCTACTTATATATGTATACATTTGGCTCAATAGAGCAAATACCTAGATGAAGGTAGGTGGCACAGCGGATAGAGTACTGGGCCTGGAGTCAGAAAGACCTGAGTCCTGGGTCCTGGCCTCAGGCACTTCCTAGTTCTATGACCCTGGGCAAGTCACTTAACTTCTATCTGCCTCAGTTCCCACAACTATAAAATGAGGATTATAATAATAGCACCTATCACCCAGGGTTGTTGTGATGATCAAATGATAGGTTTGTAAAGTTTAGTTGCTTGGGCTTTTTTTCTGTATTACATTAGCAAAACAATTTTTGAAAAAAAAAATTTTAATCCTATTTGTTGTTGTTCAATCATTTCAGTCGTGTCCAACTCTTCACGACCCCATCTGGGGTTTTCTTGGCAAAGTACTTCTCGAGCTCATTTTATACATGAGGAAAATGAGGCAAATAGGGTTAAATAAGTTGCCCAGGGTTACACAGCTAGTAAGTGTCTGAGGCTGGCTTTAAACTCTGGTCTTCTTGGCTCCAGGCCTAGTATGCTATCCACTACACCACCTAAAAATCCATTAATTCCTGCTTATAGAAACTCTAACTTCAATAGGCTTCTTTTTTCCTCCTTTATTCCAAGTCAAAAATTTAAGTTTCATTAGTACATGCATAATATGCTCAGCATATAGTAGGCTCTTAATAAATGCTTGTCACTTTCTTCTTACCTAATAGAATATAAATTCCTTTAAGGCAAGGACTTGCATTTTTGTCTTTGTAACCCTAGTAAATGGTTTAATGACTATTACAGTTCATAGTAAGCACATAATAAATGCCTGTTGGTTGGTTGATTGACTGATCCTGCTTTACATAGAGCTCGAGTCCAAGAGAAATGATTTGTCACAGAAGATAGAGAAAGTCAACAACGACAAGTCTAGAACCCAGGTCTCTTGTCCCCAAGGCTAGCATAGGCTACTACTCTTTCTTTAAAGCAACATTTGCTACAATAAATTTCCAAGATCAACAAACAAAAGAATTCAATCAACTCTTTGAAGCTTACAGTGACATGTTTTGACCTAGGAAGAAAAACAGATACAAAATACAAAATGTCCACAAGCAAGTCCAACACAGAAGCTGCTGAAACTTTAATTTCATAGCAGAGACAGAGTAAGAGAGATCTAAGAAATGGAATACTACCACTAAAATATACAGAAGAAAAAATATCATCACTAAAGGATAATTTTTGAGAAAGGAAATGTCAGACACAGCCTAAATTCTCAACAAACTAATTCTGTACTTTCATAGTCAAACAGAATGTTCTCTTGGCCAAAATTCATTCATTCCTCATTCAATCACTTGTTCACCCTCTTTTTGTGCTTATTCCAAAAAAAAGATTTTTCCTCCATTTCAAATTGTGTTCTTGTCACTCTAAATGTGTCATCTCCCCTAATCATTCAAGAAATGTGTGAACAGAGCAACTCTTTCTATTTTCTTTGTAAATTCTCTGCTTCTATTTGCATTATTTATAATTTCAATGAACACTTTAGTAGGGAAAAGCCAAGTTTATAAATATTAATGGTAGATAATAGTTACACCTAAACTTAAAATGATTAAGGGAATAATTTGGTAAACTATATTCCATTGTGGTTATAATTAAAATGGATACTTGTGTGAGACAAAAAGCAAAAAACAAAAAATGGAGACATTCCTTATCAATCACAAAAGTTTAATTCAATATAGCTTACCCTTTCCTTTAGCTAAAACAGGTACCAATGAAAATCATTTTCTTGTTTCCATTTGTCTTTTTTCCTTTGACAGACCCAGTTATTATATATTGTAACACTAGGTTGAAATTAAACTATGTGAATACATATACATACATAAAGGATGATGCTATTATCATAAAACAGTTCCTCTGCTTCAATAAATTGTAACACTTACAATTTTTTTTCATTTAATATGTATTCCAAAACAGTTTTTCCTCACTGAGGGGTGTGTGTGTGTATGTATGTATGTATATGTGTATACTTACAGTCTTAAAATGTGACCATCATAAAATCAGAGATCTATTTCTTTCCTAAAGAGATTGTGATAATGTAGTGTATCATTCTATATTTAACAGGCTTCCAACATTTCTCTCATACTCCAAAGTGGGAAATAGACTATCTTGGGGAAAATAAATTGACTCCCATTTAGAGAATTGCTATTTCCTTGGAAGGAAGAAGTTTAGCCCAATGTAAATAAACTCCTAGAAACTACTGTTATGCCCCAAAGTGGCCAGAACCCATTGTATGCTCAGGAATGTTCAATAATGATAATTCAGTAGAATAGAGTTTGTTGATGTTCTGTCATGTCAGTCTCTTTGTGACTTCATTTGAGGTTTTCTTGCAAAGATAGTGGAGTGGTTTGCCATTTCCATCTCCAACTAATTTTATAAATGAGGAAACTAAGGCAAACAGGGTTAAGTGACTTGTCCAGGGTCACACAGCTAGTAAGCCTTTGAGGCTGGATTTTAACACAGTAAGATGAGTCTTCCTGAATCAAGGCCCAGAGCTTTGTCCACTTTACTTCCCCAGTTAAATAGAGTAATAATTTCTAAATCTAGGTAAATTGTGACCATATTTCATAGAAGTGGTTAGCCTAACATATCAAATGAGTAGTATGTATACATTATATGTAACTTATGTAAGATACATATATTACACTAATCAATTAAGAAGCATTAATTAAATACCTAAGCAGCAGGCATCTTGCTGGGGATACAAAGACAAGCATTTGCATTCTCTCTCTCCATTGGGCTGTGACCATCTGAGAGCAGAAACTGTATTGGGTTGTTTTGCTTTATTTGGGGGCAGGTTGAGGGGAGACTGACTTCCTTTGTAATTTCAGAAGTTAGCATAGTGCATGACACATAGTAGGCACTTAATAAATGTTTGTTGACTTAATTTGACTTGTTGAATTACTGGAGTCACACAGATAAAGGATGTGGAATGAAAAAGAACTTGTCAGATCTGGAGTAAAAGGGCATGGATTATGACTCTGCCTTCAAGATTCACTAGAAAGGAATGCTTGGTCTAAATTGTGGAGCTTCTTATAATATGTACAAATAAATACATGCATCACAGCAAACAGATTAAAATACTTGCTGATTGCCAAATATTACATGTAATAGGGTACAAAGACTAAAGAGATGTGATAACTTAATGGATTGGGTGCTAGACTTAGAGTCAGGGAAACCCGAGTTCAAATTCTGCCTGAGACCCTTACCAGCTGTGTGACCATGGACAAGTCACTTAACCCTGTTTTCCTCATCTGTAAAATGAACTGGAAAAGGAAATGGCAAACCACTCCAGTACCTTTGCCAAGAAAACTCCAAAAGGGTCACAAAGAGTCAGACACACCCAAAAAGACTGAACAAGATTTTAATGTTAACCCTGGGCAAGTCGCAACCTCTCTAAACCTCAGTCTCCTCATCTGCAAAATGGGAAAACAATAGTTTCTACCTTACTGGATTGTTATAAGGATGAACTGAGACAACACATGTAAAGTACTTTGTAAACCTTAGAATGCTATTTGAGTGATAGTTATTGTCATATAGAAAAGCAGTCTAATCTTTCAAATAACTCTGAAGAGCACTATGGCTCCACATATGAAGAATTACATCATTATCAGAGTATCATTGAAAAGCAACATCAACCAAAAAAGTCAACATCATACTATTACCACCATCCTGAGAGGGTGACGATGAGAATTCAATGATCTCCTTCATATCTTGCAAACATCATGGAAGAGGCAGTAAGAAGAGAGCAACCCAATAGACAGCACTGGAGAGTGGATTAACTAAATTTTAAGGAAACCAACACACCCTTAAAATGCATTTTACCTTGTAGAGTAGCTGTGCTGCCTTTTTAAAAAATGCTACTTAAAATACAATTACGCTTTTCCTAAATTAACTTATCCTGTAATTTAACTGTATAATTTTTTAAAATCCCTCACTCCTGGGATTCATTCAAATCATCAAAACACACACATGATTCATTTCACTAAGATCTGCAAACCTGCCTCATATGTGATGTGGCTTCAGATACCTATTTTCCAGTCAACAGAAATGGAAGAGATTCTTAGATGACTTTCATTTAAAAAAATTTGAACTGATATTCATTAGTGACATTGACCTATAATTTCTCTTCCTTGATTTAGATATTAATATTGTATTTATCTCATTAAAGGATACAGCAAAGGATACATTAAAGGTACAGCAAAGAAGTGAAATTTATAATTAAAAAGATGGCTTCTGAGCACCTAGAAAGTGAATCAGTGAGCACTATAAGCCTGCATAAATTACTCAAAAACAAATCATGCCATACTAACCTTACTTCCCTTTTTGGCAGGGATACCAAACTAGGTCAGGAGAATGCTACAGACGTAGTAGCACATTTGAATGTTAGTATGCCATCTTCTGATGTTTCTCATTATATCTTTGTGGGAAAAATGAAGAGATGTGTGTTGTATTGTGGTAGTTAGGTAGATCATAGTTATTAATGGGGCAATGTCAGCATGAGATAAGAATGCCACAGAGTTCTATCATTGGCCCTGTTCTCTTCAAAATTTTTATTATTGATTTGAATAAAGATATATTACATACTTATCAAGTTTAAATGGGAAGCTAGGTAGCACAAGGGATAAAGTACCAGAGCTGGAGTCAGGAATTTATGCAAAAGACTTGTCATTTTATTAGGTTAAATGAATTATCTATCACTGTGACATGGTAATCAAATTAAGTATGCGATATTAGGCTTATTAATAATTGCAGAGTATTCAAAATAAGAGAAGAGATAATCTCACTCTACTCTGCTCAGATTAGGTACCTAGACTATTGTATTTGGCAGTAAGAGTACTTTAGGGAAAACATTAACAGACATAGAATGTCAAGAAAGCTAGAAACCATGCTATAGGAGGCTCAGTTCAAGAAATTGGGGATATTTAGCCTGGAGTAAAGTTTAACAACAGACATAATATCTCTTTCCACATATTGAAAGTGCTGGCATGTGTAAGAAGATTACATGTTTTTTGTATGGTCCCAGAAGGCAAAACTAAGACCAACTAATCTTAGTAGGTATTATAGAATAGCAAATTTCAGCTGGATATAAGGGAAAACTTCCTGACAATTAGAGCTATCCCAAAGTAGAATGGGTTGCCTTGGAAGAGAGTGAGTTGTCTATTTGTAGACGTATTTAATTAACCAGTTAATTAATTGATGGAAAATATTTATTCTATTGTGTGCCAGGAAGGCTCTTGTGCTGGATGCTGGTAATGTAAATATAAAAGTGAGACGATCTCTAACCTCAATATATTTAAACTTTAATGGACAAAACAATATATAAAAGAGTAGTGGCCAAAGATGGGAATTCAGGTCTGGGAAGTCACAGGGATATTGAGTGGAGCCACAAGACAATTGATTGTTATGCTTTTTCCAGAAGCAATGGTACTATTTATCTGATTACCATTCCCAGAGCAAGCTTTGTCTGAGGCAGTATTTGTATAGTAGCAGAGTAGACAACAAGTTACATGGGATACAAGACTGGAGAGGATGAAAAACATGGTCTGGAGTAGGCTAGACAAAATGGATTAAGAGAGTTTTCCCTCACTCACTAAACAAAATAGGTCTACCCCAGAGCAGAGTTTCAAAGTATTTAGCATTTCAGGATGCCCCTAAATGAGGGATAATGGATTAATCCCCAAGGAGGTAGGAGCAAAAGGAATATTGTTAGAAATACTGTAAAGGGGATTCCTGCTCATGTATGGGTTAGTTTAATTGACTTCTGAGGTCTGTTACAATGCTGAGATTCTGCGATTCTAGGTTTCTAAATTGTAAGGCTTTTTTCTCATCAGTTTCTTTTAGGAAGTATCATCTTTAAAAATATCATACATTTGTAAGGGTATTTGTTTGGGCTATGAATTCTTATCAAATAGGAAAATTCCAAAACTTTGAACCATAATTCAAACCTCCTCCTGAAAATAAAATGACTATAAAAGACTGCCAACAAGTAGAAAAGCAATCTTTATTTCTTTTTTTTTTAAATTGCCCCTACCTGCTCTCTAATCCAAATAATAATGAGAAGGGAAATAGACAAAAGGATCAGGTATCACAAGACCCAGATAATCCACTAAATGGATTTTCTTGAATGATAACTGAATATAACAATCAGTGAAAATACAAAATATATTTTACATACAAAAGGTGATATGCCCTTTTCTGGTAAAAAAAAAAAGAAGCTCAAAAGAAAAAGATGACACTGAAATATATACATATAAACACACATGGACACACTAATTTTTAAGACATTGTCTTTCTTCCTTGAGGAAGGCAAGACAAAGGATCCATCATCACTCTTCTGGTTTTTCCAGCAAATGAAGGTCTTGTTCTTCTTGCTGTATGTTGTCTGGGTTGTCATTCTCTCTCAAATTTTACGGTTACAACTCGAGGTTAAGGAACGGACCATTAAGCAGGACCACCAAGCAAGAGCAGGGCAGAAAGAGCAGAGAAATGCTAAGGCTTTAGTTAGCACAGGTGTAAAGCCAAAGAGGAGGGGATGGAACTGAAAACACACCTTGAGCCATATCTCAGTCTGCTATGGAAGAATAAGATAAGCTGACTCGCCTTTGGCAAATAAGAATGCTGCTGGTATTGTGAATAACTCACCAACTCAAAGAGCAAATCACATATTGACCAAGGCTATTTCAACCTCTTGGAAATTTCAGACTTCGAAAGAACTTTGTACTGGCTTGGTATTACTTTTTTCCCCAGAGAAGCAGCATGGCGTCCTACAGAGTGCTGCTGTGTTTGGAATCAGCAGATCTTGGAATCAATCAAGATTTAGATTCACATTCTGCCTCTAACACTTAGTAGGTGTCTGACCACAGGGCAAGTAATTTGAGGACGCTGAAGTTCATCAGTTTTCTCATCTGTCTTGCTTGATGGTTTGGTTGGCCATAGAAGCCCTGATTTCCTCAGTGCAGGAAATTCCCTTCATGGAAATTCCCTCCAATGTCTCTTAGAAACATTTGTAATTTACACTCATAGATGTCACTGTAGCACTGAAAAGTTAAGTGATTTGCCCATGGTCACTCAGGTGGCAAATGTGAGAGGAAGAACTTGAAAAGGGCTTCTTGACTCCAAAGGTAGATACCTGCCCACTATGACACACTGTTTCCTCATCTGCAAATTGGGAAGGGTAGTATGAGGATCAGATACTGACTGCATATGAAGTACATTGTAAACTTTAAAATATTATTTCTTCAAGGCTCAAAAGCTACTCCTGAAAAATATTTGGGCTTGTAATAAAAGAGTTAAAATATTACCTAAGAGTATCTCTTATGTATAGATGAAGTACCACAACTACTTTGAGTATTTTATCATGCTATTTCCCATCTCAAAAAAAGATGGAGAGATAGATTTGTCTTAAGGATGGGGAAAACACATTTTCTACTTATAGAAAACACATTCTTGCAACTTCCCAAAGTTGATCAATTGCCATGCACAGATCACCCTCACATCTGAAAGATGATGCATATTTTAACACATTTGCATCATACTACCCTGATTAGGACTGAAAATTTCCAAACCATATCCCTTGATTTCAAATTTTTTTCAATGTAAATAACATGAGGTATTATAGACATACTCACACCGTGGAAATTTGTTCTGTTTTGTTTTGCCTGGTTCTTAACTGAATTAATACAAACATATGCTTTGCCACATCTTTTGCTCCATTCTACTCATTTTAATCAGTATCTAATGCTTTAAAGAAAAGTACAGAAAAAAGAGGAGGTTATACTCTGCAACTATAGATTATGTAAAATTATTAACACCTTGATTATGGAGCATTCTGAATTCTAGCTCTGTCCACTTCTTGTTCCATCACACTAAGCTCAGAAACCTAAGCTCTAGCCTCTAAATATCAGTACTGCTGAAAAAGAACTAACAAAATCGAACTGACAAGAAGTCAAAATAAGAAACTATGATTAATTGATTCACCAAATGTGGGGCAGGGGAGTCATTTATTCTTTGGAGATATACTTTAATACTTTGAGGACCCATATTATTGAGAGTAATCCCTTTATCAACAAAGATCACAATCCTTCTACAACTTATTATAAATCACTTTTTTGTGTCATGAATCCCTTTGGCAATCTGGTGAAGCCTATGGACCTCTTCTCTGAATAATGGTTTGCTACCATAAAAATGGTTTCCTTCCTAACAAAAGGAAACGTTAAATTTCAGTTAGACATTAGTTAAAATAAGGATAGAATTTTTTCCCACCCATGTTCACGGACCCCTTGAGATCTATCCACAGACCTGATATGAGTCTGTAGACCTCAGATTAAGAAACTTTGATATGGACAATTTTTGTGAATTAAGTTGTCGTTAAGTTGTTTATCAGTCATGTTATATCTCACTCTTCATGATCTCATTTCAGAATTTTTTTGGCAAAGATATTGGGTGGTTTGCCATTTCCATCTCCAGCTCATTTTACAGATGAGGAACTGAGGGAAACAGGGTTAAAAGACTTACCCAGGGTCACACAGCTAGTAAGTGTCTGAAGTCATATTTAAACTCAGGTTTTCCTAACTTTAGATCTGGTGCTCTATCTACTGCATCACCTAGCTGGCTCCTGTGAATTATAATAGCCCCCAGATTCGTGACCTGGTTGTATTCTTCTCAAAGTTAAGTGAGGTAGTCCTTAAATGGCAGATCTGTGCCCCTATACTGGAATCCTTTTCCAGTTTGATAAAAACTGCCAATGCTTTCACTCTACTGGCATGGCCTTCAGAAGTCCAGGGTCACCTCCAGGACTATACTATGATTAACTAAGGGTTATGAACACTAGTACTACTCACACTAAAAAACTACTGAAACTAGAGCAAAAAAAAAGAGCAAGAGAAGCCTAAAGAGTAGAAGAAAATGCAAAAAGAAAAGAAGCCAGAAGTCAGTGATGAGCAGAAGGAGTAATATAGAGATAATGAGAAATAACATCTGTGACAGATGGGAAGAGAACAGAAGCAAGAAAAGGGGAATCATCCAGAAGAAGCAGAAGGTATGAATAGAAAAAATGGGGGGGCAGAATTTAGAAGAGGAATGAACAAATTCTATGTTCTGACAGACTGTTTAGTGAAGAGAATATCTTATGAAGATGTGCCAAACAGTAAAGCTCTTTAGCTAGTAGATGACATTTCCCACTGTTAATGGGAATTTTTAAATTTCTTTTTATTAATTTTTATCATTCAAGGCCCAGAGCCATTCCTCCCGTAAACTTTTGGTTAACTAAAAGCCTGTCTTTTGTTAATATTAACCTTACCTGACCAAAACCTGATTCATGGAATAATAGTGTTAAGGGAAAACATTGGATGTTCTAGAGGTAAGAAACCAGATAAGAGGAAGAAAAGGATACAGCATCTTTAAAACCACCCCAAAATAATGTATTTGTGAAAGTCCTGACCTGACTTGAATTTCCCTAGGCTTCTCTTGCTCTTTTTTTGCTTTAGTTTCTTTAGTTTTTAGTGTGGGCAGTACTAGTGTTCATAATCCTTAGTTATCATAGCATATATAGTCCTGGAGGTGACCTTGGACTTCTGAAGGCAAGTCTTCAGGACATGTAAATCCCTCCCTCTCAATTATCCCACTATGTAGCCATTTGGTTCTGTTAAGTGTAGGATTTTGCAAATTCCATGTTTAATCTATAACCTGACTTAGTTAACCTATCAAGTCTATTTAATTAGGTTTGTTTCATTACAGGACATATGAGAATATGACTGCTTAATTTTGTTCAGCTTTTATGACATTGAAGAAAGCATGGTATTATGAATCTTTATATGTGTGTGTGTGTGTATGTGTGTGTGTATGTGTGTGTGTGTATAGCCTAAAAGAATTTGCAAGACTTCAAAATGTAAAGGAATTAGTTCCCTGTCTCTGATATAATTTTCTCTATAAAAGCTTGTCATAAAATCCTAATCTCTGTTTGGAGTTATTTTTCCCCCAGAACCTGTGCTTATACATAATAAAACCTAGGTTAACTATGTTGGCAACAGTGACCTACCATGTGAACTCAAAAAGAAGATATTTCTCCCATAACACTACACAGGTAACTTCTTTGAGTCTCAGTTTTCCCATCTTCAAAAAGGGGCCAATATTTCTTGTACTAACCTATCTCACAAAATTTATTGTGGGGAAAACATTTTGTAAGCCAAAGCATTATGCTGATGTGCTATGATTCTTCATATCACTACCAGTACAAAGGTAAGATGAGCCATATTATTGACATATACATAAGCATTGAAACAGAGCCAAACTAAAATTCCCTTAGAGAAAAATTAAAAGCGGTAAGTGTAAGAGAAAAGGAAAGGGATTAAGAATTATATAGCACCTGCTATGTGCCAGGCACTATGCTAAGAGCTTTTATAAATACTATCTTAGTTGATCTTCAAAACAACTCTATGAAATAGGTGCAATTATTTATCAACTACATTTTACAGTTGATGAAACTGAGGCAAACCAAGGTTAAGTGATTTGCCCAGGCTCATATAGCTAGTCAGAGTCTAAGGCAAGATTTAAACTCAAGTCTTCCTGAGTCCAAGCCCAAGGTTCTATTCACTTCAATACCAGCTGCCATTAAGAGGCAATGGTAAAAGAACTGATTCCAGAGTCCAAAGAACTAGGTTCAAATCCCACCTGTGATGATTATTACCTGTGTGATCTTGGGCAAGTTATTTAACGTACTGGGCTTCAATGACTTTATCTGCAAAATAGGGAAGTACGATTAAATTTAAAAGTGTAATACATAGACACATGTGTATATATGCAATATATATTGCGTATATGTGTATGTATTTTCCCCACCAAGAGCTGATTGTTAAATATTTACCAGCATACCAATGGGCTGAGCCCAAAGGTCAAGATTAAATATAGCCATCAGTGTTTTTAAAAAATTAATGTATAAGGGTTAGGGGGAAAGACATCATTACACAAACTAGGAAAATGCAAATAATCATCATCATCATCATCATCTTATTAGCGAACTCATTTCTGAACAGTCCATCTCCGAACAATTTTATAATATTGATAAACAAGGATCTCTCCCACAACTTATTAGGGAAACAGTCATCTTGTCATTGCTTGAAAATCTCCTGGGAGAATCCACCTCAGGAAGCAACTAGTACCATTTTAGAATTGTCTTCTAATTGTTAGGAAGTTTCCTTTACATTAAGCCTAAATTTTCCTTTTTGGGATTTCCAACCATTACTACTAGTTCCTACTTCTGGACTCAAAAAGAATATGTCAAACGTGGTGTACAGAACAGAATAGAACACTCCAGATATGGTCTGACAAGGACAAAATACAGCAGAATTAATGGAGTATAAAATTATATTTGCTTTCTTGGCCGCCATATCACACTGTTGACTCATATTGAGCCTGCCATCAACTAAAACCTCTTGATCTTTTTCAGAAAATCTGTGGTCTAGTTATGCCTCCCCCATCTTGTACTTGGGAAGCCAATATTTTTTTTAGCCCAAGTGTCAGACTTTATATTTATCCCTATTAAATTTCATCTATTCAATTTAGCCCAACATTCTAGGCTGTTGAGCATTGTTTTATTCTGTTATCCAGTACATTCACTACCCCTGACAACTTCCTGTCACCTGCAAGGCACATGTAAAAAATTATGAAAACCTAAAAACCAAATAATGGATTATAATTTCACAGTTTTGACACGTTACAAAGTACACTTGACAATCCTTGAAAGATTACTTGTAGATACCCTCTTCTCCCTTGGGATCAATATTACTATACTTTCATGATCTCCTACTTCTCTTACTGTTCTTTCTGGCTCCAAAACTGGTTCATCCTCTTCAATCAATCATCAAGCATTTATTAAGCACCTCCTATGTTCCAGACACTGAAAAGAGCTTACATGTGTTTCCCAACCTTCTGTCCTTGACCCACTTCTCCACTCTCTATATACTCCCTCCTTTAGTGATCTCATCTATTCTCATTGTTCAGATGAAGATAATGCCCAAGTGCATATTTCTGTACCTACCTTTCCCCAAACCTCTAGTCCCATATTTTCAAATATCTGATAAATATCTTATTGGTCAAGGATTCTCAACCTGGGATTCATGACCTTATTTTTTTTATATTTTTATGACTGCATATAAATATATTTTATTTCTTTATATTCCATTGTATTTTACTTTGTGTATTTTTAAAAATTATTCTAAGGGGCCTCAGCAGACTGCCAAAAGAGTCCATGATACAAACAATGTAAGATGCTTGCTCTATATGAATATCCTATCAGTTCCTCCAATTAAACAAATCCAACATTAAAGTGATTATCACCACCCACCCCAAATCCTTTATCATTTTCTTATGGGACCACCATTCCCCCAGGCACACAAGTTTTGTTACCTTAATAAGAACTGATTCAGTTTTAAGCTTCCACTTTGTGATTGAGCTGTTTTCAGTGGGCCCTTTGGTAGAGCTGTTTTGAGTAAGTTGTTTTTCCATAAGAAAAGCATTTGTGTAGTATGATGTCATAAACATGTGTGTATCTTAGACAACTGATAAAACATATGTAGACCATTTGATTAAATAGACCACTAATGAGAAAATATGACCAACAATTTTGTCAGTGATTTGGAAGTAAACTACCAAATAAATTATGTGATAAATAATGTTAGCAAAAAGTATAAAACTCTCCCTGAAATTCTAGCCATTAGCCTATTCCTAAATTGGATTAGAGCAGGCTCCTGTTTTCTTCATTCTTGATTCTGGGCAGTGATGATTGATTGAGATTTTGGAGTCTTGCCAGACCCACCAGAGGAAGATACATAGCCTCTGGCTGGGCAGAGAGGAAACTTTATATAGTCCAGTAAGCAGCTTATCTGAACCACTAATATATCAGGGTGGTGTTTGTTATTAATCTTTGATTAATAAAGTTTGATTGCATATATTGAGAAGTATAGTTCTAATTAGGGTTTCCTGGAGTCATCTTTGATTTTTCATTTCTATCTCACCACAATTCCCAACATATAATCGCTAAATCCTAACAACTCTACCACCAAAGTAACTCTCTTGCCTTCATCCCCTCCTTCTCATTTCCACCACAATCACACTATTAGGTCAGGTCCAAGTCTCTTCTCACCTAAAATATTCTATTAGGCTCCTAACTAGTCTTCCCAAGTCCAGGCTATCCCCTCACCCAGGCAAGGCAAGTGGACAAGCATTTACTAAGAGCTCACTATGTGCCAGGCGCTATGCTAAGCACTAGGACTACAAATGGAAGCAAAAAGAAAGCTAGTTACTGCCCTCAAGGCATTTATATTCTAATAGCAGAAAATAACACATAAAAGGGAGATTAAAAGTTCATTTGCGTGGGAGAAACCCACTAGGGTGCATAGTGGTGAAGTCCAAGGAGTGAAGCGTGGCTACTCTAGGTTCTGGATCAAAATGGAAGTTCTAAGAGGAACTTGCCAAAGGAAGAAGAGGGATAGCAGGAGCCGAGGGAGAAGGCGGCCCATCCTAGACCTAGACTGAGTCCCCTTCTTATTGTACTACTCAGATAAAGGTCAAAAAATTTCAGGGTTTGCCTACTGCTTATAAATAAAATAGCAGCTCCTAATTCTGGCATCAAGAACCACCCCCGCCCCTCCACAATGAGGCTTTTCAGGCTTATTTCATATTATTCCCCTTTACATGTTAAGCCTTTCTTAATACTCTATCCCCTAGGTGAAAGTCATCTCAACCAGCTTAAATTTTTCATAGCACTTATACCTATACCTCATTCTTGCACTATTTATCACATTCTGCCTAGCACCACAGGTATTCATGTACATCTTTCTTTTTCCACGAGAATAAGGTCTATATTTTATCTTTTTTGTATTCATAATGCCAAGCATGATATTTTTGTTACAATATATTCTTTTATTTTTGGAGGGGGGAAGGCAGGGGAATTGGGGTTAAGTGACTTGCCCAAGGTCACACAGCTAGTGTGGCAAGGGTCTGAGGCTAGATTTGAACTCAGGTCTTTCTGACTCCAGGACTGGTGCTCTACTCACTATGCCACCTAGCTTCCTCATAACAGTATATTCTTAATAAATATTTGTTTACTCGAATTAACTGGAGTACAAGGGATGTACAAAATGTTTTCACAGAAGAGATTTCCATGCAAAAGATGTTCCAACATAAGCAATTATATCCTGCATTTAAATAGGTTTAAGTGCTTTAAAAATACTGTCTCATTTGATCCTCACAACAATCCTGTGAGTTGGATTCTATGATTATTATTATTACTCTCATTTGAAGAAATTGAGGCACATAAAGGCACTATAATTTAATTTTCAAATTAATATATATCTATTTTTCCTCAATGAGGAAATTGAGGCACATAAAAGCACAAAGCAAGATTTTTTGGCCTCATGTTAGAATATAATTTTTAATTTCAAATATAATATATACTTTTCAATGCTGATTGCGTCAAAAATCTTACGCAAGAAAAAAATAATTTAAAACATAAAGGAAACTGTGACCTGGCATTACATTTTCTGTTCAAAAGATATGAGAGTTTGGGGGGAACTCAAAAGCCATCTAATCCAACCTGCAGCTGACCAAGAATTCTCTATGCAATGTTCCCAGCAAGTGGTCATCTGACCTTTCACCTCAGGCCTCCTTTGAGGAAGAACCCATGTTGTCTTAAAGTAGTCCATTTTCATTTGAATAGTTCTGTTGGAAAAGTTTTTCTTTAAGTTGGGCCAAAATCTGTCTTGCTGCAACTTTCACCCACCCTGTAGGTTCTGTTGTCTGTGGCCAAACAAGACTAATCTCTCTTCTATATAATAACTCTTCAAATAAAGCTATCATGTCCCTTCCTAAATCCTTCCTTCTCCAGGTTAAACATCCCCAGTTTTTTCAAGCCCCTTCACCAGCCTCATTGCTGGTGAATCCTAAAACATTCTTACTAAGCACTGTGCCAGAACTGACTACAACAATCTAATCTTCAGTCTAACCAAGGCAGAGTAAAAACAGATTATATCTTCTCTCACTCTGAATACTATGGATCTCTTAAAGCAACCAAAGATTGCATTAAACTGGCTACCTGACCTCCCTCTGTCAACTTCTATTGAGTTTGTTATCCACCAAAATTCTCAAATCTTTTTCAAGTTTGCCTCCAACTCTGTACTTATGAAGTTTATTTTTAACCCATCTAAGACGTGCTATTTTTCCTTATTAAATTTCATTTTATTCATCTTATTTGGCCCCGTATCTTAGCCTGTCAGATCCTGAATCTGTCATCTAGTACATTAGCTTTCCCTCCAAGCTTTGTGTCAATCTGTGAATTTGATAAGCATGTCATCTATACCATACTCCAAGCTTTGCAAACATGTTAAGTGAGCAGAAGACCAATCAAAAAATTCTCAGGCACTTCAGACATTAGTGACTATTATTTGAATCTAACTATTCAGTAAGTGCTGAATCTACCTAATTATAATGTTACCTGCTTCCTAATAACAATATGAGAAACTTTGCCAAACAAGAAGAGGAACTAATAAACTACCACTGTAAACAGCAGTGAATTTAGAATCACAGGGTCTAGGTTCAAACCCCAGTTCTGCTGTTTGTTAGTTCTTGCTGGCCGCACCTTCAACAGACATGATCTTTCAGGTATACGAAGCAATTTGGACATTTCACAATGTGAGCATTAGATCCAGCTTTATTTAACACTTGGAATACAATCTACTGAAGGGGATGGTAGAACACGTGCCAAACCCAAGGTTTATCCTTATAAAGACACATTAATAACAGTAAATGCCATCTAAGCATTTCTCCCCTTTGTCTCTGACCCAAATTCAAGGTCAAATTCCTTTGCAAAGAAAACATCTAACCTTAAGATTAAATTTCCCAATAGACAGAAATGAGTAGGCAAAGACAATTAGGATATACTGTTTACCTAGAGCCTTGTCAGTTACACAACCAGCATTTATTAAGCACTTACTATGTGCTAGACACTCTATTAAGTGCTGAGAATACAATTACAAGTGGAAATAAAGAGAATTGTAGCCCCTAAAGTGCTTGATATTCCAACAGAGGAAAACAACATATAAAAAGAAGCTGAAAAGGGGAGGTGGGTAAAGATACACAGTGAAAGGTCATAGTAGAAGAAGTCTAGAGTACAGACTGGAGAGGAACGAGGTATCTGGTCTGGGGGCCCTCCTTAAAATGTGCATAGTATTAATGAGGCAAAAACAATAAAATTTTAATGCTATTGACAAAAAGAAATTAAAACATGTGAATATGAGGAAGATTGGGTGGGGAGTGCTTCAACCTTAGCAGCAATAATTCATGTTGGAGTAAACTGCGTGTGCTGTGGAGAAGCATACATACATACATATAGATATACATATATATGTAATATGTATATCTATATGCATGTATATATGTATGCATGTATGTATATGTACACATATATGTATGTATGTAGATGTGTATAGATGCATATAGACATACATACATATAGATATACATATACCTATATGGTATACAAAATAAATGATTTTAGTACACATAGAATGATTTTAAAGAATCTTAACTTGAGAGAATTGGTAATTAATAATTAAAATCTTAATTTTAAAGATTTCATAGAATGATTTTTTAAAATCATTCTGAAATAAGAGACTTTCTTTAAAAAAGTACCTCCATTTACATACAAGCACACCGTAATTATTAATGTAAATAGAGATGACCTTGTCATCAAAAAAGGTTGTACTTAGGTATATAAACTCATCACACTAAGACAAAGAAGTAATATTTTCTAATCAAGAGTTCTATTTAAAATCATTTCAAGCAAATATTTTCTTTCTTAAAAGTTAACTTTAAGTTATCCATCTTCCCAACCACTACAGATAGGAGAGGTGTTCCTTTAAGTAACTGTAGACATAAAAGAAACATATTATTGCATGTTAATTAACCACATTATCTTGTAAACCTATAAATTTCATTATAAATTTACCTGAACTTAATGTTTTTTTTCCTTTAAATAATTGTAAGTAATTTAGGAGAAATTATTAAGTAGTAGGTAAAAAAAAAAAAACAGGATTCAAGTCCTGCCTTGACAAAAAGCAAATCACTTGACCTCTTGGCCAGAGGCAACTCATTAAGACTTAAGTTACAGGTGAACTGCTGATTTGCATCAGTGGAGGGAGTCTTCATGCCAGGAATTCCCTCTCACTGATGAAATCACACTCTAGTCCTTGCCAAAAATGTAATTTTGATAATAGTCGCTAGCTCAGAAGTCCACATTGGCTATTTGGACTGAAGAAAATTGACTGTATCAAATACATTGTATTAACCTTTAACTTCATAAAGCATGACACCTTGTTCTCATTCAATGACTCAAAAGAAAAGAGTCAGTATTTGCTATCAAAACAATGAACTTGACAAGATCCTTGGAATTACATCAATACTTTGTGATTTCAACACAAAGAAGAGCACAGGGCAGGCCAGCAAAATAATATATTGCATAGTATGGCCAGGGGTCAAGAAATGAAAGAGGCAAAAGGCTTACGGAGTCCCCAGAAGCCTCACACTTGTACATCATAATTACTTTGAGAAGAGAATCAGAAAGCATTAATTATGGCAACAACTAAAGGACATTCAAAAAAAAAAGGACATCGACTGCATCTGAACAGACAGGAAAAGACTCCAGATGTATCAGCTATTTTAGTCTGTGTACAGTCTGATCATCGACTGATCTGCATGTAAGCAACAGAAGCTCCAACCTACTTAAACAAGCAGTGAACTCTCTGACAAATCAAAAATGGACAAAGTAACAACATTGGCTCATACTATTACTTTTTCTTAGAGGAGATAAAGTCTGACTACTCCTGCTTACTATTTGTGTGATCTTAAGTCATTTAACTTGCCTGGGCCACTTTCCTCATCTATAAAATATGGTGCTTGAACCAGACAATAGCCAAAGACCTTTCCAACTCTATAGCTACAATTCTATGACACTTGAAAAGTATTAGAGAAATGGCCTCAAAACCAGAAAGGGTTCAGTTTAAGTCTTGCCTATGACACACAGTGATTGTGTAACAATGGGCAAGTCACTTAACAACTATCTAAGACTATAAGTTGCAGAGAAGGTGCTAACCTGCATTGGTAAAGGGAATTTCTTCACCTAGGAATTCCTAATACCAATGAAACCAAAGTCCAGTCCCTATCCTTGTCTTTTAATATATTCCAAGCAAAGGTGAACAAGGGCAACATCAGATCAGTATGCAAACTTATTGGTAAAGCACTAATTACCAAGCAGGACAATGGAAGAGGAAGAACAAAACAATGAAAAGCAGTGGAAGAGGAAGAAAACCTGAAGACAGTTGGTCCACATGAGATCAACAACATAAGCCAAAATCACCTCATGAACATTCACAGATGAAAAGAGAATGTGGACAACAGACTTGTAATGAAACGGACGTGCTGATGTTTTACAGTAATCTCTTCTCATTGTTGACCAATGAACCATCCCCCAACTTTGACTTTACCGCTTTGATACTTTAAAGACAAAAGGTACCATCAAAGACATGTTAACAGATGGACAGGCTGATTGCTACATTGGTTATCTCTTAGTATTAAATAACGGGGAGGCCTCCCTTCCAAGAATCACACAAGAGGACAAGGTATACGGGGGCTGCTATCTGTATCAGTAAAGGGAGTACTCACACTGGAAATCCCAGATCTATTAAAGGATCAAAATAAAATTTGTTATATTCGTCATAAATCTAATATTGGTTTAAGATCTCAGTAAAGATTTACATGCTTACCTGATAATTCACATATATTAGCTGAAAACAAAAAGTTCTCAGATCTGTCAGTGATTGTGATGTTATCAATAATGCCTGGACTAATTTTGTCCTTTCAAACACTACCTCATCACTGAAAAGAGCATTGGATGTGGAAACATAAAACCTGGGCTTAAGTCTTAGATCTCCTCCTTAATAGCTTTATGGCAAACTACTTAACTTCCTTCATCCTCCATTTCTAATCTGTAATACAAGTAGGATAATACTTATACCACCTACTAAAGGTAAGCTGTCGCTATTAATACAGTAACAACATTAAGTCTTAAATGAAAAAAGTTAGCAAAGTCTATTAACAATTATATGTTTGCCACCTATAGTCACTTCAATTCTTATCTATTAAATATTCACTGTGTTCTGAAGCTAGGTGGTACAGTGGATAGAGCACTGGACCTGGAGTTAGAAAGACCTGAATTTAAATCCAATCTCAGACCCTTACTAGCTGTGTGACCCTGGGGAAATTACCATGCATGTTTGCCTCCATTTCTTCATCTGTAAAAGTGAGTTGGAGAAGGAAATGGCAAACCACTCCAGTACCTTTGCCAAGAAAACCCCAAATAGGATTACAAAGAGTCAGACACAACTGAATAACAACATGTTCCGAGAATTGGTTGGAACAGAGAAACTTTAAAATATCAATAAGATAACATCCCTTTAGTTTACAAACCAGTAAAGGTGATAACAACTCATAAACAAACAGCTATAGTAAAAATAGTATGAGATATTGCATTTAAAAAAGTACAGAATGCTACACAAAGCAGCAGCATTGCCTACAAGGGAAATCAGGAAATCTCCTTCATGGGGATAGTTATATTTGAACTGAGTCCTGAATAACAGATAGGAATTTAAAAGACAGAACAAAGGATCTGGGATGGAGGGAGCCTTGAAAATAGGAAGGCACGTTCAGGGCCATCCATATGACACAACCTACAAAGGTAAAGTGGCACAAGACTGTGGAAGCCTTGAATGCCAGGCTAAAGAAGTTTTCAACAGTGGTAATGGCATTATTATGAAACTTACATAAAGTGTCCTATGGTGGACACCATAATTTAATGCAGAGTTCACTGCATTTTACCATTTGTTCTGCCATCAATACAAACACAGTAAGAAACTAAAGAAGGTTAAAATTGAAGGAAAAACAATCTGATTTTAAGAGTACCTACATTTCTTCAGAATTGGTTGAACCTACTATTTCCTGAATTATTATCCCTTATTTACCTACATTGTTCACTATGTTCCAAAACATTTTAAGATTCGTCCCTACTCACTTTGACACTGAAAGCTACAACGTCTAATTATGGAAGGTTGTGTTTTCATTAGCAAGGCCTTACTTTTTTCTTGATTTTATTTTATTGTTGTTTCAGTTATTTATATATGAGTGATTATTTGACCCAGTAGTTACAGACTGTATAACTGTTCAGGTTTGGGGAAATTTCCTTAAATAATAGTTATATTAAAAAGCTGGGAGGAAACCCCCTGTGACAATAACTAATCCAAAACAATAATGTGAGTTTTTATCAAAACAAATATGCTCTATTTTCAAATTTTCTTTGAAATGTCAGACAGCAAATAAAGTAGGATTATTAAAATATATACATATAGTCTAAGATAAGATGTTCATTCATCACTGAGTACTAATAGATATGTACCCTTTTAATTTTATTGCAATATGCAAAGAATTTTAAATTCCTTTTAAATAAGCATTAAGACTTTCTTAGCATATGTCAAGTAATTTACTTGTCCTCTTCCATAGACTATTTGTTCTTCTTTTGTGAAAAGGATTTTAGCAATAGCTATTTTTTTAAAAAAAGAAATAATAAATCTCTAATGCTCAAATGTTTTAAGTCTTGGATAGTATGCTAAATAGAAAACATTCTTCATGGAATAATCCAATCTTAAACCATTGAATTTTCTATCCTAATAGAATATATGTTAGTAACCATCTATAAGAGAATATGCATAAAAATTGACATTTAATAGGCAACATAAGTTGAAAACTTGATCCTTCCCAACATAGTTGAGAAGGGGAAAAATGCATCTGGTGTGACAATATGGCCTTGACACGTGAAATGAATTCAATGGAGGGAAAAGATATTTTATTTTTCTTAAAAGCAGGGCATCTTAAATTATGAATATGCCTCACCAACTTGGAACTAAGTATGGTAAAGGCAATGTCTACATATTTAAAAAGTTACTTTTGGCTAATGCAAACTCCTGAAATGCAGACACTGAGAAAGACATTCATGGATGCTAGCCACTTCATTCTAATTCATTTGTACATGGATCTCTCCCAAATATCTTTCCCTAGCAATCCCAAACTGATTTTTTCCACAAATATCTTCATCAGAATCACAGGAACAGTATGTGTTGGGGTAGAGTGATTGTTAATGTCTAATGTAAACCAAGAATGAGAGAAGAATAAAACAAAATTGTATTGTTTTTGTACACATATTCTGTCTCTGGAGAAATTATTAGTTGGCTATCATGGTTACCTTCATAGAGCATAATTTTCATTTTTCCTGGTTTCTATGTTTCTAATATATTTAACAACAATAATAGTGGATATACATATATGTGTATACATATGTGTGTATATACACATGCATGCACACATATATACTCTGCAATCCTTAAAGAGCTTAACATGCATTATTACATTATAATTTGTAAACAAAATGTCAATATATGATATCTGTCCTCCCTAGTACTAATGGAATGGGGAGGAGAAAACTGGGGAAGCTTCCCAGACACTTTGAGCCTCTCCAATCTTTTAGGGTCTTAAGGATTACCCTTACCACGCCCCCAACTTCTCTCCCATTTCCCAACTATAGCATATGAAAGCATCTAGAGTGACAGATTAGTAGGGAGAAATGACCACAGCCACTCCAAATACCTAAATGGAACAAGGTGGAATTTACTATGTCCATACTTGGGATTATAAAAAGGTAGTAGATGAGGTTCAGATTTTGTGAAGCATCTTTTTGTACAAGTCATAAAGATTCGTCTTATTAAAAAAAAAAGTTAAGGATGGAGGGCAAATGTGGTATAGGTGTGGCTCCTATGTGAAATGAAACATGGAATTAAGGTGAACATCCTAGTGTTTAGGGTACTGACCACAGAACCTTTCTATCTGTGGTACAGAGATTCTAGTCAGTTTCTTCCATTCCTGGTCACTATGGGTGGGGGAAGGGGACACTAAGAAGGAGAGAAAAAGAACATCTAATAATTTTTTGCAGTAAACATTTGGGGGGGGTTGCTTTTAAATACAGGAAATGGTATTAACTAAGGTCACTGGGAAAATATGGTTATGGTATATAGTAATAAAATGTGGACTAAAAAATTATAAACATCTTTGCAAAATTGACTGGTTCCTGTGGGTAAACAAGCTACTTCCTAGGTGCATTTTATGGTAGACCAGTTGTATTAACTAGTGATTTTGAAGGTTCTTTCTCAGGTAAAAGCAAAATTTCCCATTTCTAATGAACCTGCAGCTCTTCTCCATGAAGGATTCACATTTCTATCTACAATTCTATTGGATTACTGGGTAGATATTAATGTAAGACTATATGCTAATAATAAACGTGAAAATCAATATAGGGTTTTTTTTTACTTTTCTTAATGATAGTAGCTTGCTTTTGAAAGTTTATCTTGATCTAAGATTAGTAATAAAGTTTAGCACTTTTCGCAACAACATATCTATCTACAAAGAAAACAATGTCTAGTTGTTGATCTGACATTATAACTTTGGAAAAACACTAAAAGATAGAAATAAAAATACCTATATAAGAAATCAAAAATCCATTAGGACAGTTTGAGTGTTACTATAAAATTCTTCTACATCAAATTTGTGATTGCCCTCGAGAATGTGGCCTTACGATAATATTTCACACTATCCTATAGTGAATTACAGGTTTAACTTTGCTTCAAAATAGTTTTGCAATACTTTTAAAACCAAGAATCTTTCTAGTTTCCAGCATGAAAGAGTTTTAAAAGCTTTAATGAGGCCCTATGGATTTAAAATTTCAAACATCCATGAATCAGCCCTAGAATAGTAAGCATGATCAACTATTTACAACATTTTTACACATAAATAGGTAAATTTTTAAATGAGCTACACTTTTCTAATTTGACATCTAGTAATTTATTAGTTACACTCTTCCAATGTTCATATCCAGCAATTCATTGTCAAAATTCTGAAAGTTAGGATTTTTCCCCTGCCCCATCCTCAAAATACCTCTTTAAAAATTAACTTTATTACAAATGCTATATATATATACCTTTCTTGTGTGCTTTTTATGTCATAGGATCATCTGATTTTAAGGGACCCATTTTGAAATGACTGGTTCACAAATTCTATCCCTTCTCTTTCATCTAAAATGACGAGTTCAGAAAATAACGGTTAAAGATACCTTCCAACAGACTTCTGGATTCAAAGAAGGAAAAAAACTCCACAATAAAACTTGCAGCTTTGTTTACTGAACATTTAAGTGTTTCCCAAACAATAGAAAAAGGACAGGGATTTACTTCCTCTCAACAGAATCCAACCACAGATCACCTAATGAAGAAAAAAACTTTTCAGTATAAAAACTTCCTCTGATGCCCCACCTAGCAAAACACAGTCCAAATCAGTCTAATTGCCGTCTTGATTTATTTCATCATTAACTTTTCAGCAACTATAAAGCTCAAATAAATTAAACTGTCTAAAAGTATCTAAACTACTGGAAACAATCAAATGTTTAACCTTTTTAAACATTAAGAACCTTCTAAGAAACACTGGAAAGGCTGCCTACCAAAATCATACCCGTAAATGTAAGAGTGCACATAGCGTCAAAAAAAATTTCCTCTTTTTGTCTGGCCAATAGTCTGGAAGTTGCAGTTGGTTCGTTTTTAAAAGTGATAATATTCTACAAAGAACAAGCTTAGATAGGAAAACCCTGCATGTTATTGTAGAAACTTGGAAAAAGTAAGCTAACCAAGAGGGTCTCTAACGTCTCACCTGTTAGGTAATACCTGAGATTTTTTTTAGTAGAAGGCAAGAGAAGTAAATGGGCAAGATACAAAACTGCAAGTCACTTGACAGCACTTTAACCACACTTATAACAATCTCTGAACTCTCCCTTCCCAGCTCCTTTCTCTTGATAGTTGCTTCAAATTAAAACTGCGCCTCTAAGAAAACCTAGGAACGCTCCCCATCGACACCGCCTTTGAGATCCATTTCCCAGAGTAACATTCCCTTTTCCTAGAGCCCCACTTTTGCCAGCCAAATGATTTTGGGTGGCAGGTGTCATCTGTGCAAGTGAAGACAATTCGGGACGGACATTCTACATCGTGTTGGGAAAGATCCCCAGTGAACGGACGGAGAGGGCATAGTCTCCTCCTCGTCTCCATCACTTGTTGGACCCTTACCAGGGCAGAAGTAACTTATGTATCTGCCCCCTCACTAGTATCTCAGCGATCTTAGCTCCGGGACCCTGGGAGGGTGGAGTGGGACCCCTCACCCCGTCAGTCCCAGAAGAATGCTGATGCCCAAGCCCAGAGGGGCGTGAGCGTGCCCGACTCACCTGGCCGCTGCCCCGTGGTTCCTCGCCTTTCTCCGGGGTCACAGTCTCGGACGGGGCGGGCTCCGGCTCGGGGGCCGTGGGCTGAGGAGGGGGCGGAGGCGGCGGAGGCTCCAGAAGCTGCTCCAGGCAGGCAGTGCCAGGGAGGGAGGAGCTCTTCTGGTGGGACAGGTGGGCTCTGGGGCCCCGCCGCTTGGCGCCCTCATCGCCTGCCCGTTCCCCCCGAGGGGGCGGCTGAGGCGAAGAGGAGACCGAGGAGGCGGAGGAGGAGGGCGCCGAGTCGGGGGAGCGGCCGCCAGGCGGCGTAGCTCCGGCCGCTGCGGCGGGCCCCTTCCCAGCCGGGAGCAAATGCTCCCGGATCCGGCGGCGCAGGGCGGACCCTTGTTCCGCGCCGCCGCTGCCGCCGCCGCCGCCGCCGCCCGGTTCCAGGGGCTCGGCCGAGGAGCAGCAGAGGTTGGGCTGGGAGGAGGAGAAGACTCTGTCCAGCACCTGCTTCCTTTTCTTGAATCCGCTCCACCTGCTGCCTCCCAGCCCGTCGCGCTTGCCCCCCGGCGGAGGCGGGGAGGGCGACGGGGTCCCCTCAGTGCGGCTCTCCGGCCCGGGGCCGGGCCCCGCTCGCCCGCCCCCGCCGCCTTTGCTCTTGCTGCCCCCCAGCTGCAGGTTCTTCCAGAGCCGGGCCTGGAAGGAGGAGGAGGCGGAGGAGGCGGGCGGGGGCTCGGGCTCAGCCGCCGCCCGGGGCTCCATTCTCCTCCCCCTCTCCCCTCCCTCCCCTCCTCCTTCTCCTCCTCTGCCGCTGGCTCCGTCTGCGCCTCCCCCCAGAGCCCCTCGGCGGCGGCGGTGGGGGCCGCAGCAACAGCAGCAACAGCCGCAGAGCCCCGCAGCCCCCAGACGCTTCAGCACAGCCGCCGGGGAGGGCTCGGGGCTGGCCGCGCTGGGGCGCTTGCCCCTGGACTTCGCTGCCGCCTCCCCCTCCTCCTCCGGCTGGCCGGAGCTGCGGCGGGATGCAGGCGCTGGGCAGCTCAAAGTTTCCGGTCCCCAGCTCGGACGTGCCCAGACGTTTGAGCCACCCAGGCCCAGTTGCTCCCTCTTCTCCTCTTCTTCCTCGCTGGCTCCCGCCTGGGGCAGTAAAGCACACCCTAGCCGGCTGGTCTTGACCCTCTTGGGACAGCGCCGTCGGGGCTCTGGCGTCCGGGGCAGGCGCAGCCGGGGGCTACAGAGGTAGCAATCGCGGGCGGCGGTAGGTGTTGCCTCCAAACCCAGGGAGCACAGGGCTCACACATCAGGGAGCCAAAGTTAGGAAATGCTCCAAGCCACCACCGGCTCCCTTGCGGCACTCAGGGACATCTTTCTCCTGGTGGGCGGGCAGCAGCCAGGATGTCACCTTGCAAAGGGTGGGAGTAAGATACCTTCTCGGAGCTCCAGCGGCCGTGGTCCACGCAGTTCATTCAGGGAGGGCAACTGGTCCAATGACGGTCCTCGAGATCCCGGGAAGATGAGGAAGGAGGACGCGGCTTCTGAGTGCTCCAGTGTGTTAATACACCGTAATTAGCCAGACGCTGTGATTCGGGAATGGACGCGGCTGCCTCTCCGGGATGCCCACCCGGAGCCAAAGGCCAGAAATTTGTTTCTGTTGCGTCTTGACTAGATTCTCAACCACCCCGCCCTGCGTGTGTATTTGCATAAGGACGGACCACAAGTTGTAGTATCTGGGCCCTTGGGTTTGTGATACCTAGCATTATTTAGGGTTTATTACTGAAAATTCTTCGGGAGCTCACAGCGTCTTTGGGGAGATCACATAAACAGAATGTTGTAAAGAAAGGGGGAAACTCTGAATTTAGAGGCTAATTCGAATTTAGACACCTGGATTCTAGTCCTGAAGCTTATATGTACATGCCAGCTGTGAGTAGGCATGGTACACTTTCTGTGAGCTTAAGTTTCTGCATCTGAAAAGTGAACTACTTTGCATTATTTCCCCCTTAAGGATCCTAGTGGGTTTCTCTTGGATTTGTTTATGTGGGGACATTTGATTTGTTCCGTTGTAAGACTAGTGGGAAGGGCTTTCACGGTGTTCTGGAGCCTACATATCTAGGACCTTCTTGCTTTGCTAGGGGTCATTCCCTTGTGGCTCCATTTCCCCAGCGCCACTCCCTTCCCCCATCCCCAACTTATTTCCAGGATGGGGAAGTAGGGGGAGAGGGTGCAGGGATTGATAGACTGCCTTCTAAGGTATTTTACTGCCAAAAATAGTTACTCAGTTACTAGAGTTATAAGTTACTTAAATGTTACATCCCTTGAATGAAGATACAAATGGGTATATGAAACAAGAGGTTGTTAATGAAAACTTCCTGCTGCCCCACCCTCACTTATTTTTCTGCTACTAGATTTGATTTTTCTCAAGTCCTTATCTCTCTGTCTCATTCGTTTGGATTTGGTAGAGAGCTGGCCCTGGAGTTAGTAAGACCTAAGTTAAATTCCAGCCTCATATACTTTTGCTAGCACTGGGACCCTGGGCAAGTCACTCTAGTTCTGGGGATGATAATAGTACTTGAATGACCAAATGAGGTAATAATTTTAAAGTGCTTAGCACACAATATAAATGTTAGCTATTATTATTAAGATCTGGCCTCAGATACTAAGTCTCAGTTTCTTCATCTTTAATATGGAGATAATAATTGCACCTACGTCCCAGGGTGGTCGTTACCATCAAATAAGACATTTGTAAACCTTAAAGGCCTATGTAAATGCTTGTCATTGTCATCATCATCACCACCACCAACACCATTCCCCCCCTCCCCACCAGGGGCTCTTAACCTCAGTAAAGCAGCAACACTGACTCAGCAGATAAGTGAAGAAAGTCAAAATTTCATAGGATCAAAGCTTTTAAAACTTCTGAAAGGAATCTTAGGACCCACCCAATCCAATTCTCCAATTATTATTAAATAAGAATAATGGTTCTTATTTATGTAATACTTGAAACTCTATAAAGTTTTTTGCATTCTCTCACAATAACCCTTTAAGATACGACTACTAGTATTTCTGTTATTAGTAGTACTGTTATAACCCCATTTACAGATTGAGAAAACCAAGCCTCAGAGAGTTAAGACTGCCAGGGTGGGGAACCTGTGGCCTTGAGGCTACATGTGACCTTCTAGGTCCTCCAGTGCAGCCTTTTGACTGAGTCCAAGTTTTGACAGAATAAACCCTTTTACTAATTAGCTAATAATGATTTTAAAATGTGACACTTTCTAGAGGTATCTGCATTTTAATAAGGCATGTTTAATATCGACAAATTGTAAAATTTAATCATAATTATGGATGAAATCCTGCTCAGGTACCTCAATTTCAATGTGGAATTGTCTGGGTTTTCAAAGAGTATCCCAGCAGATCCCCAGCAAAGTAGAAATTTGAGTAGATCCTACCGAAATAGAAAAGCTTCAAGTACAGCCAAACAGTGGGCTTTATCTGTCATGTAAGACAAGCTTAATTTCTTTTGGCCATAGCAGATCATGAAATGGATACATAAACACACACACACACACACACACACACACACACACACACACACACACACATATATATGTATGTGCGTGTGTGTTTATATATGCATTGGTGAATCCTTCAAACCTCAAATCATAAAATATAATTCAAATATTTATTAAATATAAAATTTATAGATACAAGGCTAATCCTATAAATTGGGATAATGAGACTATCTTTTTCTTTGGGAATTTCATAATCTACTAATAATAGACAACTTTCAAGGGCCTAGCAAAGTTCTGTTTTTTCTATATTACCATAAAGAAAAGAAGAACAAATGAAGTTAAATGGTTAAAATAAGTCAAGTCAACAAGCATTTTCAAATGCCTACTATGGGCAAGACACTGTGCAAAGTGCCGGGGAAGGGCAAAGAAGTAGGGAGAAAAAGTGCCTGCCCTCAAAGAGCTCAGGAAGAGGCAACATGCAAACAATATGTACAAGCAAGATATATACAGGAAAGATTTGAGACAATAAAGGAAAAGCACTAGGACTGAGAGAGGGTAGGTCAAGAAAGGCTTCTTGTATAAGGTGGGACTTTAGCTGCAACTTGAAGCTAGGGAAGCCAGGAGGCAGAGATGAGGAGGGAGAGAAATCCAGGTATGGAGGAAAGCCAATGAAAATGCCTCCAGTCAGGAAATGCTATGTGCCTTATTTGTAGAAGAATGAGTCCAGAGTCACTGGCTCATGTATACGGAGAGGACGAAGATCTAAGAAAACTGGAAAGGTAGAAGGGGCCAGATTATAAAGAGCTTTAAAAGCTAAACAGAATTTTAAAATTTAATTCTGTAGGACAAACAATAGAGAGCCATTGGTGTTTGTCAAGTAGGGAGGTGACATATTTAGATCTGTGCTTTAGCAAAATCAATTTGACAGCTGTGGTCAGGAGAGATGAGCGGAGAGAGACCTAAGGCAAGGTAGCAAATGAAACTACGGCAATAGTTCAAGGATGAGGTGATATGGGCCTTTACCAGGGTAATGGCCATGTCAGAGGAGGGAATGGGGCATATACCTAGAGAAAATAGAGTATGCAAGAGAAAAAGATGATAGGAAGTATCAAAGACTGCAGAGAGGTAAAAAAAGATGAAGATTAAGAAAAGGTCATTAGATTTAGTGATTAAGAGATCACTGGTAACTTTGGAGAAAGCAGTTTCAGTTGAATAGTGAGATCAGAAGCCAGACTATAGAAAATAAAGAATACAGTGAGAGGAAAGGAGATAGACTGTAGATGGCCTTCTCAAGGGGTTTGGTCACAAAAGAGAGGAATGACATAAGACAATAGCTATCAGGGATGGACAAGTCAAGATGGAGAAGACATGGTCATGTTTGTAGGCAGAAGGGAATCAGCCAATAGAAAAGGAGAGATTGGAGATTAGTGAGAGAATAGGGATGATGGAGAAATCTGCTGGAGAATACTAGAATAAGTTAAATTAATTGTACATGTGGCAAAGTTTGATGTGGCAAGACAAAGGACCACTTCTTCGTGTGAGACAGGAGTGAAAGAAGAGATAGTGGGGGAAGGCATCTAAGCGATGTGAGATGAGGAGGAGAGAAAAGAGAGATCTCAGTGAATGACCTTAATTTTTTCAGTTAAGTATGAGAAAAAGTTCTCAGTTGAGAGAGTGGGGAGAGAGGAAACCTTGGATGGTTTGAGGTGGGATGAAAAATTTTGGAAAAACAGTTGTGATGAGTGGAATAGTGAATCAATTAGAGAGGTGTAAAAAGATTGTGTAGCTGAAGTGAGAACTCAACTGATATTACGTATTATAATTCTGTAATAAACTCAATCAATGTGGTTTTGTGATTTTCTTGAGCTTTCTTCAGTAGATCATGAATAGGAGGGATGGCAACAGAAGGTAGGAATGATACAAGGCTGGAGTTCAGTGGAACAAGATTGGTGATAGGAAGTTGGCAAGGGGCTCAAAAGTAAATGAGAATGTAGAGTTGAACTGGTTCATCAAGGGATCAAGATGGGTAAGGGAAGAGAGCATATCCAGGGCAAGGGCTGTGGCCTAGGAAAGAACTGAGGGATGGAGGGAGTAGAGGTTATTTTGAGGATGAAGAATAGGGTCATGGGATTGTAAGATAAATGGAATGATGAAATGATAAAAAAAATTATAATAAAGGAATTTCAGAGTTTAGGAACATGGAAATGGGATACTTGTTGGTGATGCTGGTATGACCATCTATGTATAAATATTGTGCAAAGAGATTAATCCTCAAGTATATATTAATAAGAAATGATATATATGGGGCAGAGCCAAGATGGCAGCTGGGAAAGCAGGGACTTGCATGAGCTCCCCACCAGGTCCCTCCAAAAACCTACAAAAATGTCTCTGAACAAATTCTAGAAGTGCAGAACCCACAAAATAGAAGAGAGAAGCAGGGCTCCAGCCCAGGACAGCCTAGTCGGTCACTGGGTAAGGTCTATCGTGCATGGAGCTGAGAGAAGAGGAGTGCGACAGGACCAACCTGAACAGGAGCCTGGTGGAATAGGCTATAGTACCCTGAATCAGTGAACTGTGGCAGTTACCAGACTTCTCAACCCACAAACACCAAAGACAACAGAGAAAGGTAGTGGGAAAAGCTGTGGGGGACAGAGTGAAAGTTCGTGGTTGGGCCACCATTCTGGGGACAGCGGAGATGGTGCAGCTACAGAACTAGAGCTGCAGTTGCTTCGGGTCCCAGGCCCACCCAGCGGGGGGAATTAAGTGGCAGATCAGAGCTGGAAGGCAGAGCCTGCTGAAGATCTGAGTTAGGTCCAGGTTGGTGGTACTTGGGGGAGGAGGAGTACCGGTGTGGTAGAGCTGGCTGTATAGAAATAATTCCAAAAACAACAGCGCATCCCCTCAAGGTTGGAACAAAGTACTCTTTACTCTACAAGCAGTCATACCCTGACAAAAAAACTCAAGGGTCAAGTAAGTTGGCTGGAAACATGGCCAGAGAGTGAAAATGGCCTCAGATTCAGTCTCAGACTTTGGAATCTTTCTTTGGTGACAAAGAAGACCAAAACATACAGCCAGAAGAAGCTAACAAAGTCAAAGAGTCTACAACAAAAGGCCATGGAAGAGCTCAACAAAGGATTTGGAAAAGCAAATTAGAAAAGTAGATGAAAAATTAGGAAGAGAAATGAGAGTGATGTGAGAAAACCATGAAAAACAAGTCAATGACTTGCTGAAGGAGATCCAAAAAAATACTGAAAAAAATACTGAATAAAACAACACCTTAAAAA
>CM053622.1:376372370-376393224 GCA_028646595.1 Phalanger gymnotis
TATTGTTTTGAGTGAATGTGGAACCAGAGAATAGCTTTTGTGGAGCCCTGTCCATGAGGATATATCCCAGGTGCTACAAATACTTTCTAGAATTTTGCCATGAATAGAATCTAGCTTTTGGTCTATAGTTTGCTGAATCTGTTCTTTTTCATTTTTTAAAAAACTGTGAATGCTTTTGCTATAATTGAAATAATATACAAATACAAGGTTATAATGCTTTGTTCCAGGATTGTTTTGCTTTGTGCTTTTGGACACATGGACTTTTATTCAAAAGAATGTTTATTAGAAGCCAATAACTTCACAGTCTTGTGAAATTTCAGAAGAACCACTTTTCTGAAATTTGAAGTTATATGGACATGATTAGATAGAAATATGGCACAAGAGCACTCAAACCAAGACATTCCAGGTGCAGGGGTTTTGAAGACCCTAACCCTCTGACCCAAGATGTCAAAGAGAGCCCTGAACACTCTGGAACTTAGAAATCCATGGAGGCCTAACCCCCAGAGATGGAGGTCAACACAGAAATGCAGGTGACCAAGCAAGGCTGACCACTCCCACTGCAGGGGATAGAGCCTGACCCTGGTACAAAGCCCCAAATGGGCATGTAGAAGGAAATATCATGATAAAGAATTATAATCTATCCAAAGGTACTAAAACTCTAACATAGAAGGAAAATCTAACTCAATAACCACTTCAAGAAAAGACTCAATGGAAACAAATCTATTTTCTACAAAAAAAACCTACACGTACACCTCAAGAAAATGAAGCAAGAGACAATGAATGAATGAACGAATGAAAGTTCTGAAAGAAAGAATTGGAAGGAGAATAAATAACTTAGAACAGAGTGGTAAACTTTAACCCAAGTAGGAGGCATCCTGAAAACTAGAATAAAGCAGAAAAAAATCAGTTGACTCTATGAAACAACAAGAAATATTGGAACAAAATCTAAAGATTTGAAAAATAGAAGAAAATATAAGATATTTGATCTAAAAAACAATGGACCTGGAAAACGGATCAAGTAAAAATAATTTAAGAATCATTGGACTTTGTGGAAACAATAATTTTTTTTAAAAAAGTTAAATCTTGGACATTATTTTTTCAAGAAATCACAAAAGAAAACTGCCCAGGTCTGTTGGAACCAGAGGGCAATGTAAAGATAGGAAGAACCTCCTTATCATCTCCTGAAAGAAATCCTAAAAGGAAAATTCCCAGTAAGGTCATAACCAAGATTCAATGCTTCTGCATTAAAGGGCAAGATACTCTAAGCATCCAAAAAGGAGTTCAATTAGCCAAAAAAAAAAAAAAACACCCCACAGCCAATATCATGTAACACTTAGGAGTATCTTCAATAAATGAGAGTTCTTTGGACAATATTCTAAAAGGCAAAATATATAGACATGAAACTAAGAACAATTTACCCCAAAAAGCTAAATATTATCCTCTGAGGTGAGAGGCAGTAGACTGGGAGAAGGATAGGCCATTGATGGAATAAATGATTTTCAAGCTTTCCTGATGAAAAGACAAGAATTTAATAGGAACTTTGAAATGTTACCACATTTTAACAAGTGTAAAGACTTAAGAGTTTTGGATAAGAATTAATTATTGGGTAAAAATTGTTGGGAAAACTAGAAAGCAGTATGGCAGAAACTGGGCATGGACTATCTCACAACATCTACCAAGATAAGGTCAAAATGGATGCATGACCTAGATATAAAGAGAAATTTTAAAAGAAAATCAGAGGAGCATGGAATATATTATTTATTGGAGTTATTGATAGGTGAACAATTTAGGAAAAAACAAGAGATACAGTGCAAAATTAGATATAAAATGGATGATTTCAATTACATTAAATTAAAAAGGGGTTGTACAAATAAAAATATAGCCAAGATTAGAAGGAAAGCAGAAAATTGGGAGGGGAGAATTTTATAAACAGTTTATTAGATAAAAGTCTCATGTCTAAAATATATGAAGAATTTTGTCAAATCTATAAGAATATGGGTCATTCCCCAACTGATAACTGATTGAAGGATCAAAACAGGCAGTTTTCCAATGAATAAACCACAACTTATAGTCATATAAAATGCTTAAAATTATTATTGATTAGAGAAATGCAGATTAAAACAGTCTTAAGATATCATTTTACATTTACAAGATTGGTTCAAATGAATGAAGGGGAAATGACAAATGTTGGAGAAGATGTGGAAAAATGGGACACTTCTTCATTATTGGTGGAATTGTGAAATGATGCAACCATTTTGCAGAGCCATCTGGAATTATGCCCAAGGAGTTATTAAACTTCCTATACCCTTTGACCCAGCAATACCATTACTTGGCCTATTTCCAAAGATGATTAGGGAAAAAGGAAAAGAACCTACATGTCCTAAAATCTTTATAACAGCTCTCTTTGTGGTAGGAAAGAACTGGAAATTGCAGGAATGCCTATCAATTGGGCAATGACTGAACAAGTTGTGGTATATGATTGTGATGGAATATTGCTGTGCTATAAGAAATGATGAGCTCAATGATTTTAGAAAAACATGGAAAGATTTGCATGAAATAATGAAGAGCAAAATGAGCAGAACCAAGGTAACATTGTATACAGTAACAGCAATATTGTTTTAAGAAGAACTTTGAGCATATAAGTTATTTTGTCTATTATGAATATCCAAATTAACTATAAAGGACATATGAAGGAAGAGACTACCTGCATCCAGAGAAAGAATTTATAACTAAAAGTCTGAATAGAATAATTTTACAGATATATATATATATGTATACACACACACACACACACACACACACACACACACATATATATGCCTATTTGTGTCTAATTGTGGTCATCTTGAGGGTAGGGTGGGAGAGGGAAGAAAAAAGAAATTTACATAATACTTTTGTTGTATATTTGAAAGGAATAGCAAGTTGTACATAGTAGATTTGCAGTTTCAAGTACAATCATCTTTTTTATTGTGCTATGTTTTGAAAATGCTTGTTTTATTCTGTAAATTAAAAATAAAATAAAATAAAGAAATGTAAGCACAAAACTTAAGGGAAAACTAGAAAAGTAGTTATTCAAGCATTTGGAAGGGTCTATTATGATGATGAAAAGCTAACATTTTAATATAGCAAGACAAAACAAGAAACCCTTCAGAACTGTAAGGTCTTCAAAAGACACTGAGAGAGCTCTAAGAAAAATAGAAGACCTGAAAATTATTTTATTCTGAGGGTTTTGAGAGGTAAAAGAAAAAGAGAGGTAGAAGGAATACTGTAGTGTAGAAAGGAGGAGAAAGGAATATAATTTATCATTTCCGTCATTGGGGTTTATGAGAAGAAGAATATACAAACCTGAAAGAAGGGGGAGAGGTAATTTGCATCAGATGATCAGCAATGATGACACTCTTTTCCAAATGGGACAGAGGAATCCTGAACACTCAGGTACTCTCACAGAGTTTGGTGTTACAATACATCAAATTCAACAGAGAAACGGATGGGGATAGTGAATAACTTTTACAAGGGAGGAAAATAAGGGTAAAGGTTAATATTAAGGTAAAGAAAAGGAAAGAACTAGATCAATTGTGGAATGGTTGAGCAAATCGTGGTATATGAATGTAATTAAATGTTATTGCTTCATCAAAATTATGAAAAACACAATTTTAAAATATACTGGGAAGTAGGATCATCATGAAGTGATAAGGGATGTTACCCACTTCATCAAAGTACAAAAAGATACATGCATACCAATTGGGCAAATTCATTTTATGTGAAGAGAAAATAAAAGGAATTATTAGGAGTTATTTTGGCAATTATATGCCAATAAAACTGACAATCTAAGTGAAATGAATGGATATTTACAAGAAAATCATATGATTACATCAATAGATGCAGAAAAAGCCTTTAACAAAATACAACACCCATTTCTCTTAAATACACTAGAAAGCATAAGAATCAATGGAGTCTTTCTTAAAATGTTAAATAGTATCTATCTGAAACCAAGTGCAGAAGAAAGGATTCCATTATCACCACTGTTGTTCAATATTGTACTAGAAATGTAAGCTAGGGAAATAAGACAAGAAAAAGAAATTGAAGGAATAAAAATAGGCAGTGAGGAAACAAAACTATCACTCTTTGTAGATGACATGATGTTATATCTAGAAAACCAATTAAAAACTCATTGAAACAATTAACAATCTCAGTAAAATTATTGGGTACAAAATAAACCCACATAAATCATCAGAATTTCTATATAGTACCAATAAAACTCAGCAAGAAGAAATAGAAAGAGAAATTACATTTAAAATAATGGCAGACAATATAAAATACTTGGGAGTCTACCTTCCAAGAGAGATCTAGAGAGTATATGAAGACAATTACAAAACACTTCTCATACAAATAAAGACAGATCTAAATAATTGGAGAAATATGCATTGCTTATGGGTAGGCCAAGACAATATAATAAAGTTAATTTACTTTTTCACATATACTTTTTCATAAATAAGTTAACGTATTTATTTCATGCCATACCAATCAAACTACCAAAGAATTATTTTATAGAGCAAAATATATTGTAACAAAATTCATCCAGAAGAACAAAAGGTCAAGATCATCAAGGCAAAAAGGAAGGCAGCCTGGCAGTTCCAGATTTCAAACTATGTGACAAAGTGGTAATCATCAAAACAATCTGGTACTGGCTAAGAAATACAGTGGTGAATCAGTGGAATAGATTAGGTAGGCAATACACAGTTGTAAAAGACCATAGTAATCCTGTGTGTGATAAACCCAAAGATCCAAGCTTTGGGGGGTAAGAACTCAACATTTGACAGAAATAGCTGGAAAAACTGGAAAGCAGTTTGGCAGAAACTAGGCATAGACCAAGATCTCACACTGCATATACCAAGATAAGGTCAAAATGGATAAATGATTTATATATAAAGGATTGATATCATAATTAAATTAAGGAGCATGGAAAATTGTACCTGTTAGAACTATAGAAAAGGGAAGAATTTATGACCAAACAAGAGGTAGAGCAGATTACAGAAAGTAAAATAGATAATTTTTAAACAGTTTTTTTTATTTTTCTAATTACATGTAAAGACAATTTTAAACATTTATTTGAAAATATTTTGAGTTCTAAATTTTCTCCCCACTCCTTCCCCAAGCCCCTCCCTGAAATGGCAAGTAATTTAACATAGGTTATATATGTGTAGTCATATAAAGCACATTTCCATATTAGTCATATTGTGAAAGAAGAAAGACTAAAAGGAAAAAAAACTATGAAAAAATAAAGTGAAAATAATATGCTGTGATATGAATTAAGATTCTATGAGTTTTTCCTCTGGATGTGGATAGTGTTTCCATCATGACCCCTTTGGAATTCTTTTGGATCATTGTATTGTTAAGAAGAGCTAAGTCTTTCATAACTGATCATCGAGCAATGTTGCTGTTACTGTGTACAATGTTTTCTTGGTTGTGCTCACTTCACTCAGTGTCAGTTCATGTCAGTTTTTCCAGGTTTTTTTCTGAACTCTGCATGCTCATCATTTCTTACAGCACAGTAGTATTCCATTATATTCATATACCACATCTTGTTCAGCCATTCCCCAATTGATGAGCATTCCCCAAATTTCCAATTCTTTGCCAACACAAAAAGAATTGCTATAAATATTTTTGTACATGTAGGTACTTTTCTCTATTTATGATCTTTTTGGTATACAGACCTGATATTGGTATTGCTGAACTAAAGGGTATACACAGTTTGATTGCCCTTTGGGAAGTTTCAAATTGCTCTCCAGAATGGTTGGATCAGTTCACAACTCCACCAAGAAAGCATTAGCATCCCAATTTTCCCACATCCTCTCCAAAATAAAATAGAAATTTGGTTACATGAAATTAAGAGGCTTTTGCACAAATGAAACCAATGTAGCCAAAATTAGAAGGAAAACAGGAAACTTGGCTGGAAGGGATTTGTAGGAAGTTTCCCTGACAATTTTCCCTCATTTCTCAAATATATAAAGAAGTTAACCAAATTTATTTTTTAAATGAGCCATTCCCCAATTCATAAATGGTCAAAGGACATGAACAAATAGCTTTCAGATGAAGTAACCAAAACTATATATGGTCATATGAAAAAAATGCTCTAAATCAATTAGAGAAATGTAAATTAAAACAACTCTGAAGTACCACCTCAGACCTATCAAATTCGCTAACATGACAGAAAAAGAAAATGACAAATGCTGGAGGCAATGTGGAAAAATTGGGACACTAATGCACTGTTGGTGGATTTGTGAACAGGTCCAACCATTCTGGAGAACAATTTAGAACTAGGCACAAAAGACTATAAGGTTGTGCATACTCTTTGACCCAGCAATACGATTACTAGGTCTAAATCCCAAAGAGATCAAAGATAAAGGAAAAGGACCTATTTGTACACAAATACTTATAGCAGCACTTTTTGCTGTGGCAAAGAATGGGAAATGGAGGGGATGCCCACTAATTGGAAAATAATTGAACAAATTATAGTATATGCTTGTGATGTAATTCTATTGTGTTACAAGAAATAATGAACAGGATGGTTTCAGAAAAACCTGGGAAAATATATAAACTGATGCAAAGTGAAGGGAGTAGAACCAGGAGAATATTGTACACAGTAAGCGCAATATTGTAAGGATTATCAATTGTGAAAGACTTAGCTACTCAGATCAATACAATGACCTAAGACAATTCCAAAGTGCCCATGAGGAAAAATGCTATCTACCTCCAGAGAGAAAATTGATAAACTCTGAATACAAATTGACGCGTATTTTTCCCTTCTTTATTTTTATTGTTTAAAATAGTGTTTTCTTTTGCAACATGGCCTTTTTTTGCAACATGTCCTCATATATAGAATCAAAATCAAATTACTTGTCTTATCAAGGAGGGGTGAGGGGCAGGAGGGAGAATATTTACGACTCAAAATTTTTAAATGATTGTTAAAAAAATTTTACATGTAATTGGGAAATATTTAATGAAATAAAAATAAATTTTAAAAATATACATGAGATCAGAAAGAAGATCAGACAGGTACAAGGACAAGCAGACCACTGTTAGAATTATTGTTTTATTAAATATGTACCTTTTTAAAAGCTGTACATAATAGAGATTCACAGTGTCATATGCAATCCTCTTTATTACTTATATTAGTAAAGCATCATATTTGTTGGCATTTTAAAGAATATAGTAATAAAAAAAGATATAACCTGATTGCAGGAGACAGAGAGTGGGATAAGAGAAGGTGTGTGAATAGCCACCATTTATTTTGCTTCTATTGTGGGTACTGATTGAGATCCCTTTTTCTACATCCTTTCAAACTACATTGTTCCCATTATTTCAGAGAAAGGTCATCTTGATTATCAGGCAGTCAGCTTTTGCCTTAGAGGTTACTGCCAATTTTGCCTCCTAATGATATGTTATTTCATTTTGCAGTTTTCATTTCTGTTGCTTTTTTGGTTTATTCTTCAATTGTATTTTTATTATCTATTTCTTTTCCCATAATTTCATTAGTTCTGTTATTTGTTGCTTCCATTAATGTTTTAAACTTTAGATGTCAATTTGCAGTTCTAGTAGCTGTTGCTTCATCTTGTGTGCATTAGAGTCCTCCTTTAATTCTTTTAATAATCTATTACCCATTTTAATTTTTCCTTTTGTACTTCATCTCATCTACTGATGTTTCAACTTGGATATTTAGAAGATGTTTATATATTAGGTGGGGTGCATGGGCTGTTCAGAGAGGGCCAGCACCTCTGGTGTGTGGGCTTGCTGAGCCCTTTTCAGGACTGCTCATCCACCTTTGGTGTCCACCCTTCACCTAGCTCTCACCTGTGGCTCCAAGAAGCTGTAGCATGCACGGCAGTCACATCCATAAAACTGTCTCAGCAGATGGGTTGAACCAGGTTGAAGGTAACTGATGGGTCTGAAACCTATTAGTGAGTTAGGGGAATGTCTACTCCAAGGTGGTGAAGCTCATTCCCAGTGGAATGGATGGATGAGAACAATTTGTTCCAATGGCCATGAGGGCAGCTGGTCAGATAGTGCATCCCAGGCCATCACCAATCATCTTGACTTTTGTCTTGGCACTGGACTTCAGTGACTCTGGAAGATAGAATGGAGCTGATGACTTTGCGCAACTCCGCCTCACTTAAATCCAATTCACTTGAGAAGTCAAGACACCACTCCATGATGTCATTGGTCCTCTTTGAAAACAGAGGATGAACAACAACATCTCCTCCAACAACAATATATTGAGTCAATTATGTGGAAGAAGTTCTTTATTGAGTAGCAAAGGCTTTATTTGTAATTGATGTATGTTATTCTGTTCAGGGATGGAAGCAGTACTTACACTTTATATACACCAAGGTGTTAAGTTGGAGTTATTATACTGGATAGAACATCTTTGGTTTTGGGCATAAGTAGCCAAGGGGTTACAAGGTCTCTGTGCTCTAGTTGGTAGGGGAAACGGGGAAGACAGAGAATCCCCTCAGCTGCTGGAGGGAGTTGGAAGTTTTCCAGATGACATGGGAGAGACCATGCTGACATCTCACTGTAAGGGTCCAGATTAATTTCCAGTCTAGTGGAATTGGATTGCTGGTTAGACCTAAGACTCTGATGATGCCCTTTTTAAACATTGTGATAGACTGTGAATAAGCACTCATTTTAGATAGTAGGGACTGAGAGCTGAGTGTGCCTTCTTCCCTCGACTAAGTTGGGTTACGGTGGGTCAGGATTTCCCTAGTCTTCTGTTGGTGCCAGGCAAATAAAGGTAGGAACACCCCTTCATTCATGCCTTGGTGGTCTTGGAGATGACAGACAATTCTCCTGATCCTGGATCAGACTCTGGCAACCCATTCACAGAAGGGATATTGGGGACCTGGCCCAGGGTGGGCACTATATGCCAATGTCAAGAAAACATATTCCCCAGGCATAACTTCTTGGCCATGTCAGGGGATATGGAAAAGAACCTAAGCAACCCTCTTCTCCCTAATCCAATCAGGCAGAGAGATAGGAGGAGTTGAATATAGATGCAAAGCAGGGCAATATGCCAGGTCTCAGTCAATTCCAACTTCTAAACTTTGGAGCTACAGGGCCTCCTGAATCTATAGATAGCCACTATGAAGAAAATCTTTCCCAGTCTTCATGTGGTTATCTCAATTTTCCTTTTCATGTTACTCTTTTTGCTTTATTCTGCCTTGATCTTTGTGGGAAGGGGAAGGGTTAGTGTTGCATGATGGGTGAAGTCATTTGGGAAGATGTGACTTCCCTGGCATGCATAGTGCTCAGATGTCTTGCTAAAAAAGAAAGAGGGTAGGTTTAAACTGGAAACAGTTTTGTGTGTGTATATATATACATATATATGTATACATACACACACACACACACATACACACACACACACACATATATATATATGTATATATTTGGAAATTTGGAGGGAAGAAGGCAGGGCAATTGGGGTTAAGTGACTTGCCCAAGGTCACACTAGCAAGTTTGTCAAGTGTCTGAGGCCAGATTTGAACTCAGGTCCTCCTGACTCCAGGGCCAGTGCTCTACTCACTGTGCCACCTAGCTGCCCCCAGAAACAGTTTTATCTACAAACTCTCTATGATTCAAAAAAATAATTTATATAGCCTTCATGTAGTCTATTAGCTGCACTAGGCTGTCCTTGTGTTAATTTGTCCACTTGAAGCATGATCATTTTATCTTTAGAAGAGCTCTAATATCTTTTTTTGGCAAAATATGAGAGAAGGTCCTAACCGGTCAAACTATTTAATCACAGCAGCCCACATTACCTAAGGAAAGCAGAAGGAATCCAAGACAAGAAAGCTGCGTAACAAAAGAAATGTCAGCACACCAGATCATTGCCCCTCTCTGACATTAATCATAATCATTTTCCCATAAGTAGGGACTCAATGCAGAGATATATTCCACATAGATAATTCAATAAATTTTTAGGATTTATGAAACTTTAATTTGTTTCTAACAGCTGGAGTTCAGTAAGAAAACTTGAAGCTCAAGACCATAAATTTATAAGCTCCCATTTAGAATGGTTGTTTTAATATTCAAAGAAAACTGCTGACTTGGGTATTTCTGATCAATCAGACTTATTTATCATAACTCTTGTTGATGATAAAATATTATTAATTTTAACAATATTATCTAAACTAATGGTTATACAAACATCTCTCCTGGGTAGCCAATCTCTCCAAGACTAGCTTCCTTGTTTCGTAAGCTACCTAACATCTTGGCTCAAAGTAAGCCCCAACCACCCCATCCCACTTATGACTGATTTTAAACCAGTGAGACTTGACAGCAAACACATGTTATTTTCACCTTGCAAAAACCACCTCCCTGTAACACAGGCATATCATTTTTATATGTGAGAGATACTACTTTTCCCTCCTTTACAGGGAGGGAAAGTCAGGAATTGTGTCCTATTTCTATACAGTAAAAGACAGATGAATGTAGACTGATTCAGCAGCTGAAAATAATTCATCAGAAGACCCCACACAGAGATGAAAATTGCATCTTTACTCTCCAACATAGAAATATTTCTCAAAGGTAAAAACAGCAAATGAGCAAACAACAACAAAAACCAAATTATTTCCCCCTGCAAAAATTTTGAGTTTATTTACCATAGATTGCCAAATGATTGGCTATCTATTTCAAAGGAAGGAAATATGTCATCTTTTTGTCCCCAAGAGATGTATAAATTCTATGTATTTTTATTCTGACCTTCAAGTTCACCAGTTTTGTTTTTCCAAATGGATAATATTTTCCTTTGAGAAATAGTACCATGTCTTTGTTTGAACATTTCTCCCTTTGCTTTCTTATTTAATCTGTAGTATTATTACTTTCATTTTATGCCCATGTTTTATATATATATATATTATATATATATAAAATGTTTTATATGAAATAGTCCTCTAATATTGCACACATAAGCATTTTATTTTTATTTATACTTGTTAAAGGAATATTTTCCTAAAGTTCCATAAAAGAAACCTATTATGTTTTAACAGTTCAAACATTTGATTCCAGACTCACTACTACTTTAGGGAAGATAATAATTTTCATTGTTGGCTTTTTGTTATCTTCCCTTGCAAAGATTTTCTTGGACAGATCACTCTAATTTGCATCTTTCTTTTTATAGGAAAACAACTTCTAAAATAACTCTTTCCTGTAATGCATTTACCTTAGATGCTCCTCATGCCTTCCCCTTCTAGGAGCATCTATAATTTAGACGACCTTTTCCAAATGTGGTTGAGGCATTCTGATGACTGAGCAGTTAACTTTCAGAATTATTCTAGTGAACTTTTAGAGTTGCACTCCACTCCTTTGGACCACAAAGACACTATTTAATGCAAGGAAGTTTGGTTGGTATAAATGGTTTTGGTTTGGTATAAATGACATGCTCAATGCAATAGTAACAATAGTAGCTAGCATTTATATAGTGCTTTGGGTTTACAGAGCACTTTATATTTCATTTGATCTTAACAACCCTAGGATTGGTGCTTTGATTACTCCCATTTTACAGATGAGGAAACTGGGACAAAGAGAAGCTGAGATAGCCACCTGATGGTGATTTACCAAGGGTCACATCATGAGTAAGTGTCTAAAGCCACATTTGAACTCAGGTCTTTCCGAATCCAGAACCAGCTCCCTATCCATTGAATCATGTAGCTGCCTAAGAGTTAATGCAGTTTACAAAAGTAAGTAACATTTTACTGAATTATTTACTCACTGGAAGGATCTGGCAGAATCCTTTCAATATTTCAGAGCTGAATATTTCCACAAAACCTAAGCAATGGAATTATTACAGTTATTAATTATAGCAATTAAAAACATATTTGCTATTTGTGAGAGAGCATAAGACGAAAAGGGTTCTTTAGAATTCTCTCATGTTTACCATTATGGAATTAACCCCTGCATTGAACTTAGTGACTCCTATTTAAATAGCTCTTTTAAGGTTTGCAAAGCACTTAAAAATTTTTAATATCATTCGATCCTTAGTTAGGTAGGTGCTAGTCTTATCCCCATTTTATAGATGAGAAAAGTAAGGCTGAGAGATTAAGTCACTTGCCCAGAGTCACACAGCGAAAAAGTGTCTGAGATAGGACTCAAATTCAAGTCTTCCTGACTCCAAGGCCAACACTTCATGTACTCTAGCCCTCTAAAGACTAATCTGCCACTGGAGCAGCTAGGTAATGAAAACAACAGACCACCCTAGAGTCAGTAGGATCTGAGTTCAAATGCAGCCTCAGACACTTGCTGGCCATGTAACCCTAGGCAAATTCACTTAACCCCAATTGCCTCCAAAAAAAACCAGACTAATCTGCCACTGAGACTATTTATCTGAGCTATGGAGTTATACTTTAGTCAATTTAGTCATTTTGTCCTTTACCTACATCGAGAATTTCAAATATAATTATTGATGCTACTTCTTTAATGTGAATTCTAATATGAGAATCACCATCACCCTCAGATGTGTTTTTGAGAACCTATATCTACTTCCCACCCAGATCCATTTCATTCCCAGCCCTTTTCTCAAATGTATGGTCTTCCTCTAGCTTAAACCATCTTGTATAGCTTTGAAAGCATGAGACATGGAGGAAGAAAGAGCTTGGTGAGAAGGAAGATGCTTCTTTTCCTCCTTCTCTGGTCCCTACCATCTCTACAAAACCACTCAAAACCAATGTCAACACTTCTAAAAAGAGAATTATTGTGCTAGCACTTTCTTCTTTGACTTCATGCCACAAGGTAATACATACTTTATATCCCACGACATGCAGAGTGGTCACAAAAGCAATGAACTGAGTGATAACCTGTCAGAGATAGTATGCTGCCTTCTAAGACAATTCATCTTAGACAGAAACTCTTCCTCCCATTACCTCCTGAGGTGCTATTCCAAAATTGTAATTTCCTTTATTTAGAACCTTCCAAACTTACTCTATAATAGGATGCTTTAGACATGCACACAAATTCAACTAAATCCATTAAATGAATATTTAAACAAACATTACACTCATGATTTGTGAAAGGCAACATGGTGTTACTATAGAAAGCTGGCCTTGGAGTTAAGAAGACCTGGATGTCTCATACATACTTGTTGTGTGATCTGAAGCAAATCATTTACCTTCTCAGTGCCTTCAAACAACTCTTTAAGATTGTAAGTTACAGAACAGCTGCTCATCTGCATTGATAGGAAGTTTCCACACAAGGTTCTCTATGCCAATCACAAATCTGGACAACCTCCCCACCCCACCCCCAACTACCTCCCACAAATATACAAGGCACATGTTAAGTGCAAAGACATAAATGAAGATTTCTTCCTTCAAGAGAAGAGCCAACATTCTACTCAGGAGAATAAAAGGTATGAATTGTAAACAAATAAGAATTATATAAGACAAGAGGGATAGAGATGAATTGATGATTTATGAAATTATAAAATGGAGGCAGGCACACCAGATTCTTTGGGTACTTGCCAGGAGAGACCATTGTTGGCAGCCGAAAACAGAATGGCAACTGCACTTTAATAAGGCACAGAGACAAGTGGCAAAAAAATAGTAAAGGATACAATGGCAGATGATTCAGTTTGGGGATAAGGGAATGGGATGATGAAGCAAGAAGAGTGTGAGGAAAAATGATGGGAAGGGGGAGAGACAGTGAATATCACTCATGTAACTGTGAATTAGAGTTGGGAGCCCAAGGCAGCTTGGCCCCAATGGAGATGGAGGAAAGCTGGGGTGGTGGGAAGGAATTTGATATCTCATTTTTCTAGAGCTTTTGGTGGGGGGAACAGACCAACTCCTATCTGTATTACCTGGGGTTAGTTCATTAACATATCCAAATCATCTCATAATTATTGGTAAAACTTCAAATTCATTATCTCAAAATTTAAAAAAAAAATCTTTTTGATGTTCTACTGACACCGAGCCACAAAAGTCTGGATTTTGTCTGGAATTTACATATCATAGGACCAGAAACCTTGACAACAGTGCCTAGACGGCTTCCCCTGATTCGGTACATATTAACAAGATGAGAATTTTGATTAAAATGCGATATACTTTGCAAATTATGTTCCTTTGATCTCTGGGATGGTTTGTACATAACTTCCAGGTTCCCCTTTGCAATCTTATTTCTTGCTATTGCCTCTATACAGGCTACTTATAAACTTAGTATACTAACTAGAAGAAGGGGAGGTGGTCAAAGGGATCAGAAAAAAAGATACAATTTTAATACACGGGTAAAAGAGAGATACAAACAAAATGCCCTAAGAATATCTGAAAAGGAAGAAAACACTTTCAGTTAGTTGATTCCTGGTAACCACACAGAAGGTGGAGTGTGAGCTGAAGCTTAAAGGAAGAGGAAGACTCTCAAAGCAATCCAGGTATGGTGACCAGCCTGTAGGTGACCAGAAGTGGGCAATGGCTGGCCAAGTTTGGGAAAGAGCAGTAGTCTATGGTGGTTGTAACAGAAAGTACATGAATCGAAACAATGCAAAATAAGTTGTGTTATCCTGATTGTGTTTCCACAATACTTGAATTCTTTCTTTCTGGCTTCTTGCAATATTTTCTCCTTGACCTGGGACTTCAAGTGACTTTCTACCTTTTCTCCACCATCTCTATACTCAAGTTATATTTGTAAAGTGCTTAGCACAATGCCTGGTACATAGTAGGTGCTATATAAATGCTGATTCCCCTCCCCCTTTCAACCAATCTGGGAAATCAGAGTGAAGGATCTTTACTTCTCTTTACATTGTTTGCTCTAGTACTCCAGGCAGAGAGAGCCCTTCTGACAAACACCTCTGAATTAACTCTCTCTGTGTCTTCTTTAAGCACCATCCTCAGTTGCCATTGCTTCTGCCTCTTCTTCCTTCTTCTGATTACATTCAAAACAAGTATACCCCAAACAGCAAATGTGGATGTTTAACACTTTTTTAAAGGTGAATATTGAACACAAAGAAAGGTAAACAACATTTCTTCACACCTAGAGGAGAAGGACTGAGGATCCTTTGAAGGAATTAAAGGGGAGAAAGGAAATAGAGAATCCCTTCTTGGGGTCGTTAGTAAAAATTTCCAGGATTATCTACATGGAGATAACAGGCCAGATAAGTGCGAAGTCCCCCAAATTATAGCCAGTTGCTTTGTATCATGATAGATCTTCTGACACAAGGATTACAGTTACGTAGATGAGCAATAGGCCTGCATAGCATCTTTATATGTCATGCTGGATTTCAGAAAACCATGGACCCTAGTCTGATCATAAGAAAAAAAAATTAGGGGTTATTTCCATTTCCTTTTATTAAAATCAAATCAAATTAACAAATATTTATTAACAAGCTACTATGTGTACAAGCTACTATTAACAAGCTACAATACTACTAGTATGCTAGATGGGCTCCTTCTTTCCTACTGTAGTCAGTCAACTAGCATTTATGAAGTGGCTACTATGTGCCATGTACTGGGCTAGGCACTAGAGTTAAAAAGAAAGGGGAAAAAAACAGCTCCTCTTCACAAGGAGCTCATAGGTGATGAGAGCTCGGGTCAGAGTGTTGGCAGTGTCAGAGGGGAGAAGGAAGTGTATACTAGAGATGTTACAAAAGCAAAATCAACAGGATATAGAGGAGGGTGAGAATGAGAAGTCTAGGATCTCACCTAGGTTGCAAGCCTGGGTGACTGGGAGGATGATGGTGTCCTCTATAGTAAAAGGAAAATTAGGATGAGGGGAGGCATTGGGGGAGGTGGAAATAAGTTCAGTTTTGAACATGTTAAGTTTATGACAGCTGTAGTACACAGAGTTCGAAACACCCAATGGGTACATGGAAGTACATAGATGTACTTAGTAGATATACTCATACACAGACATACTTAAGAAAGAATAATGTCTGCCTCACACTGTAAATCATTCTTTCCTGTTTCCTGTAGTACTATATTTCTAATTCTAACAAAAGTATGCCTTGTGAGACAAATTATAATCGCCCGAGAAAGTAGAACGGAGTGCTATGGTTATCTGAATAATCTAAAGTGTCTAATGGGGAAGAGATGTTTCTAGCTTTTAAGTCCTTGAATTCTCAGTGGACTGGTAAATTATTTTAGCCTGATGAAAAATTTCTAGAGAAGTGAGATTAAAATGTTTGTTATCCCAGGCTTAGTATTTATTCCACAGATTTTAGCAGAATTAATACATGGACAAATTATTCCAAAAGATCCTAGTGAATTTAAGGAAGAACCAGGTCGCAAAATTTCTTTAGATTCTCTGCTTTGAATCATTGGCTTTTTTAACATTTAAAATGGAACTGAAGTGTTTTGTTTTGTTTTACTCTTGCATCAATCTAAGGAGGAGAAGGCAAGGAGATATGAAAGGTAATTACATGTTGGCCCATTTGAAGCAGCCCAGTTTGCCCTGAAATGGGCCTCTGCTACCAAGCAAGGGCAAATGAGGAAAAGTTACATTAGCTCTGAACAGAAACTGGACGATGTGAATAGCAAACAGAGAGTTGAGTATAGGATTGTTGATTTGTTCAAGGATGCATACATCTATAGGACCTCAGAGGTCGCTGCCACCTCTCAGTCCTCTCTATTGATATAAAATCTGCTCTTGGTTTACAAGCACCAGACTGAATGAACAGGGATCCCTAGCTTTTCTTGCTTGTAGCTTCTGGCCTGAAAGCAAAAATGATGACAGTCTAAGGGTCTCTACTCTTGACTTTCAGCCTGGGACCTCAGCCTTGCTTGGCTCTGTGTGGTTCTTTACTTAACAGAATATTTTTCTTCTTGAATATTCCTTCTTCTCAATTCTTCCCTCCTTCTTTTCTTGAAAACACAGAAAACATATGTGTGTTTGTGGATCATATAAATCTGGAAGCTGTATCTAATGTTAAATCACAAAATCAAGTTATAAAAATAATTTGACAGTCTAGATATGGTCCAGATCTAATAAGGTAAAGTATAATAGGGATAAATGTAAAGCCTTACAGTTAGGTTTAGAAATGAATTTCACAAGGACAGACCGATGGAGACAGTGCTAGGTAACTGTTCTTGTAGAAAAGACCTAGGGATTTTAGTAGACTAGAAGCTTAATGTGTGCCATAGGAAGCTACATGACACTGTAGTAATAGTAGTAGCAGTGATAATAATAGTACTAGCAGTAGTAATAATAGTAGCAGTAGCAGTAGTAGTAATAGTAGTACTAACAGTAGTAGTAATAGTAGTAGCAGTAGTAATAATAGTAGTAGTAGTGGCAGTAAGAATAGTAGTAGTAGCAGTGGTAGTAATAGTAGTAGTAGTAATAGTAGTAGTGGTAGTAATAATAGTAGTAGTAGCAATAGTAATAATAGTAGTAGTAGCAGTAGTAATAATATGAGCCGTAGCAGTAGTAATAATAGGAGTAGTAGCAGTAGTAGTAATTGTAGTAGTAGCAGTAGTAGTAATAGTAGTACCAGCAATAGTAATAGTAGTAGCAGCAGCAGCAGCAGTAGTAATAATAATGGTTGTAGAAGTAATAGTAGTAGTAGTAACAGTAAATGTAATAATAGTAGTGGTAGTGGTGCTACAACTCAGTCACTCAGTGGTGTCCAACTCTTGGTGACCCTATTTGGGGTTTTCTTGGTAAAGATAGTGGAGTAGTTTGCCATTTCCTTCTCCAGCTCACTTTACATATGAGGAAACTGAGGCAAACAGGGTTAAGTGACTTGCCTAGGGTCACACAGCTAGTAAGTGTCTGAGGCTGGATTTGAACTCAGGTCCTTCTGACTCTAAGCCTGGCACTCTATCTACTACTCCACCTAACTTCCCAAGTAATAGTAGTAACTAGCATTTATATAGCTCCATATGAATTGAAAAGCATTTTACAAATGTCATTACATTTTATCTTCACAACTCTGGGAAGTAGGTGCTATTCTTATCTCCATTTTATAGTTGAAGAAGTTGAGAAAGACAGAAGTGAGATGACTTGCCCAGGGTCACACAACTAGTAAGCATCAGAAGCCAATTTGGAACTCCGTTCATCCTGCCTCCAGATCCAGTGCTCTATCCACTTGTGACACTGGATGGCCAAGATAGAATGCTGGACTTGGAATCAAGACCTGAGTTTGAATTCTAATTCAGGAACTTAAGAACTATGTGACTTTGGGCTAGTCACTTAACCTTTCTCAGCCTCAGTTTTCTCATCTGTAAAATATTGTGAGGATAAAATGAGACAATATATGTAAGCACCTGCAAACCTTAAAGCACTATATAAATGCTAGCTATAAATCATTGTTGTTAGCTCTAAAGGACAAAACTAGGAACAATGTTTGAAAATTAAGAGCGGTAGATTTGAGCTCAATGCCAGGAGAAATATCCTAACAATTTAAGCAATATAAAACAGAATGGTCTGTGGCGGTATTTCACAGGAGATCTTCAAAGGTAGGATGGCCCTTTCTCAGGATTGCTGTAAGGAGGATAAACTAGACAGTGGTGTCAAACTCAAATAGAAATGGGGGCTAAGCCATATATAAGGATCTCTGAAGGCAACATTTGATTTAGAAAACCACGAATTGCCATTATCTGTGTTTTGTTGTGTTTTTATTTACTTTGTTAAACACTTCCCAATTACATTTCGATAAAGTTTGTCACTTGGGAGTGTTGAGGGTAGAATGGGGCAGATGAGCATGTTTGACATTTATGATCTAAATAATCTCAGAGATCCATTCTCACTCAGGTTCTGGTGTCTTGAGTTAATTTTAATGTTTTTTTTAATGAGATGACTCAATCACAATAAAGCATTTTTGGAAGTAGACATTTCCAGTGGTGTCAAACCTGTGTAAAAATCAGATGACCAAGATGATCAATAAATAAAGGAAGGCGTTTATTCAGGGTCAAGGAATTGCAGTCCAGAACAATACACCGTCTTACTCAGACAGAGAAGGTTAGTGAGGGGAATTACAAACACAGATTTTACATACTTAGAAGGGGGCAGCTAGGAAGATAGCTGAAATAGTGGGTCAGTCACAAGTTATTTATTGTGGGGTGGTAGCACATTCCTGGAAAAATGATGGGATTGATTTAGGCCACTTCTAGCCAACAGAAGCACGGCACTAATCAGGCCTCAAGCCAAAGTCACCTATAAGGTCATTGGAATCACTGAACTGCAGAAAGGGAGGGGTTGTAGAAGTGTCCTTGGAGCTATCTCTGTCCAAGAACAGGGGCAGTTAGAATTTGCTGGTCGCAGCAGAGATTTCCTGGAAGTTTACCTTGGGGTGGAGTTGAGGGTTAGAAATTGCTAGTCAGAACAGGGTATGAATCCAGAGCTTTCCAGGGAGTTTTGCAGAGATTTACAAAGCTGTCTTCCAGCATGTAAAGAGCTAGCACGTGAAAGAGAGAGAAGACTTAGCTCTATGTGACACCAGAGGGGGAAAAAAAAACACCTGAAACCAATAAATGAGAGTTTTTACAAGATGGTAAAGTTCAACTTAGTATAAAGAAGAACTTTCTAAGAGGTGAAGGTGTCAAATATTGAAACAGAATGCTCTGTAAGGTTGTGATCTCTGTCACCAAAGATTTTTAAACAGAGGTCAGAGGGCCACTTGATGAGGACATTAATTTATGGGAAACAGACTGAATGATCTCTGCCATCCCTTCCTGATTCTCTAATTCTAGAATCTCTTAAACTCTAGCAGTTTAATTAAGAAGCCAAAAATGTTTTCTTTAACAAAATTGTGGTAAATATTGTTATTATTTTCATGCCAAAAGATAGTGGCTTTATATAGTTACATAGATTCTATGTTTATGTTATTCATCATGTCTTATTATCATTATTTATTTATTCAGAAGGAAATTTCTGATTGAAATCATGATACGGTGATAGTTGGATATTTGCTTTTTAAATATTAATTGTATAAATTTAAAAAACTGCCCTAAAGATACGCTATCGGCCAAGACAGCAGCTGGAAAGAAGGGACTTGCATGAGCTCCCCACCAGGTCCCTCCAAAAACCTATAAAAAATGGCTCTGAGGAAATTCTAGAGCTGCAGAAACCACGAAATAACAGAGGGAAGCAGGGCTTCAGCCCACGACAGCCTGGATGGTTGCGGGAAATGGTCTATGGCATAGAGCTGGGAGCAGAGCTCAGTGTGGGCTGCGCCAGGACCAATCAGACCTAGAGCTAAGTGGAACAGGCCCTAGCGCCCTGAATCAGTGCGCTGTGGCAGTTACCAGACTTCGCAACCCACAAACACCAAAGACAACAGAGAAGGTTAGAAGGAAAAGCTGCTGGAACAGAGTGAAAGGAGTTCGCAGTTCATCCACTGCCCCAGTGGATGTGGTGCGGCTCTGAGGACAGAACTATAGCTGCAGTTGCTTCTAGCCCCAGGCCCACATGCTGGGAGGAATTAAGTGGCAGATCAGGGAGGGAGTGCAGAGCCTGCTTAAGGTCTGAGTCTCAGTCCCAGTAGGGGGTTCTTAGGGGAGGAGGAGCACTGGTGTGGGAGAGCTTGCTGTGTTGAAATAGCTCTGAAAACAACAGTGCAGCCTCTCAAGCTTGGGACAAAGTACTCTCTATTCTACAAGCACTCACACCCCAACAAAAAACTCAAGGGTCAAGTAATTGGCTGGGAACATGAACAGGCAGCGAAAACAGACTCACATTCAGACTCAGACTTTGGAATCTTTCTTTGGTGACAAAGAACACCAAAATATGCAGCCAGAAGAAGTCAACAAAGTCAAAGAGCTTACATCAAAAGCCTCCAAGAAAAACATGAACTGGTCTCAGGCCATGGAAGAACTCAAAAAGGATTTGGAAAAGCAAGTCAGAGAAGTGGAGGAAAAATTGGGAAGAGAAATGAGAG
>CM053622.1:376409680-376428226 GCA_028646595.1 Phalanger gymnotis
TATAATGTTATCAAGCTTCTTTCCTAAATCTTCTAGGATGTCAATAACCCTATTGTTGAGTCTTGACCTCTTCTTTAGGCCCATTACATTATTCGGTGTGTTTTCCAATTCTTTGGATATTGTAATGATTTTTTCTCTGTCTGTATTTCTTCTAGTTAATCTGCATTAGCAGTAATTCCATTTTTTGCTAAACTAAGTCTATTGTTGATTGAATCTATGGAATTCTGAGGTTTTCTGAAATGTCCTCCATTTTGCTGATTTTCTCTATTACTTGTCCCAATATATTTTAGCATCTTTTAATTCCGGTTTGAGCTTCTCCTGTGATTGTTTTTGTTTTCCACAAGATCTTACCTTATTTAGTGCATTGTCTTAACATTGTTAGTTCTTACTTAGTTTTTTTTAAATGTGCCCTTTATCCAAGTGAGGATATCCCTAAGGTTTTCATGACTTTTAGCACTTCCGCTGTGCCCCTGCATAGCTACTATTCTATTTGTGTTAGAACTTTTCTTCACTTTGCCTATTTTCTATTTTTTGAATATTTGTGTGTGTGTGTGTGTGTGTGTGTTATTTGTCTTTTGTTTACTGTCCCAAATATTTGGAGATATTTTGAGGAGTGTGTGAAGAGTCTGGCTCTCTTCAAATCTCTCATTCTACATTGACCAGAAATTCTATGATTTCCTTTGAGCAATAAAAAAAAAAATACATATATGAGCAAACACTATTGTTGAACAAAAAATGTTAATACTAATAATATGCAGAGTGTTCCTAAAGTCTGGACACACAGGCAATTGATGGCAATGTGGAGTTATTGCATCAAGTTCATGTGAATCTTGCAAAGTGCATCAACCTTTGCATCACAAATGATAGAAATCATATTGAAGATGTTATTTGTTAATATTCCAATTAAATAAAATGTTGTCAAAAATTTCATTCACTTCATTCTTGAAAATATGCATTTTTGTCTATGTGTCCAGACTTTAGCAACACCCTGTACTTGGCAATTTAGGTTTAATTCTGCCGGAATCAATTTTATTTAGTATAACAAGAGACAGAGACAGAGATATTCAAAATAGCCTACTCTCCTATGCCCTCTGACATGGCTCCCTTCCTTAAGACATTTAAAATAATTTTTATAGGAATCTTGAACAAGGAAAAGATGATATGTTAAAACATAATACAATTTCAGAACAGTTACCACTCAGTCCCTACCTGTACCATGCCCCTTAAGAGTTCCTTTTTATGATCGTCGTCTTATTGAATTTCAAAAGAGAAGACTTTATCCTTTCAACCTGAAAGTTTGGTTAAAGTAGGTAAACAGACTAGGCGATATGTAAATTCATATAGTCTATTCCCTTGAAGCTAGTGGATACATGATGATGGAATTTCTGATTGACTGGAAAAAGAAAGACAAGGTTTAAGTAACAATTCTCAACTGCACTTATGATTTCCATATCAAAGAAAGGAAGTTCTTAGCTGAAAAAGACAATTGACAAGGTAGGGTCACTTAGAGAACAAGATCACAAGATGCAAATGTCTCTAGCCCACTGTTCTGGCTGCAGACATTCTGTAACCAACAGGAAAGATAGACCTTGTCAATCTTATCTGGTCTTTGAAGTTGCTGACACAGAAAGGGGGATTTTCAGAATAGAGCAAAGCATGAATGCTTTGGGTATTACTGGGGTTCAAATAATCTGAAAGGATTGACATTTCCTCCTTTTGGTCAAAGGTGAGTGAAAGCAACACCTATAGACCAAGAAAGCTATGACTTTTCTTCAGGGAATGGGAAAGGAAATTCTAAAAAGAAAAATCTTCTTTTGTTGACCAGGGAGACTACTAATCTCTGTGTCTGGAGTGGGCCCCCTCAGACCGAGGGAAAACAACCATGGACAGCATTATTTTGTTCACTAAGGTGGTGGAACATTTATGGGCCAAAGTCATCCCTGGTCAGACCCCTAGTAACAGGAGAAAGCAATAACGCAATTGTCCCTTTAAGATTCAAAAGTCTCTTCCCATACAGCTGTCTGGCAGGGGACATCATCAGTGAAGTCCTCTGGTCCTTGATATTTGCTCCAATCATCTCCAGCATGGCATCTCAGCATCTTCTTGTTGTCTTCTTGTAGGAACCAGCTTTCTTTCCATTCTTCTACAAAAGTTACCTTAGCACAATTTTAAGTTACGATTTCTAATCCTAATACCCTGATCATTGTTGCAAATTCAAAATCGGACCTTATAAACTACCCTAACTTATACAGAAACATTAGTTCCAGTCCTATGGTAACCTAAAATGTTCCATAATCAATTATTTTAATAGATTTCTTACTGCTTACAAAACCTTCTGATTATAGAAATTTGCTACCAAGAGATTAGGGACTTAGAGTAAGGAGACCATATTTTCCCCAGCTTCCTTTCAACTCCAGGCAGAAGTTATGTCAAATTGCAAGCTGCGTTGAGCCAGGCTTAAAGTCTGCCAGGTTTTGGTTAAGGAAGTCAAGAGAATCCCACCTCAGCATATGCAGAAGTTGCTCTCTCATGAAATCGTACCTGAAGTTCATGCCTGCCCCCCACAGGGCTGCTGGCATCTTGGGTCAGCCTTCCTTGATATTCAAACCTGGAGTTAGACTCAGAAAAACAGTCAGTTAACAGTCCCATTAAGTCTTTGAATAGCAAGTTCCAATAATCAGTTTAAGATATGACTATAATCTCACATCTTAAGGAACATCCTTAAAGCTAGCTCTAAATAGCTTGTATGCATTTCCTCCCTTATTCATAAAATCTTCCCATTAAGATCATAAGTTATTGCTCTAACATATTTGCATCAGTTTCTCCTCTATTTTTCTACTCTTCTCGAATTATGCCTGATCTGAAAGAACGAGATATCCTTCAAGAATTGAACCATAAATATGATAGGTTCAAACATTAACTTTATCTTTGTTTTAGAGGATGGAATGAATTCAAATCCACATGTAACTTTTTCCATTAATGCCAGAATATTCTACAACTTTCTCTAAGAAACACTGAAATTATTTTCCCCAAACTGAAAATATCTCTGATTTAATTCCGGCAATTAATTACACCATTTGTATTAATACCCAATTGCTCTTATACCACTTTGAAGCATTTAAGGACTGTATTCCACATAGATACAAAGTAACTTTAAATCCCAGCCTTAGTCTATGGGATAATGATCCAACTTTACATTTGTATCTTTATTTCACAGACTTCTTTTTCCCTTTGTCCAAATTATTCCCATTAATATTTAGAAAGAATATTAACTTTCATATGACTATACAAGAGTTCCAATTTACCCAATCACTTGATTATTTCCAGATAATTCTTACTTAATATAACTTAGTACAATCATTTAAATTTTGGTTTTCCATTTTTGAAACTTCAGAGAATTTCAGTTTATATATCATGTGCTGCTTCTATCCTTACCTAAATCTTGTATGTGGTACAAGAATCTTTTAAAATGTGAAGGTCCAACCATAAAATGAGCTCATCTACCTTTTAAAATTATAAGACAGATACCGTAATAAAAGAGAAATAATTTTGCTTTTACTATTATCTTATATATTTTGTGTAAAAATCCAAATTTAAGATCTATTTATCAAAGCATAATAAATTTTTGGAAACCAATCATATGCATCTGTATATGATTCTTAGAGGAATCAATCTGATTCTATTGCTTTTCTCAAAATTTTGCTTTCCTATTTAATTAGACATCTATCACATTACATCTTTGTCTCATTACTTTGTCTACATTACATTTTTGTCTTACTACTTTGTCTAATCATTTCCTCATTTTGGAGGATGTTATTTCTATATGATATGTATTTGGAGAATATAAGTCAAAATTGTAAGCTATTCATTCTTGCATCTCATTATAGTAACTCAGAGATGTTCCAATATCCATCTGTTTCCTAATAGATTTAGCATTGTGCTTACAAAACTTCTTAATAATATAAATTTGCTATGAAAGAAAAGAGACACAATGTCATATATCTTAAAGGAAGGAAAGAACTTCCTTAGCTCTGTTTGATTCCAGGCATGAGTCCAGGCATGACAGTCAATCATATAGTCACTGGATGCTGAAAGCAGGGCTTAGGAGTATTTCTCAGCCTGTAGTGAATGCCATCCTACTATTGGCTTTATGATACCTATCCCTGTAATCAGAGCTTAAAACAATAGTAAACTGAAGTCCCATAAAATCTTAAATAGCAAAGAAATATGGGCTGTTATCCTTCAGATAGAACTGTCCCAAATTTGATTGAGCTAATAATTATTAAATCAAGTCACATAACTTTCTGTCTTCTAAAATACTTCCTCATACTCTCTCCATATAACAACTACATAGGAGACAGGAGGATAAATCCCATTTGTCCCCAAACCTTCTTATCTGCCTTAAACAAAATAGGTTCCTGACTTCGATCTCACTACTGAATAGATACATATCTTTGTTTCTCAACCTTATTTATTCTTCCCCAATTACTCTCATTCTGGAAGAAAGAGACACTTTGGGAATTGAACTTATACATACGTTAAGTTCAAACACCAATTTCAACCCTTGCTTAGGCTATGCAATGATTAAAAATTCAGAGTAGGCCTTCTAAAAATCACACAAGAGATTTTTTTCAAAACAACCCTTCTAAAAGTATTTCCCCTTCTTTAAAAAAAAAAACAGTTTAAAATTTATTCTGCTGTTAAGAGGAATAGTCACTAAACTTTTATGAAGAAAAATAGTTGGAAAGTTTTCAAATGATAGACATCACTTTCTTTCTCCTTAAAGCAAAAATTTTTTAAACATTGGAATTCATTAAAACTAAGCTGATGTAAAATATCCTTATTCCCAAAATATTATATAGAATTCCTAGATATCACAAAGTTACTTAGTCAGAAAGGTGTTGTAATGGGGAGGACATTAAGTTTCTATAAATTAAGAACATACCCAATTAAATCAGCCTTTTCACAATAACAAAGTTCACCAGGACTTCAAAAACTTGCTCCTTAGGAATTCCTCTTCACAGAAGACTTTACACAAAATTGATAAGAATTCATGACTAGATTGTTCCAAAAATCTCTGTTTCAGTTAACAATCTCAATTTCTTAATTAAGTACAATTCTTAATCTAACAATTTCTAGATTATAAGAGGAATTGTTTTTATAACAACATAGGAAATGCAATGTTAATCAAGTTGCACAATATAAGAAAATTTAGAAATATAAGCCCACCACAAGCAATTATCATGCATTTAAAACTCGAAACAGAACCAATTAATTACCAATCAGATGACCATAACTTAGTTGGATGAGCAAATCAGAACTGGATTCATAATCACCAGTGGTAACATTTTAATTTCTAAGGCCCAATACTCTTAGCATTGTAAAAGAAAAGATTATTATCTATAAAATCAGATTTTTAACAGTTTACAATGTATCCTGAATTGACAGAAATTACAAGAAGAGATCCCAAACAAGGCCTTTATATAAATATTTGACTTATAGCAAAAACAATTTAATTGAACTTCCTTTTAAATAAAGACAAAACTTGGAAGTTTATAATTTCTTAAGTTACAGCAATTGTCCAGCTTCTTAACTTATTCATCATTTTTCTCAGACAATAAAATTCTAATAATATTAGGCTATAGAAATGTAATAGTGCCCTCAACATTATTATGTATGTAAAATTTGAAACTACCATTATCAGTTTAGGTAAATGTATTTCTAAATCACTTTGCACAGAGAATCATTCATCCCATCACTAATATATTGAAGTTATAACTTGAAACCACCATATATATTCTCATAGTAGACAAGATTTCACATAGAAAGTCTGTTCTCATAGTAAATATTAGTATTATTAATTATTACTTGTTATAACCAAATACAACAGTTTCAAATCATCAAATTTTTATCACATCCCTTTAAAAACCCAATTCACATGTATCAAAATCAGATTGAAATTGCTATAATATTCTCTTCTACCGCACAATGGCCTTCTCAAATTTCACAATCTAAGAGAATTTTAGAAATACAACATAATTTTAGAAATACAGAAACAATAAATTTCAATGACATCAATTGCATTTCCAGATTATCACATATAGAAATTATTCAACTTATTACTTTTGGTATTTAAAAACCACTTCAAAATTAGCAATTACATAAAATAAAATGTAGTTTCCAACACATGCCAGTCATGATGTTAAGCTTTTTGAAATCATTATATCATTTTGATCCCATAACGACCACCATTGTCATTTTTCCCTTTACAAATCAGGAAATGGATCAAACAAAAATAAAATACAGTTTTGCAATTGGAACAGAGAAGTGTGTCAAGAGTGGTAAAGAGTGGCCTACAAGGTGCCCAGGGGCACAACAAGGCTACTGCCAGCCTGTGAATTTCTGAGTCTCCCCTCCTTTTGCCAGGTGGGGAAAGGTGATTTAAGTTTTCTAGCATTCTCTTCTCTTAATCTGACCTGGGGTTGACAGATTAACAAGACCCCTTATGGCTGTTAAAATTTTCCACACTGAGACAACCTCTTAACTCTGTGGAGGGAGTGATCTACTGTCTCAGAAGTTCTCTCCCAAAATTCCAACTAATCAGTTTCTAAACTTTTTTAAATGATTAATCCCAGAATCGGCTAAGATGTTTTTAGCTCTTTTTCCACTGTAACTCCAGATTGACCAGACCAGAAATTACAAGAAAAAAGTCTTTGTTTCCCTAGCTGCCGCCTTAGAAATCTCCGGCTGCCTGCATTTCAAATTTTACAAAGTAACAGGCTCATTTCACAGCACATACACTCACACACTGAAAGACAGACAAATTGACAATTAACAGGACAAATAAAAACTGAGCTCAGAATTTAACAACAGAGAGGGAATTAGAGGCTTTCATGAATTGGCTATTATTATTCTGAGTAAAGGGGGTTTGGGGGAATTTGCAAGGATCTAAGATCTGATGGGGATGGATCCTGCAGCTTTTACTTGGAGCACCTCTATGGTCTTTGAAGAAAGCCTTGGCATCTCTGATTTTTCTGATTCTGCATAACCTCCACCCAGTGTGTAGCTGTCCTTTTCAAGAACAGAGCCTTTAAGGGAAGGGGGGGCGGGAGAGAGAAGAGGACTAGGGCAGGTAGGGGAAAGGCAAGGAGTAAGGACAAAGTGCATTTATTCTCCCCCGAATCAGAGTCTTTAAGGGAAAGGAGGCAGGAATAGGGCAAAAAGAGTGGAGAAACAGCTAGGGCTGGAGATGTTGGAAAAGAGGAGAGTGTGAGGTGGAGAGAATTAGCCAATACTGGGGGAGATGCTGAAGCAGCTTTGAGAGTCTTAAGGGAGGAGGCTTCTGCCTTTTATTCTCACTCAGGCATCTCAGCAAACCCAAGGTGAAAAACATTCCCAACTCATTTTCAAAAATTGATCTGCAAAGGGGACCTAATTAATGCAAATTGGTCCCCACCCGCGAAGCCAGCTTGAAGGGAATTTCGGACTTCAACCAAACTAGTGGGAGTCCTTTGGAATCTGGAAATAGGGAAAACTTACCCTAACCCTGTCAAAGCCAAGATTCCAGGAAAAAAACGAATCCTGAGGCACATGAATCATTATCAGCATTGGAGCGGTTGGGCCGCAGTTCTTTGTCCCAGTTCCATCAGTTCCATCCACAGTCCACAGCACCATAACTGTAGACCTGAATGTTTGGTTGAAGTAGGCAAACAGATTAGGTGACATATAAATTCATATAGTCTATTCCCTTGAAGCTAGCAGACACATGTTCATGGCTTCTGATTGACTGGAAGAAGAAAGACAAGGTTTAAGTAACAATTCTCAACTGCACTTATGATCTCCATATCAAAGAAAGGAAGTTCTTAGTTGAACAAGACAATTGACAAGGTAGGGTCGCTTAGAGAACAAGATCACAAGATGCAAATGTCTCTAGTCCACTGTTCTGGCTGCAGACATTCTGTTACCAACAGGAAAGATACACCTTATCAGTCTTATCTGGTCTTTGAAGTTGCTGACACAGAAATGGGGATTTTTAGAATAGAGCAAAGCAGTTTGAATGCCTTGGTATTATGGGGGTTCGAATCATCTGTAAGGATTGACAATCCTTAGATGGATCTTGACACCAATCATTGGGGTGGGGGAGAGCAGGGCAGAGGGGAGCAGAGGCAATGATCTTGACTTTTTTTTTCCATTGACTGACTTCTGCAACTCCATTTAGGTTTTTCTTGTCAAAGATACTGAAGTGGTTTGCTATTTGCTTTTCTAGATCATTTTACAGAGGCAATAGAGTTAAGTGACTTGCCCAGGGTTGTACAACTAGTAAATGTCTGAGACTAAATTTGAACTCATTAATATGTGTTTTCAGCCCCAGCATTCTATCCACTGTGCCACCTAACTGCCCACATGATTTTGACTAAGCAAGTATTAAATTTGGTTATCTCTCTTAGTCCATTTCAAAGGAAGGCTTTTGTTTTTCCCACTTTCCTAAAGGGAAAAATGTGGAAAGAGCATTAGGAAGAAGAAATAGTGCCTCTTAATATTTCTCAAGAAACTAAAAAGGAGACTTTTTTAACATGCTTCCACACTATAAATAAGTCCCACTGAGAATGAACCATGTTCCTTGACATCCTGAGTTCTAAGGCTCTCCCAACTCTCTCATTTGCTGACATTAAATATTCATTAAAACAGTATTTATCTGATGGTGTCTAAAATTTAGAATATTTCTTATAACTCTCAAGATTTACAAGTATGAAAAAATGCATAGAGATATGATTTAAGGTTCAGAATGAACAAAAATGTTTAAATGATAAAATGTAAACCCTTTGAGGGCAGGAATCATTTTGATTTTGTCTTTGTATCCCTAGCACCTGGCACATATGTGGAGCCTAGTAATAACTTAATAAATGCTTGCTAACTGTTGGATGAACTCAAAATTTGATGCCAAAAAATTGCAGCCCTTATGGGAGTCAAGAGAATTGCAGAATATCAAATTCAATGCTAGATCTCTAGCCAAATTCTGATTTTATTTAATGATATTGAGAATTTTTGGCCTGTTTTCATGTTTGACCAAATTGAATCATTTGGAAGTAAAGAGGAAATAAAAGTCAAATCTATTGAATTCGAAGCCTCGTGTTACTTTAATCTTTCAAGCTATTTGCCCACCTAATATTCAGTCAATAGTGAGCAACAAAAAGGAGAAAAAATATGTTTAACTAAAGTGCTAATGACCAAGCAAATGATCAAGGGGGAAGAAGGACCAAGATTTGTATAGAATGCGTACATGAGAAAAATGGTGAATTTATAATAGTGCTTAATCATTTCATTCCCAGTCGTCTTTAAAACTTTTCCATGTGACTAAAGCAATCTCTTTTAACTCCTGGGCCAAATATCTGCCAAATCTTCTAATTCTTGGACCACTGTAGATCCCTTTAAGACACTGGAGCACAATTCACCCTATTGGATACTTTATCTCATTCGAGTTTCTTCAGTCTTTTTTTCAGAAGTCTATTTCTTATTTATAATAGTGGAGATTATGTGTTCCTTGTTTCTTTGATAGCCTCTAATCTATCTTTTTTGAACAAGGGAAATCAAGCAAACCTGTGCATTAGAAAGCTTGCTTTTAGGCAGCTAGGAGGCATAGTGGATAGCCCTAGAACTAACGTCAAGAAGACCAAATTCCAATCCTGCCTCAGATGCTTACTAGATGTTTGATCCTGGGAAAGCCATTTAACCTCTGTTTCTCTTAGTTTCTTCACATGTAAAGTGGGGATAATAATTAGCACCTTGTTGTGATGATAAGAAATGTAAGGATGAATCAGAGAGGGGAAGACAAAGGCAAGGAGATCAAATTAAGAGACTATTTTAATAGCTAAGAGAAGAGGTGGGGGCTGAGGAAGTGGAAAGAAGGGAATGGAAGATTTTGGAGGCAGAATTTATAGGACTTGGCAGCTTTTTGGATTTGGTGGATGATGAAGAAGAAAGAGTCATAGGTTTCACACTTGGGAGATCTGGAGATTTGTGGAACCATGCACAGAAATAAAGGAATTTAGGAGGAGGAGTATGTTTTAGGGTAGAGAAAGACAAAGAACTAAGTTTGGGACATTTGAATTTGAAATGCCAGAGGAATATCTAGGTGAAGATGTTTAGGAGGTAGTTGAAAATGCAGGACAATACCTTAAAAAGGAGGAAGGGGTAAAAATATACATTTTTAAAAGTCATATATTATTCATGTATACATGTATTATGCATACATTTAAAAGTCATATATTATGTATTTAAAATAAAGCAAGAAACAAAAATTTAAAAAATAAAAAATATTCCATAAATTAAAGATAAATAAAAAATTTTAAAAAATTTAAGTTACATGAAAAAAGCATGTATAGTGATTACATTTGCTTAAGGAGCGGGTAAAATATCATTAATATTCTAAGAGAGAGTGATGAGGATTTGGTTGGGGTGGGTCTGAAAAGACTGAAAAGGTTTAACTTGAAAATGCAACTGGGAGTTCCTAGGAAAAGAATAAAAGGATTGCTGAGCAGAAGGGACCAGGGAAGGTTGAATTGCATGAATTTTAGTGAACTTAATCATTATGCTTTCATGTCTTTCTCTAGAAATGCTTAGCATAGAAGCAGCAGAAGTGAAATTGGATGTTGAAGGTTATCCAGGAATGAGGATTGGCAAGGCAGATATAGAAAGACAAGGGAACAAAGAAGTGTAGGCTGCTATCAGTGAACAGATGAAATGTCTCAGGACAGGGTCTCGGCTGTTAAAGAAAGTGAAGCCCTTTGAAGGATGGGTTGTAAATGTTGTGGGAAGGGGAAAAGAACAGGTTTAGTGGACATGAGGGTGCTGGAAAGGTTGAAGAAAAAGAGGTTAAACTCAGAGGGGAGAATTTCAGAACAAAGCCTAGACATGTTTATTGAATCATTAAATCAATCAGGGGTATAAAGTAGGTTTGAACAATCAATTAAAGGAGGAAGAAAATGCTTTTAAGACATAAAAGGAAAGCAAATGACACCACACAGGACATGCCTCATTGTTGATTGAGGGAGAGTCAGTCAAGCCTAGTGTGGCTTGGATAAAAACAGTAAACTAGTTGAGAATCCCACATTCCAGGGGCAGGCTGGTGGTGCAGCAGCTAAGCCCCTAAGAGGGAATCACTTGGAGGGGAAGAGAGAACTTTGTGTCCTCTATCTCTTTGACTAGAGAATGACTTTGGGAACTTTTAAAGGCTGGAAGCTTTGGGCTTCCCGTTAGTATCCTCACAGTGTCCCCACAAAAGCAGTGACTGATGGGAAATGAGAGACATGTCGAAGACAAACTAGACGCTCTGAAGAAAGGCAGCTTTAGGACTCCTCGAGAACCTACAAGGAGCCTCACAGAAATCCCTACCTTTGGGGAACTTCGGTTTTTTAATTTATTTTTAATTTATGGAATAAAATAAGTATTACCACAACATAGGATAATAAAAAAGATGATTACATGTGAAACTGCAAATCTGTTATGAACAATTTACTATTCCTTTTGAATATATAATAAAGTTATCATGTAAATTTTTTTCTTCTCTCCTTCCACCCTAGAGATGGCTACCATTAGATACAAATAGGTGTGTGCATATGTGTGTGTGTGTGTGTGTATACAAATATATATGTAAAATTATTCTATACATGCTTTTATTTGTCAGTTCTTTCTCTAGGAAGGAAGCACTTCTATAGAGTCAAGAGCAATTAAGTTACTACTCTTCCACATGTATTCTCTAAGTTTGAGCCTACTTTTCCTTGAACTCTATATAGCTTACAGAATTTTTGTCCCAGACTTTTTAAGGGGATTTTTGTGGTGCTTTGGTCCTTGCCCAGATATTTATCCTTTTACCCTTTGTAAAACCTAATTGATCTTAATTGATTAATGGATGTTAGGGAGATAATTGGTATAAATAGATATCAAGGAGTGGGGGAGGGTGGCTCGTGAATAATGGAATTAGAAAACCCTTCAAGGAGAAGTAGTCATCTGCAATTTAGAGACCCAATGTGCTATTTGGAGTATGAGGTGAGTGAGCCCAAAGATTCACTAAACTTGGACACTAACATGAAAAATAGAAAACAAACAAATATTTATTAAGTACCTTCTAAGTACTAAGGCCTTGGACTGAATATTATGGTGGGATATAAGATTTAATCTTTGCCCTTATAATCTAGTTGGGAAGACAAAGCAAAGCACAGATGTGAAAAAAATAGTAATATAGTCACACATACACATCCAAACAAAATCTGAGTATGATTAATCACCTGTACAAAATCTGACTGCAATTAATCATTGTGTTCTGATAGATTCTTTACAACCTTGCCTCTAACCTCTATCAGAAAAAGATGACGAAGTGAATAGAATTGGAATATGGTTCCTTTTTTTTTTCCTCTTCCAAAATTCATGTCTTTAAATTTGTCAAAAGTGTCTGCATATGCAAAGTGTGGCCACCCAGGATTCCTCCTTTTGGCTGTAGCTGGATCAGCTCCAGTCTGCCCATACGACTACATCCTTTCCCAAACCTGTCTAAACTTTTTTTGTGTGTGAATAAACATAAACGTATATATGTGTGTATCAGAAACTTTATACATACAATATATGCTAAAATTTATATATGAAATATACATATTTCGTGCAATAATTTTATGTGATTATCAGCGGCTATATGCATACATATACATACATATGTGCATGTGTACGTATACAGATATTTTCCTTTCTATGAAATCTTGTTTTAGCTCTCATATTCAGACCAGTACAGAAGATAATAAAGAGTCAAATGGAACAGAACAACACACAGATTGTCAAGAGGTAGAACATGATTAATGGCCCAATAGAAGTAGAAATGAGGGGCGCTGCTATGCCTCTCAGTGGGAAGAGAAGTTTCTATTCAGAAGACAGATAGCATTGAGTTGGGACTTGATGGCCAGTTAGAATGTGGATGGGCAGAGAAAAATTAAGAGGTTGTTCTAGGCAGGAGAAAAAGGGTATGCAAAGGAAGAAAGCAAAGAGGGCATGTTAAGTCAGCAGTTTGCCTTGAAGATGCTTGTAGAACAATGCATCATCCCCTTAATATGCTCACATTTGGGCACCATAATTCTGTTTTTTAGCTAAAAGCCTGCCCAGCTTTTCACTGGAATCTAATATACTATGTGGGTGGTAGATTAATTTGCAAGGGGGAGTATAGCAAAGGTTAAAGAGAAAAGTGACTTTTATTGAAACAAATAGACAACATTTTAAAAATAAAATCTGCACTCTCATCCATATGAAGCTATATTTGGATACCAAACTTGGGGTCAACCGGATTTGATTGTTTAGGAAAAAAAAACTATAGATGTGCTTTGCTTTTTTAATATGAATATGAGAATGAATGAAAAGAAATCTGGGATAATTTAAAACTTGATTCCTTCATCCATCAAAATATTTTTACATGCTGTTAGTATGATTCCATCTGTGGGAAATGACTCAAAATAGAAACTTTTAGCATTTCATATTGTCAATGCAATATTACAGATACTTCTTCCTCCTCAAAGTTGGCTCTGTGTTCTTTTTCTAACTTGAATAAATTCTCTATTTAACTCTATGTACTTTTTAATTTGCCTAGATTATTGTAATTCTGATTAACTAGATTTTGTTGGGCATCCTTCAATGTTTCATTCCAAGCCTTAAATGATTTAGCATTTTTATGTCTTTGAAAAATATGTACCATCATTTGGGTCGCTTTTGTCCTAATTATGCCAAGGACACCATATTTTCCTATTTCCAACAAGTCTCATCAAATGTGACCCAGAATATATATTCCAGAAGTAACTGGATAAGGAAAGATTTTTTAAACCCAATTCAACTACCACTAAGACATTATTTTTCATTTCCTGAGCTTTTGTCAGAGCATTTTTCTCTTGTGGTCCTGCTCGCATTAATTTTGTTTTGCCAGTCAAGAGCACATGAATATGAGTTCTCTACATAGAAATATACTACATTTTTTTTTATCATTTCTACCACTGTGTTGTCTCTCTAGAGCTAACATGAAGAGCAGTTCACATCTTTATTACTTCAAGGCTCTCTATCATCAGCTGTCAATAAAATACTGTAATCTCATCCCCTAACATAAAATGCAGTTAACAGCTTTATCCATTAGCTTGCTATTCCCAACCCATCTCATGCAATGGATAAACTGGATCTTTGCCTTTTTTGTTTTTGTAAGTAATTACATACAATTTTTCAGGGGAAAAGAAAGCAAAATCAATGGCAACAAATAGCTATTCTTTCTAAAGCAGGGGTCCTTAACTAGGGGTCCACAGATCCCTAGGGGATTTCTGAAGTTAGAAGGGGGAAAAGGTATATTTTCACTAACCTGTACCTGAAAGTTAGCATTTTCCTTAATGTATTTTAAAAGCATTCTTATGAGGTGTCCATAGACATCTTTAGATTACCAAAGGGATCCACACCACAAAAAGGGTTAAGAACCTTAGCCTTTTCACTGACTATCCCTCATGTCTGCAGCTTTCCCCCTCCTCATCTTGCCTCCTTGCTTCCCTGGTGTCCTTCAAGTCCCGGCTAAAATCCCACCTTCTAGAGGAAATCCCATCTTTCACCTAGAAACCCAGCTAAAATCCTGCCTTCTACTTTTCCCAGTGAAATTCCATATTGGTTGTTTTTTTTATATGCTCTTAGATTAATTTTCAGTATAATCCAATGCACTTTCAATTATTTCTTTGAGGACTGAAAGAGCCGTTGTTAATTATAACCACAGGGTAGCCTCAAATACTATCTTTTCCAGCAAGAGTTAATGTGCCTCCACAAATGTACAATTTGTTGCCAAGAAATCATTTTCACCCTGAGAGAATCTGGCTGAATATTTGTACCCATCTGGTATTTAAAATGAAATCCAATTTTGTAGAGCTTGCCAGCATTTAAAATATATAATACAACCAATGTATTTTTAAAAATGTCTCAATCCATTGAATTGTGCTGTGAAATGCTTTGCTTGTGGTGTCTTGGTATTTCCTATCATATTTGAAGCTACCAAAATTGCAACGCTACTAGACAAAGACTGATAGAGTCTGACTGCCTCATCTTCCCTTTGAGCCCAGCAGGATCTGAGTACTGTGTTCTCCATCTGCCTCCTGTCATCTCTGGCCCAGCCAGAAATAGACTTGATGAGATGGGAAATATCTTGACTGGCACATGCCTATTGCACTCCATTTTTGTGGCAACTGGTTAGACGGGGTCCTCTTCTATGTGATGAGGGTGACTATGAACTGTGCTCACACATTATGTTTCACTGAATCCTATCTTTTACTGGAAGCCCTCCTTAACTCCTCTTAATTTCAATGCCTTCTCTCTCTCAACTATTTCCTATTTATCTTATATATAACATGCTTTGTATATATTTGTTTTCATGTTGTCTCCCCAGTTAGAGGGTAAGCTCCTTGAGGGCAGGGACTGTCTTTTCCCTCTTCTTGTATCGGCAGCTTTTAGCACAATGTCTGACACATAGTAGGTGCTTAACAAATGCTTACCGATTGATTGATTGATTGACCAAAGGGGTCATCAGTTAGTATAGACTTTAAGAACTGCACAGGGCAGAAAAGAATGCCCCATTCTCAGGAAGGCAACCAGATATAATAGTATTGCTAGCAGCTACTGTGGCTGTGTAAGACCAACAACACCAACACACAGAAGGGCTGCTAGCACAGGTTCTTTGATCTGCTTTTCTAAGGAAAGCAACTTTAAGGGGTTAATAATCTCAGTTTAATTAAACATACATGTATCATTCACTTAGTTCAGGGGGAAAAGATCAGCCCCCTGAACTTCAGGGCAAACACAAATAGAAATTACAAGCATACATTATATAAACAGAGCAAATAACACAAACCAGTCTATCCATAGCAATACGTAGTTACCAGAGAAGCACTAACATCTGGGTTATCAAAGCCAGGGGGGCCGTTTCAACTGCTTGCCCAGAGTCTTGTCACCAATACTCTTTCAATGAGTATACTCCCAAAAGTCAAACACTAACCTTCTAGTACATAAACGCTGTTCAGGAGCCTGAGGGCTTGAAGGTGTGGGAAAGTTAGTTCTTCAATCACTAACACTAGAGCGTGGGAAAGCTCTTCAACCACTAGTGTCATATCATATACATTGTTTCCAATCAATGACTCCTCATTGCCTTAGTGCTGAGAAACATTCCCAAAACAAAAAGATCCCACTTTACCTGACCCTTTCAAACAAAGGCCAGACTCATTAAAGGCACTTGAGAGCCTTAGCATCCCAAAACAAAACAACAGCAAAAAAGAAGTCCTGACCTGATTACCATTACACCAGGATGGTGAAGGGCCTCCAGATCCATAATGGAGCTCAGGTTTGGGATGGAGATGTCTGATAAGGTGCCTTCAGATATGTGAATGGAGACCCCACAGAAGAGTCTTTAGTTTGTTTTGCTTAACCCCACAAGGTACATCTAGGAATAATGAGTGAAAGCTACAAAAAAAGGGGCAGATGTAGGCTCAACATAGAGAAATATCCCTAACAATTAGAACTCTCCATAAAAGAACATGTGGCCTCAGGAGACAGAAGTAGATGTCGTCACACAAGTGAGAAATGACCATTTGTTGGGTTTGCTGTAGAGGAGAAAATACAGCAAGGATTACATAGCCTCTGACCTCCCTTCTTTTTTTTTTTTTTTTTGCCTTTTGGCAGGGCAATTTGGGTTAAGTGACTTGCCCAAGGTCACATAGCTAGTACATGTGTCAAGGGTCTGAGGCCGGATTTGAACTCAGGTCCTCCTGATTCCAGGGCTGGTGCTCTACTCACTGTGCCACCTAGCTGCCCCCGACCTCTCTTCTTTTGAGAATTTGTGCAGTACTTTAAGCAAACCCAAACTTCTGCCAGAAATAAAAATATATTTTTAAACAAAAGTGTTGTTCTCCTAATGCTGTATGATTGCAAGTCATATAATTTCACAACTTCTGAAGATTTAAAACTGAAGGTCACCCAGGCTTATGCTGGGTGTGAAGAAGATATAACACATTACCATGAAGAGTTGTGAAAGAGAAATAACATACAGGCAACATCAGGGAAATGGATGACCAGAAAAAAAAATGAAAAAGACAAGATGGTCACATAGTGACAACAAAGGATAACTAATCGACAGCCATTGATATCCATGTGCATGTTAAGAAAAAACCACAGGAAGGAAGGACCCTGGCATGCTGGTGGACCTCCTGTAATAAGTTTGTGGGAGGACATAGATCAGTCATCCTCTAGGATGAGCAAAAATGGATAGAGGTCAATCAGTCTCATTCAAGCAACTACACACATTAACAAGATCACAGGAGATCAGCGAAAAATAACGAAGTATACACAATTAAATGCTAGCCCTTTTGGAGATGCCTCTATTTCCCAGGGCAGGTAAGTGATGCAATGGGCAGTGTTGAGCCTGAAGTCAAGAAGACTCATCAGAAGATGAGTCAAATCCAGTTCAAATCCAGCCTCAGTCACTTACTAGCTGTGTGACCCTGAGCAAGTCACTTACCCCTTTTTGCCTTGATTCTATATTTGTAAAATAGGTTGGAGGAGCAAATGGCAAACTGCTCCTGTATCTCTTCCAAGAAACCCCCAAAAGGGGCCATGAAGAATCATACATGACTGAAATGACTAGATGACAACAACAATCTATTTCTCACTGTTCTCTCTTATTAGCAAATCACATAATTTAGCTATGCTTACTAACACCTAGCTACCTTGAAGATGGAAATCTTACAGGTAGCAAGATGGCATAGTGTATAGGGTGACAAATTGGGAATCAGGGAGACCCGACTCAAATCCTGTCTCAGATGCTCAATAGTTGTGTGGCTGTGAGCAAGTCACTTAACATCTATCTCTATACCATAGTTGCCTTATCTATAAAATGGAGATAATAATACCATCTACCTCATACGGTTGTTATGAGAAAATAATATATGTAAAAATGAAATCACATGTAAAGCTTTTCACAAATGTTAAAGTGCTGTGGAAGTGTTAACAAATATTATTGTTATCCTCATTTTCTTTGTGAAATCTCAGATAATGTGTATTTTATGAGCAGCCCAGTGGATGTAACATATGGGCACATCTCTCCTTCCGGCCTGAAGATTTGTCATTCAGGCTAAATATAAAACCACTTAAGTGCCTTTCAATGAACCAATGTCTTATTTATTCCTGGCTTTTCACCCAGTTTCATCACGGCTGGTCTATCATAGCCTGCCTTCCAGACTGAACACTGTCTCTTGTTTTATAGTGGATGCTAGTTAGCAGAAGTCAAGATTGTTTCAAATCATGGTTCTCTCTGTGCCCTAAGAAATCGAGGTCATACTTCAGCTGAGGCCAGATGAGACAGAACTAGTCTTCATTGCTAGAGTCCCTGTTCCTCCCAACACTGATACACAAGACAAAGGCTTTACAGCAGAAAATTCTGAGAACTTAGGATTTGGAGGATTTGGAAAAGCAAGTTAGAGAAGTAGAGGAAAAATTGGGAAGAGAAAT